>OY987218.1:8227041-8679294 GCA_963920805.1 Primula vulgaris | reverse complement strand
CGTACCTCTCTCTCTCTCTAACACACGATAATCGCACATCTTTCTAACACATGCTAATCACCCATCTCTCTCTCTCAAAATCACTAAAAACTCACAAATATTCATATGCTAATTATAAAATGTCATACCCTAATTTTAAAATGTCATACCCTAAATGTTCTGAATCACAATCAAATATCTAAAAAAGAGTCAATACCCTAATTTCAAAACTCCATACCGTAATTTCAAAACTTCATACTCTAATTTCAAAACTTCATACCCTAATTTTAAAACTTCATACCCTAATTTCAAAACTTCATAACCTAATTTTAAAATTTCATACCCTACATATGAATTTCTCTCAATACTATACATATGGATTCTCCTCCTTCAACTTGAAACCCACAAGTTTTACGATAGTCTCAAACCTCAATAAATAGAAAACAATCTCAACAATTTCATATATTTTTCATATATTACGGGATAGAAAACATCTCACCAATTTCATATATTTTTCATACATTACGGAGTATCAATCAATGTAATATTTGTGTATTACGTATGTATGTATATATATGTATTTATATGTATATGAATGTTTATATAATTTAGATGGTGTTCGGTAGTTAGTGACGGATTTTCGTGGTGGAGGAGGGGAGAGAGATAGAGTGAGATATAAAAGAAAGGTACAAACAACAATGGAGGAGAGAGACTAAGATCAGAGAGAGATGTAGAGAAGAATTAGTGAGAGAGAGAAGAATGGATGAGAGAGATAATAAGGGAGGATAGAGAGAGTAAATGAGAGATAGAGAAAGAAGAGAATAAATCGCATTAAATTTGTTTGGTATGTTTTTGATAGTTAAAGTTGTAATGGTATGTTTTTGGTAATTTAGTTTAAAAAATGATATGTTTTGTTAATTTATCCTATAACTAAAAGATTAGTAAATTAAACCAGTAAGTTTTTTTTTATGTTCGTATCGTTTTATGATAAAAACAACTTTCGTATAAGATTGATTACAATAATCGAAATGATTGCGGTACAAGATTTGGAGACTAGGGTTTGAGATTACGTACACTGCATTAATAACATCAATTTATGAACATACACCAATTATCGGGAAAAGTTTCCTGGCTGATAAAGCCATAACTTTGGTCGGTTGCGTTAGGCTTTTCAACAAAGATAAAATGACAAATCGACCTTGAATAAATGATGCTTCCTGATCTTTATTATTACTCGGATTATTGTCCTTGTTCGGACTATTACACTTGCTCGGATTCGTATTCCGATTTTACAATTATGCTCGATATAACTATTTAATCTCTCGTCTTGATCTTTCTCCTCTTTTATTCGGTGTTCGGCTGTCTTTCCTCGGTTTGTTTCTCGAAGTGATATGCTTTGGTTAGTTTCTCTCTTTTCTTAACTTCTCTCTATATTTTTTTGGATAGATTTTCTGGTCCTTTTCTAGGAGGGGTAGTGGGCTATTTATAGGCAACTGCGCCTTCTAGGATATTGACAAATGTCTTCATCCCAGGGACTTCTCAGACAAGGGTCCCCCTTTGATTGGGCTTGGGCTTTGGATAGTAGCACCTTAATTCCTTTTATAAAAAATATGAGATGACCCATTTAAGCGTTGGATACCCATTTATAAAGTGGGTTGATTATGACCCGAATAAAATATTCGGGTCTGATTTTTATGTTCTATCACTGGCAATTATTCGCTTACTTTCAATTTTTACTTGTACTTTTTTTTTTAAACCAAACATATATTATAAGATAAATGCGACGATAAAGTCAACCAAAATCATGGGTTAAGACTTAAAATCATCACAAATCTGTGACATTTGTGTTACACTTCAAAAGGCCGTAGTAATAAATAAATAATTGAAATATCCGTGATATGTGTTACGTACACTTATCAATAAACCAAGTCTATCTTGGATTGTACAACATCTGAACAGCTAGATTTCATTTTGGTGTCAAATCACAGATGTGATCCAATGAACTTTGTCTACCACGATAACATAATAAAGGTTGGACGCATAATTACGGAGGAACAATACAAATTTGCTAAAAATTTGTATAAATTGGAATAATTAGATCAGTAGAAAAAAGGGTTGGCAATAAGTGGCAACTAGCTAGTAATACGTGCACACTGATTTACTAGACCAGTGGTTTTGGATCTTTCCACCCAACGATGTATTACATCGTACGTGATCGTCTTACAGAATTAATAGAATTAAGGGGCAATTTTGGCCGCAGACGGGTTTACATCTTAATTCGAAACCGTAGACAACTTTTAAAACTAATTGGTTTAAGGAGTGACAAAAATGTAAATATTCCCAATTTTTTATTTATAAAATAACTAAAAAAACTCCGAAAAATATATATAAATCACCAAAAGATCACGAAAAATCAAAAACGACAGAAAAACCCAAAAAAAATTGTTTCCTTAGGAAACTACTTTTTTCACACAAAAAAACTCAAAAGCTTGAAAAAATATATAGAAATTATAAAAGTCAAGGAATAAAACCTTTAAAAAAATTAATTTTTTCAGGATAATGTTTTTTTTCATAAAAAAACTGCATTTTTGTCATCTATCTTTGTGTGATAGTGTAAGAGGTGTGTGCTAATAATAATTTGCGAATTACATGTGGCTCTTAGGTGGTTTTAAAATAAAAAGTTGTAATGTTTAAGTAAACTACGGTTACTCCTCCGCCAACTCCAATTTGAACAGATGTGACCCATGTATTGATGCCATTTCGTTGTATATAATTAAAGAGCCCCGCTTCGTTTTAATATATATTCATACAACATAAAAATTTATGGAAAAACTGCATATATTTTTTGTATCTCACTTTGAGTTAGAAAAGGAAAATATGCACTCTGAAAGATACGCTAGACGTTTTAATTGTGTGTTCCTTACGACTGCATTTGTAAGCGACTGACATATCATGGGAGGACAACGCTCATCGATTATCATAGCGTGTGGGAGTTCTTAATAAAATATTGTGATACAATAGGCTCGATAGCTTCCGTCTTAGTTTCATTTTAATTCGTGTTTACTTAACTACTGCTGGCAACCCATCATATATACAGCTGTACTTTTATGATACCGAACATGAACTCCGCAATAGAATCATATCCACGCCAAAACTAAAAGCTTCCGTCGTTGAAAAACTCATTCAGATTTTAAAAATCAATCCTTACGCCAAATTTTTCAGAAGTCTTACAAACATACCAAACTTGAGAGCTCGCGAAATTATAATAAGAACAGATCCACGGTTAGACCACAGAATCTAAAATTCTCTTTCTGTTTCTCAAGTGGCGGCTATCTGGCTTCAAAATTCAGAAACCCCCGAACGAAAGGAATTCGACATAATTGTGTACGATCGGGTTGGGTATACTCATCAAGTTAAACATTATTATGGCTGCTACGACTCACTACAATATCCGCTGCTCTTTGTAATTTGTTTACGGAGAAAGTAGTTGGCATCAAGGAATTGAAAGAGTTGATCGAAAAAACAGTACAACGTGTGGTGGTCAATTCCTAATAAATCCGTCAACATCAAAAGAGGCCAACGAAATCATTAGAGCGGAAGAAAAAAGTAACATATTATCTACTGATGTACATCAATATACTTTATTCTATTTTATTTAACTCCTTTTCTGCAACAGTTGTAGCAACTGCCAAAAAGAAGACGCACCAGGTTTCATGTCGTGAATACTATTGTCATAAACTACAGATAAGATCTCATGAGAAGTCAGTTCTTCTACGAGCAGGCCGACTTTTACAACAATATGTAGTTGACATGTACGTCAAAATTGAGACCTCTAGGTTAGATTACTTTGCTTAACACCAAAATGTTGTTCGATCTGACGTTTACAAAAGCTTGCTCGACAGTATCGCTTTAGGAGAGAGGCGTGGGTGTAAGGTAGGCACACGAATTGTATTACCCGCATCATACACTGGAGGCCCTAGGGATATGCACATGGGGTATGTAGATGCAACGACTTTAGTTCAAAAGTTTGGCAAACCGGACATTGTGCTCACCATGACATGCAATCCCCAACTGGTCTGAAATTAAGAAAGAGTTGCAGTATAGTGAAGAACCACAAAATAGACCAGACTTAGTAGCCCGTGTGTTCAGAGCAAAATTGGAGCTCCTAAAGGACGACCTGATCAAAAATGAAGTGCTTGGTCCAATAGCTGCGTATATCTACGTCATTGAATACGAAAAATGAGGACTTCCACACGTTCATTTTCTGCTCATTTTCAAAGCAAACGCAAAACTGCTATCGCCCGATTCGTACGATAAAATTGTATCGGCAGAGTTACCAGACAGACAAATATCCGCATTTATACGTGATGGTTGTAAAGCACATGATACATGGTCCATGTGGATCGAAAAATCCACAAAATATTTGCATGTCACGCGACAGGAAATGTAAAAACCACTATCCTAAACAATTCTCTTCAGCAACTACTCAAGGTGACGACTCATATCCAATATATCGACGATTGAATGACGGAATACAGGTAAAAGTTCGGGGCTCAATTTTAGACAACCGATGGGTTATACCATATAATCCATACTTATTAGCGAAATTCAATTGTCATATTAACGTTGAAATATGTTCCTGAATTAAACCTGTTAAAGTATCTATACAAATACATTTACAAAGGACATGATCGAATTGCTTTCCAAGTAGTTGAGAACAAGGAAATAGCCTTGGTAGACGAAATTCAACAATACAAATCAGCCCGTTGGGTATCAACTGCAGAAGCCATGTGGAGAATCGATCGGTTTCCTTTAAACGAAATGCATCCATCTGTAGTAAGCTTACAGACAGAAATGGTCTAAGTATTTATGAAAGATGGTTCAGTACTTAAATTTGATTCCCATTTTCAACTTGATTGTTACCCATTAAACCTTTAGATAATCCGGTAATTTTTTAAAGTGGTTAAGATTTGAAGAACATTAAAATAAATTAGATTACATGTTTAACTGTAAGTGGTCCCAAAGAGGCTCAAGTGCCAGTGCCACCGACGTTAATAAAAGACATTACCATGAAGGCATGAAATTCAGATCTAGCTTCAACCAATAAATAAGCAGTGACAAAGGTAGCTTACAAGTTACTATTCGTACCATGAACTTTACTTCATAGCCATGATTTAAAAAACGCGCTATAGTGTGGGAAAGAGCCTGTTTTTTTGAAAAAAAACGTATCGATAAACCGCTATTTGGATGAAAAAACGCTAAATTCACGCTATTAGCACTAAAAGCGCAAAAAACGTAAAATTATTGGACTAATAGCGTAAATACCGAGTTTTTAAAACAGAATACAGTGGACTGATATCGTAAATACTGGACTGACCCCTATAGTATATAACATGTCACAATTAGCCTCTTTAGTATATAACATGTTACAATTAGCCCATATAGTTAATAACATGTCACATATTCGCTTTTATAGTAAATAGCATGTCACAAATTCTCTCATATAGTAATTAATATATTAAAAAAACACATTTATCTTTAAATACTAAAAAAAACGTCAGATTTTTTTAACCAAACATGTCTCTCTCTTTTTTAACCAAAAAAACCACAACTAATTCTTTTAATTTTTAATTTTGTTAACATAATTAGTATAAATTGTATGACTATAGTGTTATATTATTATATATTTAGGCAAAAAAAAATACACCGTAAAGCGCTACGTTGCTACGCTCTTTGTGATTTTAACGTTTTTTCTCAAAAAAAACGTTATGATAGCGATAACGTTTTTTAAAACATTGCTTCCCAGTTATGTTGCATAGGGAAGGGGTAGCAGCAGTACAATATTTAGTGTTGCACTGGCCTTTTATCCACAAATTTTAGTTTAAGTTTGCAAAATAAACAAAAAATAAATCTTAATTTTAACTTTTGTCTCACAGAAATCTAACTGCAGGAGAAGCAGTAAAAAAAATACTACTGCTATCTGAGTCTCAAGTTGCACAAGCACAAGTCACACAGCTTCTCAACTTTGTTGCCTATTAATACTTAACAAAACAAATCACACCCATCGTTTATAAAAATTCTTACCAAGGATTAATTGTTTGTTTAGCAACGAGCAGACGATGAGTATATAATAGCTTGAGTAGCATAATCTTTGACTGTTGGTTTACATAGATTTTTTTTCCGGAACCCTTTGCTTATGTTTAATTTTTGTAGAAAATTGCTGCACAAAAATTTTCTTAGAATTACCTGCATCGTGTGGTTTGAGAATTTAGTTGAAAGACAAGTTCCTTCTTTATCCTGAGATATTATTCTGTTTCCGAAGATTATTAGTTATTGGTGTTTTGAATGTCATTTTCATTGACCAACACAGATTTTGGACTGAATCTGTGTATTATTGTACTCATTCCGTTTTCAAAATAAGTGTCCACTTTAAAAATACGTGCAATTTTCACCATCGAATTTCTCATATGTAGATTGCCGAAATGGAATATTTAAAAATTTTATCATATAGTTCTAACTATAAACTATGTGATTGACTTTTGAAACCGATAATTTACATATGAGAAATTTAATGATTAAATCTGCACGTATTTTCGTAATAAACACTTATTATTTAGTGACAGATGGGGTATATGTTAATATTCACCAAACACATACAACTTACGTACACACATATAGCATACTATATATATAGAATATGGTCGTAGACCACAATATATATATATATATATAACATGCATGCAACTGCGTACATAAATCGTAAATGAGCGCTTTGATCAACTTACAACCATATACAATTTTCAGTCTTTATTATTGACAACCGAGTTCGATTGACTGAACATGTTTCATATATATATATATACTCAGGGTCAATTAATTCGTTCTAACTACTGACTTGATCATTAAACTGGGGTTTTTGACCCAGAGGCAACAACACTCTTAAGTAGCTTAAAAGCCACTCACGCGGACTAAGAGTTAACAATCAGCGAAAAAGTAAATAGTAAATACACCGGCTGCCATATATGTCAGCATCCATGATCTTCTAGAGAAGTCACCTACGGTGACATGGCAAAGTTAATAACCTTCCAGCTGCATGGGCCAGAACACAAAATAGCATGAACAGTTAAGTATTTGCACGTATAAAACTTTCATAAAATTGAATTGGCGGCAGAAAATGCCTCATAGTAAAAACTAAAAGAAAACATGTATTATTATTATCAAATAATTGTTCCTATTACAATATCAGGCCTTTTCAGGCCTATTTGAAGGTAGAGAGTGTTTGATCTGAGCTAGCATGTAGACGGTTAGTTTGGACATACATATGATTAACCCACTCTTTAATTTGAATTTTCTCTAAAATTAGACAAATAAATCAACCATATTCGTTATCTGGCTACGATATTGAGGATATGGACACATGATGTATTTACTTGTTGGTGCCTTAGATGACACGACCACATGTCTCACTTGAGATCATGATCAATGACCATGGGAAGCTTTTAGCTTTAGTATGTTGTTTAGCAAGTCGCTTCATGACCATGAGATGTCGTAAAATGATAAAAATGGACTTCAAAATCGGTTAACACTAAAATAGTTATTTATTGATGAAGTTAACGGAGGGACGACATAGCTTGTACAAGATCTGCGAGTGCTAGATAAAAAATGAAATGTCTGACGTGGTATTATACAAATAGAAAGGATTTTAAGTCTGATTATGTAATTATTTAATTGTGGTAGACGATAGTAAAGATATTTCGTTTCCAAATAAAATAAAATAAACAATTTTTTTCTTGAACAATAACATTTCCGATTATGTATATGAGAGACGTTTCATTCCCAATGTCCCACCTATATAATGTATTACTCTTAAAAGTTGCAAATAATTAAAGTAGTGAGAATTAATGGCCCCAAATGCTTAGAGATATAGTGGAAATTGATTTGTACATAATTTGCTCGTGTATATTTTTATATTTGGATAAATCAGTTTTTTCAAAACTTTGTTCTCGTGAATTAGTAACTATCTCATTTAGTCATTTGCTCAAATGGATTGTTTTTTGTTATATTTTCATTGGTATGTATGTGAATGCATATATTTAATTTCTCAAAAGTAAATGACTATCGTAATTTTTTCTACCCATAAACTTTTATTTATTGCAATCTGTCTATCTAAAATTATATTATAAATACGATTAATTAACTCTTGATAGTTTTTATAAGTATAGGTATGATAATTTCATTCTAACTCATGAACTAAATAATTCATGTCTAACTACACCTCTTACTATTTGTGAAGATTTTTAAACTTATTCATTCAAGTGTCTTCTAATTCTACAATTATTAAATGTTCAGTTTAACAATTCGTCATTTAACAACGAAGCATACAATCATATAATGTATTTTAGACTTTTATGAAAGTTCAAAAGGGAGGTGCAAATTTAACAAATGTCAACTAACATATACAAGAGCAATATTAAGAAATATATACTTGTTTGGTAATAAAACTTGAATAAAATGAGAATTTATGCCTAACATTGATATATAAATATTATTATTGATTAGATAGATGTGAAGTTGACTATAAATAGAGGTTATTGTATTTTAATGCAAAATTCGTCCTAAACAAATTTCTCTTATTATATTTCCCTTTATTTAAACATGATATCAGAGCATATGATCTAATAAAAAATAAAAAATTCTCCCACTGCACCGACTAGCAGTGGCTTGGAGTAGGTTTTTTGTTTCAACTAATAAATTCATCCAACTATCAATCACTAAAGTTTGCATAAATTTTCATCTACACAACTAATTAATTAAGTGGTTAAGCCAATGATAAAGTTGAGTCGGATCAAATGATCAGTTTTCTCACCGTTTTTATCATAGTTGCGATCAATTGTTCATTTAGTTTTTTTAGGTATACATCGTAGTGGCCCACTGTTTACATGGTATCACCATTTATGCATGGAAGCGATATCAGGGAGTTGACCAGAGTAGATTTTTTTCTTACCGGATCAGAGATTTTGGCATTTCTCCTGTCGGTTCTCTATGCACATTTACTTCTCAAATCAAAGCTGAAAATAACATATCTTAGGTACACTTTTGCCGATTTCCTTCCGGTGATCACTTTTGAGATAAGTTTTTTAACAACTTTCTAAATTATGTTTTATGTGATTTTACACGATACTATTAGTTTTTTTTGGTAACTGTAATAAGTTTATGTAGAAATTCTAAATTGGATAAACAAATAAATATATAAAATTTGATGTGGTGATATCAGTACTTTGTAAGTTTATTGAATAATGAATTTAGAGCTAGTAGTTGTATTGAATATAAAAAATTGTGATTAAATTTTTCAATATTTTTGGAGAACGTGAGCATGAGAAACTAATATGATAATAGAATTAGAAGTGAAACAACATCATTGTTATTGCTCACACATTGCAATATAGACATGTGAGTATTATTGTTATTACATAGTCATTTTACCAATAAATATTTATAGTTATATAGAATAAAGGAGCACATGCATAGCACGCAGATTGCACACTCTTTACTCTTTACTATAATGAGTTCTTACTCTCATTATGTCTATTTCTAAATAAAAATTTCCATTTTATCTTTCGTAATAAAGTATTTTTTTTTTTTTGTATCTAGTCACATGTGGTCTTATCTAACTTGGAATTTAATAAATAATAGAGAAGTACAAATATTTTGCTTGAAGGTAGCTAAAATAATATTGTCATTTCTAAATAATTAATAATTTTAGTAGAAGAACATAAGCTAAAGAAGCTTGTTAAAATATTTCTAAAATTCTAAGAAATTGTATTTTAATTTTGAAAAACAAACTATTGATTCATCTTATAATCTTAATAAGCATTTGTTTTACAGGTTTAAGATAGTTTTGTGATTGTGAATATGTCAATATGACTGGTGAATGAAATCTAATATGTTTGAATCTTAGATAAAATTTATTCAGAGAGATGTAAATTTAAATAATTTTTATTAGTAAATGGTAGATCAGGAAGTATTTAGAATATATAGATTGCATTATTTTTAAATTCGTCCGATAACCAACTTATTCAGTGTTTTAAATTTGTATAATGACAGACATTTCGACGACTACTCCAAGAAAAGGAGAAAATACATGCCTTTAACTGCTTGAAGTTTTTACTTACAATCATAGCAGCAGTTTCCCGATCCGTCTACGTTATTCATTGCTCTCCAATGTGTCTCGGTTTAACTATTTCCTCTAGCGTGCTTATATTCAAATATAGTTGTTGATTGGGGAGATACATTTCGACGACTACTCCAAGAAAATAAGAAAATACATGCATTCAACTACTTAAAGTTTTTATTTACAATCATAGCAGTAGTTTCCCGATCCGTCTATGTTATTCATCGCTCTCCAATGTGGCTCGGATTGACTATTTCCTTCAACCTGCTTATATGCAAATATAGTTGTTGATTGGGGACTGATACATAGACATGTGATGTATTCTTATCTTAGGGATCACATATTCATTCTTGTAATATTCCTTACAAGAGGGTTTACTATGTAGCATGATATGTTAGTTTTTTTCTTTTTCATTAATGTATTTTATTTAGTTTCTGAAAAATTTGATGAGTATATTTACTCATTATTGACTTTTTAATTATATTCTTATTTTTCTAAGCTTTCAAGCTTTTTAATCAAAAAGGTCAAAAATTTCTTGCTTTTACTAAGTGTGTTATACCTTATATATATTTTTTTTTTACAAATAGAGCGTAAAAACTGCATTATACAATGCCTCAATTGCAATTGCTCTATCTGTACGAAATAAGTGCATGACCATGCATAACATTTTTTTTAAAAGGTATCGGATGTCAATATTTTACTGAAATACACGTGGGTGTTACGTAGCCATTTTACCAATAAAGACTTATAGTTACACAAAATAAATGATCACATGCATAGCATGCAGATTGCACGCAGATTGCACGCACTTCACTATAATGACTTCTTATTAACTCTTGTTGCATCTATTTCTAAATGAGAATTCGCACTTTACCTTTTGTAATAAATTACTGTTTTTTTTATCTAGTCATATGTGGTTTTATCAAACTTGGGATTTAATACGCCTAATAATAGAATGTCCAAATATTTTTCTTCAAGGTAACAAAAATAATCTTTTTATTTCTAAATAATAAGAATTTTAATAGAAGAACATAAGCTAAAGAAGTCTGTGAAAATATTTCTAAAATTCTAAGAACTATTATTTTAATTTTGAAAAACAAACTATTGATTCATTTTACAATCTTAAGAAGTGTTTGTTTTAAAGATGTAAGATAGTTTTGTGGATGTAAATATGTCAATACGACTGGTGAATGAAATCTAAAATGTTTGAATCTTAGATAAAATTTAATTCGAGATAGATGTAAATTTTTTAAAAAAAAATTGTTAGTAGGTGGTAGATCAGAATTATATGCAGTATTTAGAATATATAGATTATGCAGTATTTAGAATATATAGATTGCATTATTTTTAAATCCGTCCTCAGGTAAATAACTTATTCATTGTTTTAAATTTGTACAATATGAGACATTTCGACTACTACCATGCATTCAACTGTTTCAAGTTTTTACTTACAATTATAGCAGTATTCTCTCAATCCGTATACGTAATTCGTCGCTCTCCAATGTGGCTCTGGTTGGCTATTTCGTTCAGCCTGCTTGCAACGCTCGTGAACGTATATGCAAATATGGTTGTTAATTGTGGACTGCTACAGAGACAAGCGATGTATTTCTATCTTACGGGATCACATATCCATCCCTTACAACAAGGTTTATTATGCAACCATGGTATGTTAATTTTTGCATTTTCGTTAATGGATTTTATTTAGTTTGTGGGAAATTTGATGAGGGTATTTACTCATTATTGACTTTTTGATTATATTCTTATTTTTCTAGGTTTTTCCAGCTTAAGGTTTCAATCTTTTTAAGCAAAAAGACCAAAAATTTATTGCTTCTACACTGATTAACCAAGTGTATTATAGCTTATAAATTTTTTTTACAAATAGAGCGTAAAAGCTGCATTATACAATGCATCAATTGTAGTGGTTCTGTCTGCACGAAATATGTTCATGATCATGCAGCTATGTAGTACGGATACTCCAATTTATTTTTAAAAAAAAAACACATCGCATGCTGATACTCCGATATCTTTGAATTTTCAAAGGTTTGACCAATCCGATACTCGTATCGGATACTCCAAATGTCGTATTCTTAACTTTTCAAAAGTTTGAGTTATCCAATACTTCAATGATAATTCATGAATGCTTCATCAATAGGTTTTCAAGTTACGGTAGGTTGGAAATTTATACTTATTTACAATTTAAAGACAAAGTATTATAAACTCATTAAAGTAATAGATTATACATGTTATATTAATATAAAGTATATTTTTGTTATTTATAAGAAAGTACAAATATACATAAGTATATACATATTATACAGCACCTTTTGAGGAATTGTATTTCCATATAATGTGTTTGATAAGTAAAAATTTATTTTTATCAGTATATTTTGTAGATATATATATATATATATATATATATATAATATTTTTTATTATAATTATAATTATCATATACTAGTCATGTTGTATCCTTCGTTTTTGAACTTTGTCGTATCACTATATCGTATCGTATCGGATACGTCGTATCCGTATCCGTGCAACCATGCAATCTCAACCATCTTTTTTTGTTTTATACAATTAAAAGTCCGAACATCGTTTTAATATATATATTAATACAACATAAAACTTCGGGAAAAAAACTATATTGTTGTAGTTTATTATTGGACTATTGGGCCTTACTCATAGTGGGCCTAAGTTGGGCTTTGTAGCTTGTATAACCCTAACCTCTAGTATATAAAGAAGGTTAGGCTCCCCTTGTATTCATATATTCTGATTAATAAATACCTACTGTTCTCCTCTCTCTCTATATCTATATGCATATATATGTGAGCTAATATGTCACACAACATGTTATCGGCACTTTGCTCGCGGAGAATAGTATATACGCTCGCGGATATTGGAGATTTTGGGTAAACGCAAGGATATTGAGGTTTATCCGGTTTTTTAGGGTTTTGCTATATCGACTTTTACCAACATAGCGTGTGTAAGGTAAATAATTCTCAATTCCGGTTTGACAACTAAATTTGTTATACTATGTAAAAAGTCAGCCACATGATAACTACTGGAATTGTATAAATTTGGCAACACTTTAATTGATATGATATTCAGCCACTATGTATGTATAAGAACACGATTTAAGATTTACGGTAGAAAGAGTTCTAGATATACAAATGAATAATACCATACGTTCCATAATATCTACTAAGGCATTAGGTTCTGTCTATTTACTATTGATATGATATTGAAATCCCTAATTGCTACTGGAATTTGATGTTATTTTGCAAACTAGAAGCTGGATCTATAGTAATGGCTTACAAACGTATAGTATTCTGCCGTACTGAATATATATTTTCCAGAAACTCTTGGCCTGAATATGTAATAATCCTGAAACTAAAAGTATTAGTTTACTGAAATTACATGTGTGGTCTCCGTAGTATGTTACACGTATAAAACAGTATATATGTGTTATAAAAATCAATATTCGGTCTATAAATATTCACTCACATGCATATATATATATTTATTAAAAGGCAAATGAATAAAAAAACTACATGTTAATAGAATAAATTCATATGTTTCCATGTAAATTTAACTCATTTGCATGTTAAAATTACCATATATAATTAATTGGTAATTAAAGATATATTACTATTGCATGTTGTAATTACCATGAATAAAATTTACACATATGGCATTAGAATAATAATGGTGATATATTTTGTACTGATTGGTAAATTTAGATTGATTGATTGTATTAGATATTGCTAAGTGTGATTTAGAATATCTTGTTATAATATGTACTACAAGCAGGTACAATCTAAATATATTTAATCACTGCCATGTGTATAATATATGTAAATTTGCGAAATCATATATTTTCACATTTAAGTTGGAAAAATTATGAACCTTCCCCAACTAGGCTCACCTATTTGGATACGATGTCTAGGAAAGATATAGGCGGAAATCGATATCCTAATGAGGTCGGGTTTTAAGTGGCATTCGTGCCCTCCACCCTCACCGTCTTTCCTGGTCGTTTTTCAAGTAGAGCTACCGAAAGGGGTTGACTAAATAATAATTTCCCCGAGTGTGTTTATATAGTGATGTATGTTTCGCCGAATTGGTGTCTCTGTATCGACCTGTCGTTCGATCAATGAGAATCTATTCACATTAAAAGCAAAACTATTTTTCGAACCTGTCGTTTCGAAATAAAGTTTATGCTTGTGCAAACCATAAACATATAAACCAGTCGTTTTATATGATAAATAATCCAGAACTCTCAACACATGTTGGATGCCATCTATGATGAGAAAATTCGTAAAAACATACTTGCGAAATGACTGTTTAAACGTTGATTTTAATCCGTCACCACATGTTGCTCACCCTGATGTGTGAAGATGTGATGCCCAAATTTTTTTTTTATGTCATCTTTGATGAGTAAAACACGAGTTTGTTGTTACCATCAGGATGAATGCTAAGGCGTTTATTTTATTCCGCCGCCACATTTGAGACGTGATGACGTCTATGGTGAACAAATGTCTGAAATTGACATATTGGAGCAATCATTCACCAAAATACTAGCTTGGAAATTGTATTCCATAAGCAGTATCGTGAATTTATATTCACCATGTTCCTTTATCGCCCATCTGTTATTGGATAAGAAAATTGCCCCGGTGAGTAGTTTTAATCCTATTGGGTCAATGGCGAATTGTTTGCCTGATATTAATGCTCTTCGTGTATATTTTTTTTCACGAATCGAGAACCGAGACAAGTGTTATTTATCTCGAACTGTCGCGATCCCGATGAATCGCCTAGCCAAGAGAGATTTTAGACAATCATCAAAATCGAAATCATGTGGCTCCAAGACAGTAATTGAAAGGAACAATATGACCCGTTGTCAGAAAGCAAGAGATAATGTTCAAGGAGCCAACTCTATGCTATAAAGACAAATGTCATGCACGTTTACTCCTTAAATAGTTCACAACAATTATAAAGGTAGAAAAACCAATGCTAATGTGGTTAAAGTTAATTAAAAGGAAACTCTTGAGACCCCCGATTTTGTGGCTCAAATGAGTTTGATACCTTTCTTTATTGATTTTGATAAATCATTGAGCCATTTTTTTCGCTCATCTGGATTATGTTTTTCCATTTGGATTATGATTTTTCCATTTGGACATACTTTTGGATTATGGTTTGTCTGTTTACGAAATTTCTCGAAATAATTTAAAGTGTTTTGAGCAAATTCCTTTGACAAATGTGACCAAACTTTAAATTATGAAATTTTAGGCAATACTTGTGGGGTAGTTGATTTTTTTTGGAAATAGTGGGTAACAGTGTACCACATAATTTCACCAACTATTTGCCTAAAAGATACTCAATGACAACGATTTTGGACCTGTCGTTCCAAATCAAAATCTTTGGTAAAACCAAATTGACTTGTCAAATATGAGGTCTTATACTCATGTAGGTCCTGCCGTACCTTGTTGAGTTATAAAATATTCGAGAAAATCAGTGTTATCTGGTAATAGCTCATGAAAGAATTAAAATTTCTTTACATAGCCTCCATTCAATACGAGCAAAAGCGTATTTTAGAGGAGTTGAAATGTCTTTCAAGTGGTTGCTACCACATTCTTTAAAGCATTTAAAGTTACCTTATCATTTCGCCTGTCGTCGAATGATAAATGATTTAGATGCTAAAACATGATTGTCTGTACTATCATTCGCCTGTCGTCGATTGATAAGAGCATTTTGATATTGTGGCATTGACCGGATGAGATATTCCCGGGTCAAAAGACGATAGTTGATTTATAATCGCATCGCATTTGGATTCTCTTTGATGATATATTTCGTGAATAATCCGAAATTAATGCCACTAATGCTCACTTTGAAAGACTAGTATGTGTAAAGATCACGAAATGAACTCGTAGAATTCTTGTAAAGAATTGAAGAAGTTATTGTGGACTTATCCAACCATAAGACGGACCATAAAGATAAATGGTTATGGTTGATGCATCGACAATAAGGTCACATGATTATTCTTGTCCACGGAAATACAGCATTTCCTAAACTCTTAGCCTTATCATTAAGTTGATGGCTCATGATCCGGATTATCCTAAAAAGTCTAGTCGACTTGATAATTCCGAAGAGTAAAAAAAATCGAAATTTCGATTCGAATTACTTGAGTTTGGAAATTGAAATTGAACATCTTGTCGATTATGTTCAGACCCAAATGGACTCACGGAAAGTTTGATAATGCAACTGCAAATGATTGCACGTATTTCTTGGTCTTGCGCACCAAGATTTATATTTTCATGTGGGGTTATGCTATTTTGCTGCATTGGTCCGTTATGAGGCCCATAGACACTCAAACACCATATGCGTACCAGCTGGTTACTGGTTATGAGCCAGAAGTCTCATATTAACGCGTGTTTAGAGTGATTAATTAATATTTTGATTGAGCCGCTATAGCGTTCAAAATATGGACCTCTGAAGGGGGACATAAGTCGATTATGAATCCCCTGCCTATCATTTGATAGAGTAACCTTGGCAAGCGATCTCTTTACCGCATGATATGCGAAAGTGACATCGCTAAGACTGTTCTCCCCATCGTTAGGGGGAGATTTGCACGTTACCGTTGATAAGGAACGACGTGAAGTAACGTGGCATAACCCACTCAGTCTTAGCTTGATCCCCAAAACTGCAATTAGTGATAAGTAAGTGCATAGACTCCCTCAAGTCTAACTAAATGTCAGACGCATTTAATGACTTCATGAGATGTCACGAGATCATTTATACCTGCTGTAAAATGCTTGCAAGGATAGACGTCCCTGTCGGACGCCGTGTTCCTGTCGTAACACGTTGCTTTGGCCGAACCCGCCAAGTAAAGGACGCTGCCGTCGGCCGTCAGTCAGTCATCCTTCCTAAGATATGAGCAAGTTGACCGGTTCTTAATTCGTTTAGCCCCAGAGGTGGTGAACTGAAACTCGTTTGTCGCACGAGATTATAAAGGATCTAGGAGATGTGTGATTCCTCCTCATCCTAAGAATCTCGAAATATCTGTCGATCATGATATCTTAGACGATATTGAAGCGAAACGAGACTGTCATTGATTACTTGTTCATATATTCGGTGACGACTGATAATATGAGCAAATTATGATAGAGAACCATGTACCGTTGCCTGAAGTCAACGTAGAATAGACTGGACTAATGGAAACTTGCAACCCAAGTAGACTCCTTAGCGAAAGTGTGTTCGGACCTGTAGCTCCAACGCCACCAATGTTAAACGAGTTCGTTTATTTGGTTATTCGTAAGGAAAAGTGATGAGAATAATGAGATTGTAGAATGCTCGCCTAGTAGCGCAAGGCTTCTCTCACATCTTGGAATTGATTACGAGATGGTTGATTTCCTCGTAATGGACGTTATAACGGTCCCCTACTTTATCAGTTTAGTAGTTTCCCAAAAACTGATTATGCAGCATGTGATTGTGGTAACTGTTTTATCTCTATGAGAATTTAGACAAAGAGATATAGATGAAGGTCCCTGTGTGACTTCATATGCTTTAATCAAGTAGTTCCTGACCACGGAACACGATCTCAATTAAATGAGACGTTCACTATATGGATTAATATAATCCGAGCGGATGTGGTATACCGCCTAAGTGAGTACTTGATCAGCTTGGGATACTTGAACAAGTATTATGCCCTTGCGTGTTTTATTATGCGATCCACTTTTGGATTTGCCTTCGAGATGAAGGATCTTGGGAAGACACGGTAGTGACTCGGCCTGATGATCGAGTCCCGTAAAGATTGAATCTAAGTCCATGATTCATACTACACCCAGAAGGTGTTGTGACGTTTTAGTCATCATGACGCTAAGTCGTCAAATTCTCCCATGATCGTTCGATCACTAGACATTATATAGACCCAGTCCGTCCCTGATGTGATGATGAAGAGATATTGAACCATCATGTTCATATCTAAGTATAATAAGCGCATCATTGTACTTGGTCTAATGTGCTAGGACGAACATCTCGTCTGTTGTGAATGGTATAGCTCGACACAGCATCGCGCTAACACGCTGCCATCGAAATGGCATAAAAGACATTTTCCCATTACCTTAAGATAACTGTGGATGAGGGCTTGTTTTATCCCATTTGCATCATCGAGTGTACCTACCCCCTTCGGTACTCGAATTAACGCAACCCTTTTTCGGTTATACCGATGCCGGTTACTTATCAGACCCGCATAAGTGATATTCCTAACATGGTATGTCTTTACCATTAGGAATAAGTCAATATCTTGGAGGTCTTGTAATGACTCCAAACGAATCATTCTGATCTACTCGTGCTCTATGAGACGACTAGAGAGTGTATATGGCTTCGAGCTCGTATTAGCCATATTTGAATTACATATGCTCTGTCTCACGATCCAGATAAAACACTTGTCTTATTTGAGCACAACTTGTTGTTATCGATCAAGAGAGACATGACTAGATTATGCTATTTAGCATTTCTTGCCGAAATAAATCTTCACATATGAAGTTTAAGAGCATCCTGTCGAATGCTCGTTCTATTCCATGTTAGATTTTCTTGCATCCAGCCGTGTGCAAGTAAATGAAGCATCCGGTCGAATGCTCATACTCTTTCTTGAAATATGAAATCCTTGCACCCAGTCGTGTGCAAGTGAGGGAAGAGCATCCAGGTGAATGCTTATTACACTAATTACTACTTAGTCGAAATCCTCGCACCCTGTCGTGTGCAAGTGAGTGGGAGCATCCAGTCGCATGCTCGTGTACTCTTTTTGTCCTTAGACCAAGGTTTTTTTCCACTGGGTTTTCCTTGGCAAGGTTTTTAGCGAGACACGTTCCCATCTTATCTCACTTAAGATTGCCGAAATTAGGGGGAGTATCCTGTTGTATACTTCTTACCACTGTGTACTCTTTTGTCCTTCGACTAGAGATTTTTTCCCACTGGGTTTACTCTAGCAAGGTTTTGATGAGGCACATGTTTTGTGGTTGATCCCTTACTACTACCATTGTTGCACTCTTTTTCCTTCGATCAGAGATTTTCCCATTGGTTTTGCTCTGGCAAGGTTTTGATGAGGCACACTGTTTTGTGGTTAGTTACTTACATGATATTTCGGCCTATATCATTCGGCTACACAGTTTCTCCTAGGTACCGGTTTTGTCCCACACTGGGTTTTCCGTCCCTAAGGTTTTTATGTGTTTAGCACTGCGAATGAACTCGACTCAGATCGACTGTATGAAGACGAAGAATTCAAGACGTCCAAAGGGGGAGTGTTGTAGGTTATTATTGGACTATTGGGCCTTACTCATAGTGGGTCTAAGTTGGGCTTTCTAGCTTGTATAACTCTAACATCTAGTATATAAAGAAGGTTAGGCTCCCTTGTATTCATATATTCTGATTAATAAAGACCTACTGTTCTCCCCTCTCTCTATATCTATATACATATATATGTGAACTAATATGTCACACAACATATATATATATATTATTCGCATATCATTTTATAAGTTAGAAAAAGAAAACATGCACTCTGAAAGATACATGTAGACGTTTTAATTGTGTGCTCCTTACGACTCCATTTGTGAGTGACTGGCGTATCATGGAAGGACACCTGCGTTCATCGATCATCAGAACGTGTGAGGGACAAAAGTCACAAAACTATTCTTAAGGAAATATTGTGATACAATAGCCTCCATCTTAATTTCAGTATTCGTGTTAACTTTATTTCACCCTTCAATATTTCCTCAAATAAGTACCGGGTATGCATTTTTATACACGTAGACTTTGCATGTATAAAAGAGGTAGAACCGGTTAGTATTAGATGTTTAATGGTGGTATGAAATAACTCAACCGGGTTAAATTTGGAGCATAAGGTTAACCACAGTCTACAGAATAGAATTTCTTATGTTTTCTTAGATTTAATCTATACAAGTAGTAATACTTTTAGAATTAACGCCTCATGTGTTAATTGATTGTTAAATTCTATCTAGATCTCAATGAAGAGGTAATTTTTAGGCTTATCGTCCATCCAAATTATACCAATAGCAAAAAACATTCCTCTTTGAACATTCCCCCTTTTATTCCCTGTTAAGGGATATTGCATTTCACACCTAGTCCATTTTCTTCCCTAACGTTCAATTTGTGTAAAAGAATATTAGGAAAATGAATAATCTAGTAGATTTACTAATTATTTATCATATATTGGCAATAGTACTGAAGAACGAGGGAGGCTCGCCTGCAGGATCTCCCCAAAAGAGTAGATTTGGACCGATAAATACGAGTGAGAGAGTTATCGGTATATGACTAGTAAAGCCTGCTACTGTATATAATGAGTTGAGAGTATCCGATTCCGAATGACTTGTTCGAGTCCATATAAAATAAAAGTTCCGGTATATAAATGCACATTAAGCTGGTGTAAATTGACACTGGAAATGATGGGAATAAATATAAAATGCACACTTCTTACCGAATTAATCATCCCCTAGAAATGGAAAAGGCTAAATTACTACCAAACATTCCTACAGTTTCTAAGCAAGACATATGCCAAACTTCATAAATTATATAGAAACAAAAAACTTTTTTCAGTGTGGTCCGAATACAATCTTTACACAACCACAGTTTCTAAGCAACAAACATAAGAGATCGATATTTAGTGGGTGGTAAAGGCTAAGCTTTACTGGTCTGATATTTAAATATACCTTTTTTACTGGTCAGTAGGAAAGCATTAGAGGGTATACCTTTTTTGTCCGAATTGGGGTTTGGTGTAGTTTTTCTTTTTTGGTGTAGTTTTTCTTTTTTGCCTCAAACCAAAAAGAAAAGTATATACCTTTTTTAGTGGGTGGTCACTAGGAAAGCACAAATTGATATTTAAATCCAAAAAGAATTCAAGAATTCACAGTCAGCAGCTAAAAGCTAACAGCCACCAGTTAATGGTTCAAATTAGCTATAAATTTTATATTTTGGGACTAAAATCCACTCCTTTTCATTTAGATCGAAAACGGAGACAAGGGAGATTTATTTCAGGAAAGAAATGAAGGAAAACAAAACACAAGTACAAAAATAATAAAATAAAACAGTTAACCAACTGCAGAAGACGTAAAAAAAGAAAAAAATCAGTCACGTTAACCGGCCCATAAAACTCTGCTAGTGTATGCGCACCAAAATAGCCAAAGAACCAAAACAATCATGAAGACAACCAAAACAATCATGAAGACGGATAAAAAAAATATTTCTTGACGGTTTTTCTTGTTGCATAAACTATCAGTCATGGAGTTGATAAAGAGTCACAAGGGTTCAAAGAGAAGAAAGTCTGAGAGTTTTATTAGATTTCCATGGCTGAGAACTTGTTTTTTCATAATTCCAAACGCTGAGCAGTAAAAGAAAAAAACACTCCTACACGTCGTGACACTAATCACAGCTATCTTAAGTAAAAATTCCCTCTAAAATGCTAAAACACAATAACAAATTCGCATTCCAAAGGCTAAAACACAAACAAACTAAAGCAAGATGCCAAATTACAATCAGCAGCTAGCTTCCATCGATTCAAAATCCAGGTGATATTAACACAATAAACACAAAACCAGAACACAAGTACACATAATACAGATTACAGCTATCTAAAGTTCAATTTTTCATTAAACACAACCGGAGAAGCAGACGGAAAAACAGAAACAAACCAAAGCACAACAACAAGCCACAACTAGCTACTAGCTTCCATGTATATAATATCCAAGTCAATTAAACAAAAACCAAATCTAAAAACCAAAACCCCAATCTTATAATAGACTCGAAAGCCAATCAGAACACCACAGGGAACTCGGGCGCATTGTTGTCACTTCCCAGCACCAAGGCTAACACACAATAGCAAATCAGCATTCCAAAATACAGACTAAAAACAGAAACAAACCAAAGCAAGATACCAAGCCACTGATAGCTACTAGCATCTGTCCATCCAAGGCAAATTAACACCACAAAAGAACTGAAATCCAAATAAAATAAAATAAAAACCCAAACTTACACAAACCTCTGAGCACCTATAGAGAACACCTGAAACATTCCCTAAAAACCTATACAATAGCACATTCGGATACAAAAACATAAGCGAAAAACAGAAACAAAGCACGACATCATATACCAAACCCCACATAGCTACCAGCTTCCATCCATTCAATATCCATATCAAAAATATCAACATAAACAAAACACAAAACAAAAAATCAAAACCCAATCTTACATAAACGCCAATGCCATAAACACAAATTGAAAACGAAAACAATATCTTACAATAAAGTCGAAAACCATTTAGAACAGGACATAGAACTGGGAAGCGTTAGTTTCCATAAAACAAAACTGCATATACAGACGAAAAGCAAAAAGCAAACCAAAGCACAACACCAAGCCACAAGTAGCTAATAGCTTCCATCGAATCCATCCATTATATATCCAAGTCAATTACTACATCCATCTCCATTTTCATTTAATTGTCCACAACGAACTACGTGCAACTTTGACCAGCTTGCCTAAATTTGGCGAAGGTAAATGATTGAATTTTGGAAAATTTTATTTTGGCAATTTTGATACAAAAATTGACCGGCCAAAATTGCGTGCAGTTTTACAGATGACAATTAAATGGGAACGGATGGAGTAACACCATTAAAAAAACTGAAAAAAAACATAAAACATCAATACAATAGCGCATTCACATAAGTGTTTAAAAAAGCGTGATTAGTAGTAAAAAATCTCGATTCAAAGCTTAAAAAGCACGCTTTTTCACCGCTAAAAGTTTACGGTTGCAGGTTTTTAGCGTAGCTCTTGCAAAAATGCTTTAGCTCAGATTTTGCTTCTTAAAAACATTGATTCACATATAAAAATATAAACGAAAAAAAACAGAAACAAAGCACGATATGATATAGTACCAAAACACACACAGCTACTAGCTTCCATCCAATTCAATATCCAGGTAAAAATATATCAACATAAACAAAACGCAATGTTACATGAACCAATATCATCCATTTAATACCACAAACAAGATCAAAAACTAAAACACCAATAAAATTACAATAAAGCCAATCAGAAGACGACACAGAACTGGGGGGCATTGTCGTCGGCAGCAGGGAGGATCTCCCAGCGCCAGCGGCAAGGCTCGAGGTCGTCCGAAACAGGGCAGAAAACTAGTAAAACACCAATATTACGGAGAGAGTAACACCACAAACAAAATTGAAACTAGTAAAACACCAATATTACGGATAGAGTAACACCATAAACAAAAATGAAACTAGTTAAACACCAATATTACGGAGAGAGGAACACCATGATCAGAAAGACAGAACTGAAAGTATTAAAACACCAATATATAACGGATAGAGTAACACCATAAACAAAACTGAAAAAGACTAAAACACCAATAATATTACAATAAATTCGAAAACCAATCACGACGCGGAACTGGGAGAATATTACAATAAAATTTATTTTGGCAATTTGAATTCAAATTCTTGACCGTCCAAAATTGCACGCAGTTTGCAGACAAAAACACAACAAAATTGAAACTAGTAAAACACCAATATTACGGATAGAGTAACACCATAAACAAAACTGAAAAAAACTAAAACACGAATATTACAATAAAGTAGACTTCCATTTAGTTTCTATAAAACAAATCCGCAAACATAGACGAAAAACAAAACAAAAAAAAACAAAGTACAACACCATGCCACAAGTGGCTTCCATCCATTTAATATCCAAGTCAATTATAAGTAAACTGAAACTAGTAAAACACCAATATTATGGTGGAGTAGCACCATAAACAAAACTGAAAAAAATTAAAACACCAATATTACAATAAAGTGATCAGAACCCAAAACACAAAACACAAAACACAATGTTACATAAACCAAGACCAAAGCCACAAGTAGGTACTAGCTTACATCCATTAAACACTGCAAACAAGATAAAAAAACTAAAACGCCAATAAAATTACAACCAAGCCAATCAGAAGACGACGCGAAACTGGGGGGGGGGGGGGGGATTGTCGTCGGAAGCAGGGAGGATCTCCCATCGGCAAGGCTCGAGGTCATCCGAAGCAGGACAGAATCCAGCGAGGGTAACCTTATCGGCGGAGGTAGCTACGGAACCAAACTCGAAGACGGTCCCTTGTTCTGGAGGAGGGCGGGTCACCTCTACCGCGCCGTTCATGTTTGGAACTTCTTCGACAGGTTTAGATGTGGATAGGGATAGTTGTTGCTGTTGATGATTCTGTTGGTCTGTGGTGTTGGGGCTTGTTAAACGGGAACGGATAGAGTAAAACACCATAAACAAAACTGAAACTAGTAAAACACCATAAACAAAACTGAAACTAGTAAAACACCATAAACAAAACTGGAAAAAACTAAACACCAAAATTACAATAAAGTGGAAAGCCAATCGAAAAAAGACGCAGAATTGGGGTTTGTTGTCGAAATAATGTTTGTACGTAAAAATCGAAACCTAAAAAACCTAATACTGGAAAAATCGAATATCGAAACCCATTTATGGATGAAAATAGGAATTATATTAGTCAAACTCAGACCTAAACAGGGAGGCAATAGAATCAACAATGCCCTTTTAGGGGGGGGAAAATTAAAAGGAGCAAAACATTGAGCAGTTGGTGTGCATTGTAGACGGGGCGGATAGAGTAAAACACCAATATTACGGAGAGTAAAACACCATAAACAAAAATGAAACTAGTAAAACACCAATATTACGGATAGAGTAAAACACCATAAACAAATTTGGAACTAGTAAAACACCAACATTACAGATGGTAACACGAAAAACAAAACTGAAAAAAAAAACTAAAATACCAATACAAAAGCACATTCACATCATTGTTTTAAGAAGCGCGATTAGTAGTAAAAATCTAGATTCAAAGCTTAAAAAGCTCGCTTTTCCACCATTTAGGCCGCTAAAAGCTTACGCTTAAAGCTAAGATTTCTCTTTTTAAAAACAGTGATTCACATACAAAAATATAAATGAGAAAAACAGAAACAAAGCATGATATCAAATAGTACCAAAACACACATAGCTACTAGTTTCCATCCATTCAATATCCAGGTCAAAAATAGCAACATAAACAAAATCCAAAACACAATATTACATAAACCAAGACCAGAGCCACAAGTAGCTACAAGCTCCTAAAAGAGCATAGAATCGACGATAATTAACGAAACTCGGAAACGCTGAAAATAGGAAAAATCGAACCCCCGAAAAAACTAATATTAAAAATTTTGAAAAACGAAACCCATTTATGGATGAAAATGGGAATTAAATTAGTCAAACTCAGACCTAAACAAGGACGCAATAGAATGAGCAATAATTAGTTGGAGCAAAACATCGAGCAGTGGGTGTGCATTGTAGACGGGACGGATAGAATTAAACACCATAAACAAAATTGAAAATAATTAAACACCAATATTATGGATGGAGTAACACCATAAACAAGGCACGATATCATATAGTACCAAAACACACATAGCTACCAGCTTCCATCCAATTAATACCACAAACAAGAATAAAAAACTAGTAAAACAGCAATAATATTACAATAGAGTAGTAATCAGAAGACGACACGGAACTGGGGAGCGTTGTCGTCATCAGCAGGAAGAATCTCCCAGCGGCAAGGCTCGAGATCATCGGAAACAGGGCAGAATCCGGCAAGGGTAACTTTATCAGCAGAGGCAGCTACGGAACCGAACTCGAAAACGGTAACTTGTTCTAAAGGAGGGCGGATCACTTCTACGGCCCCGTTCATGCCCGGGACTTCGGAGGGGGGTTTAGAGGGAGATAATGATACTTGTTGGTCTGTTTTGGTGTTTGTGGTGGTTTTGTTGCCTTTCCACCAAGATAGGATTCCCATGACTGATGAGTTAAAGAGAGGGAGAGAGGAAACTGAGAATTGGGATTGGGATAGGGATAGGGTTTTTGTTTTGGGTCTGGGTTTGGTGGAATTACAAGGATATGGGTGCAAATTTAATTACCCACACCCTCCACAATACTGTTATTAAGTACATTGTTAATAAAATTGGTAATTAATAAACATGTTTTTTTTTTCACAATAGTATTATTAATTAAAGAGTTGATATTGTTAACATTTTGTTGTATTTAACAACAAAATTAACGTTGTTAAGTATGACATGTCAATTTTGTTGACTAACTCCTATATTAAATACTGACAATAAAGCAAAAATAACATATTTTATCTTTCTTATTTATTTACTATAATATATTTTTTTTATCTGAAATTAATTATTTATTATAAATCAATAGATAATGTTGTTAAAAAAAATGCACTAACGTGACACTTGTATGGTTGTTAAGATTAACACACATATATATATATATGGTATTTAAAATGCATATGTGTCAATATTTAACAATAAAATTTTAACACAACTATTGTAAATGCTCTTAGATCTGATGTTTTCAATTGTATTCGTAAATATTAGTAATAAATACTCAAATGAATTATATAAATAAAATTAAATTTTACATATTTTTAATGAACAGACACTTTAGAAATAATATAAAGTGTTAATTTAAAAACTCGATAATCTAATAGAAACTTGATGAATCTAACTTGAGTAAATTTGCACACATAAGGATATACCCCGTAAAAATATAAAACATTTTATTTTAGACTATAGCTATGTAATACGTAGCACCATTAGTAGTTAGTACTAAAGAGGATATAGGGATGGCAATTGGGTCGGGTTTCTCGAAACCCGACCCGACCCGCACATCAATCCGCACATAACCCGACCCGACCCGTTTGACCCGGAATTTTTTTGTAATTTTTTATTTTTTATTTTTGTAGTTTTTTTACTTTTTGTAGTTTTTTATTTATTTTTTGTGATTTTTTGTGATTTTTTGTGATTTTTTATAATTTTATGTGATTTTTTTCATTTTTTATAATATTTTGTGATTTTTTCCATTTTTTATTATTTTTTTTATTTTTTTTTGTAATTTTTTTAAAATTTTGTGATTATTTGTGATTTTTTCATTTTTTATAATTTTATGTGATTTTTTGCATTTTATATAATTTTATGTGTTTTTTTTCCATTGGTAAATAAAATAAATAATTAAAAAGTGTTACCTATAGAAATATGAACTTGTTTCTAACTTGCACAAAGTTGCACAAAAGTGCAAAGTAACTCAATCCAACCCGACCCAAATAATCCTGCACTTTTATCCAACCCGTACCGGGTCGGGTCGGGTCGGACCAAAACCCGAAATTCTGTCATCCCTAGCTACATCGTTTAGAGTATTGTTGATTTTTCTATTTCTTCTATAGTTCCGGTATACAAACAATATTTAAACATTTTTATTTTAATAAAAACTTGAAATTAATTATAAATATGAGAATATAATCTACTTAATAGTGGTTTTTGTTTTATAGTTTACTTATTCATTTGTAATAAAAATTGATGAATTAATTATGTAAACTTAATTGTTATATTAGGTTTTAATTCATTTTGTCATCATCAAAAGATTAAAAACTTGGATGATTAGAAGAAAACTGTTCAATAATTCCAAAAATTCTTGGATTCGTCGAAGCCGATATTTCTCCATTAAATCTGTAAATTTGCTTAATTTTAGAAATAATGACTATAAAAATCCTAAGACTAATTCATGTTGAATCATATAACCCTAATGATAAAAGCCGCGCCTTGCCATATTGGTTCCCATGTATCACGCGCTCTTAAAAATCTGCCTTCAAGCTATATAATTATAAATTATAAGCTGTGATGCACCGGTACTGTACGGCGATATTTATCGCCAAAGTTGAAAATGTTATGCATAGTACAAAAAGATACGTCAATTGAAATTTGAAAGTAAGACAAACAGTAACCACGATCTTATTTCAGCACAGCTGAACCGAAAATATTAAGATCTGGTCTGAGTGGTGAATATAACTGGGTAGAACCACATTTGACCTTCCACCTCTAAGAAAAATTCCCCTCGAGGAAAAAAATTCCCCTTGAGGAAAAATCTTCCCATGGAGAGGAACCCTACTTGAACTAGAAGTATGTAGAAAGCATCGTTACCGAAACTCGTTTTCTCTTTCAAAAACCAAATTTCCCGTTTCCAGCTTCTCCTTTTCCCTTTCTCATTATTTCAGATCTGAGTTTTAGAATTTATTTCACAATTCCGTTTTGCTTCCCGACTGCGTTTCCATTCTGGCAACTATGGACCTATGGTACAGTGTCCACTTCACACATATTCATGGCTAATTTAGAATCGAAACACATGTAAGTTCCAATACAGAAAGCACTATAGAGCAAATGATGTGCCAGAGTGTTTCTGTGAAACGAAAATTGATGCAAAGTTTAAATGAAGCACGTTTCAGCTTTTATAGAGGGGAAAAGCAATCAAAGAGACCACATAAAAAAACGCTTCCCCAGTACCATAACTTCAGGTTGAGCTTCCATACATAACCAGTGTGGTCCAGCTACAATGCTAACCGGCAAACCAGCAACAAAAAGACATGAGTTGTCTACAGTAAGAGATGAATGAAGTTTTTACCTCCCTTTACATTATACACAAGTTGCAAATAATGTTCTGTAAGTATGCACCTCTATAGGGAAACCGCCTTTTCAACCTTCTCTAAGTTGTAGCACGAAACTGAGAGAAAAGTTCATGGGTTCTTCTTCTTATTGAAAAGCAACTAATCTACAATCCATTAATAGTGGCCATTGGCCAATTTGTCCTAATAGCTAACCAGAGGAAAACATCAAAATATTGGAATCTTTGGACTCGACCACACCCACTTACCCGTATGTGCCTTCTCGTATTTCTGATATTCTTCCAAACAGTCGACAACAACAACAACAAAAAACACTGCAAGTGATATACTGATATTAGACACTACATGATCATTTAGTACCAACTCCTAGTTACATATCAAGACAGCTATAAAGCCTACAATTGAATGCCGAGATTATATCACCCAGTTATACAATTACAGGGTGCATTTGTTGACATTAAAGACCCCCGTAGTTCACTACAAAGAAAGTACACGTCTCTTAGTTCACTTATCACTGTCCTTAATGTGAGTATACCCACCACCTCTATCTACACTCAGATATAACCATAACCCTAGATATTTGTATCACAATGTACTTCATTTTAAAATAAACATATGCAGAATTTGTATCAACTATCAAGATATACAGTTAAGTTCTCTATAACGAAGGATGGCGCTCTAAAACAAATTAACATACCATAATAATTTTTCTGATTGAACGACTCCAATCACCAAAGAAGAAAACAAATGCCATTTCTTGAGAATTTAAAAGAAAATATAACGACCCATCGATCAGAACTCACATGGTTCCCTAAAGTAGTTCATTCCTGCTTTGGGGGCAAAACAATCAGCATCAGGAATAAGAGAAAGATATCTATGCACATCCAGGGTCTGTTTACATCCAGTTTTCTCATAGATAAAATGATAAATCAACTGTTCTCACTACTAAAATATTAAACAAAGACAGCTTTTAACTTGTTTACGATGTAGCTGTCAAGAATAGTCACTAACATTGTAATTTCATGATAGTATATAAGTAAAAGAAAATTTAGATTAAATCATTAAATAGCCATGAATCATTTGTTCTTTTACTTTTCTTAAATTCTTGTGGTTTGGATTGCGGGAATAAAAAATTTAAATCTGTTATGGTAGAAATTTCATAATCATTATTTTTCAGCTCATAGAGATGGTCTTACTAATGGCATACATTTGCTATTCCAAATACCTAGGGTAAAAAAACATGTGATATTGTAATATAAATTTTTTAATAACAAACCATCTGCAAGTCCTCAAGCGTTCCATATATGAACATAAATTGTACAACATTACATGAACAAGTCTTCTATACCACCGAACGAACATTAACTGCTTATCGGGTACCACAATCTCACTAACGTTTACCTAAAGTAGATTCCACATTGCATGTAACGACTGTCTGAGTGATTTAGACGAATAGTAAGGCTACTTCGGTTCAGCTTTATACTTAAAAACTTGACTTCATTTGGCTTACCAGCTTACAAGCTGGGGTTTTCTAGTTCTTTTAAACCTAAATAACTAGAACTAGGGGCTTTAAACTGGATGAACCTACATTTATTCAAAATCCAAAATAGAAACAAAAACTTATATGCTTCAAATCTGCACCAAATCCGAGACTGAGTGTCTAAACCTTTGTGGAACAGATAACAAATCATCATGCAATAAAACCAAACCATCACATATATGAAGTAAGAACTCAAATTCAGCATAAATCAAAGCAAAACACCAAAGTAAACTCCCAATATAATTGTCATAAATTATAATATCTCAATCAAAATTGTCATAACTTATAATATCTCAATCAAAATGTTCTCAAACATCATTAGAACAAAACTCTAACTCTCAACCAAACCTTTGGAGCTTCGAAACCCCTTCTTGAGCTCGGCAACCCTCTTCACACAAGCGGCCTTCGTCTTCCCAGGCACCGCCACCGCAATCTTCTCCCACCTCATCGCTGTCTCCTTCGGGAACGCCTTCAAAGCATTCAAAAGCGCCACATCATCACCTGCACTCCACTCTCCTTCCCTCTCCTCCTCCACGACCCTCGAATCCAACGGCTTACGATCCTTCAAAAACCTAGCAAACGAATCCGAATCCCCCTCCCTCTTCACCCCCAACGACTTGGCTGCCTTGATGACCGAATCCACCCCATGGGCCCCACCAAAAGATTCCGCTATCACCTCCCATCTCTTCACCTTCCCGACCGGATGCTTAACAAGAAGCTTCCTCAGCATTTCTAAATCCCCTTCGCTCCAATCTCTCTCCTCCTTTGAAACCCTGACTGGGTTCTCCTCAACCTTTCTCAATTTCACCGAATCCGATGTCTTTCCAAGCAATTGAGCCGAATCAGGAACCGGGTTTCCCTCCGATTGAACTGAATTTTCCTCAAATTTGCGAATCTTCGATCTGCGATTGGCGACTTGGGTTTTCTCAATCTCTGGGGAAACCGGGTCAGGAACGAGTTTTCCAATACCGACACGGATATCGCCAGCGGTGAGGGAGGAGGGGGAAAACGGGCCGAGGAGGAGAGAGAATGAGATCCAGAAAAGGAGAGATTTAACGGGCTCGATTTGGATATAAAAGATGGTGAGAGATAAGAGTAAGGCGGAGAGAAAGACGGAAATGAAGAGAGAGGGTCTGAGGATATGATCGGACGGTTGAGATTCGTCGGAGGGTTGGGATAAGCGAGAGTTGAAGTGAAATCTGGGTCGAGTTTCCTCCTCTAGAAACTCCATTTTTTTAGAGAGAGAGAGAGAAAGGAAGAAGTGTAGTGTTTAAAATGGGGCTGTCACTTATTTGACAGGCTGCATGGAGCTGATAAAATATTTACCGTGTTATTTTTATTTATTTTTTTAATTTATTTCACTCAATTTCATTACAAAATAAATAACTCTAACACTACTTCATTACATCTCATTACACTTCATTTATCTACAAAATAAATAAATTTACCCACTCTATCACACTATTAATTAATACATTTCTCTACCTTTTTTTTCATTCAAACTAAATACAAAATTAAAATATTTTATAATCATAATATTATATCAAGTTAACACTTTTAAGCAATTTATATTTTGCACTTTTTTATTTATTAATTTTGTTACTCCGAATAAATAATATAATTGTCTCCAGAAACCCTACACGTCATTATTTTCTTCCACATTTACCTACCCACATTTAATAACTTTCAAATATGGGTAGGTAAATGTGTAAGAAAATAATGACGTGTATGGTTTTTGGGGACAATTTAATTATTTAATCCGAAGTAACAAAATTAATAAATAAAAAAATGCAAAATATAAATTAGTTGGAAGTGTTAACTTATATAATATTATGATTATAAAATATTTTAATTTTGTATTTAGTTTGAATGAAAAAAAAAACAGAGAAATATATTAATTAATAGTGTGATAGAGTGGGTAAATTTATTTATTTTGCAGATAAATGAAGTGTAATGAGATGTAATGAATTAGTGTTAGAGTTATTTATTTTGTAATGAAATTGGATGGAATCAATTAAAAAAATAAATAAAAATAAGATGTGACGCGAATCTGAATTTTTATCCTGTCCTTAAAAAAGTAATATGCAGCCTCAAAAAATAATCTGCCGTTTAAAATGGGGGTGGGGAATTCTATTATTTTGGGCTTTTTAGTACACTTCTATAAATTTCGTTGTAATATAACTTTAGTTTGTTGAGTTTTTCCTCATATTTATTTTAGCGATTTTAATTTCAAAATTATTGAAGGGGTGAGTCCGCGTTTCACATCTATTTTGATTTAATAACGTATTTAACTTTACAAGTTTTAAACAATTGTAATACAGTCTATTTAGTTTAAAAATTAATAAAATAGACACCGGTTTTTTGAAAATGACAAAATTAACTCTTTAATTTTACATTTTTTGTAAAACACACGTTTTCGAATAAATAAACTTTTCTTTATAATAAATACAATTTAAGACATAATTTTTGTTCTTTTCAGAAAGGTTTTAATCTATATAAAAAAGTGTTTTAATCAATCAAAATTACACTACACGGGTAAATAATTTTTGATAATTAAAGAAAAGTATACGGATTAATATTAAAAATTGTCTAGTAAATTACAGAAAATTATTAAAAAAAATTATACGGAGTTATCGCACATAAAATTTTACGTTCTCATGACTTCAGCATGGAGTTATACTATTTTTTCGTAACAAAAAGGTTCACAAAAAGACAAATTGGCATTTTTACCAGACTATCAAATAATCAAGATACACGTAGTATAATTTTTTTTAATATTAATCAGTAAAATTTTCTTTAATTACCAAAAATTATTTACGGATATAATGTAATTTTTGCGGATTAAAACAATTTTTTAACGGATTAAAACCTTTCTGAAAAGGAAAAAAATTAAATGTAGTGTTTATTTTGTTGGAAAAATTGTATTCAAAGTCATTTTTTTTTCAAAAATTATGTCTAAAATTGTATTTATTATAAAAAAAAGTTTGCTTATTAGGAAACGTGTGTTTTACAAAAAATATATAATTAAATAGTTAATTTTATCATTTTCAACAAATCGGTGTCTATTTTATTAATTTTTAAACTAAGTGGGCAGTATTGCAATTGTTTAAAACTTATTAAGTTAAAGAGGTCACTAAATCAAAGAATATGTGAAACCTGGGTCACCAATTCAAAAATTTTGAAAGTTAGGTCACTGAAATAAATATGATCCAAAACTCATGGCACTAAAGTGATATTAGCCCATAAGTTTCGGTCCTAATTAGTAAATGAATTTGATGTTAGGGCCCTAATAACTAAGTTTGGAAGTTTTTACTCGTTGCCGGTAAATGCCACTCCAGAAATGGGTTTACCGGCAGAGATCCGAGGCGCGTCATCCTTACGCTTACTTATATGAACCTCTTGTGCGTATGCGCGGGATCTGTTGTTGTTTTTAAAAGAAAGAAAAAACAATAATAATAACAATAGTAGTAATTAGGAAGTAATTTAGAAATTATTAAAATTTCTTTAAATTCCATAAAACAATTTTTCATTTTTGAAAAGAAACATACTACTATATAGTTTTGAAGAAACTTTTTCATTCTTTAATTCAAGTACAAACAAAAATTAATTCATAAAACTGATAAAGAAATTAAAGAAAATTTAATTTAAATAGACTTTATTTTTAGTTAATGATTGCAATAATAAATATTATGATTTTGTGTTTTAAATATATAGTAAATATTGAAAATGAACATTTGGCCTCTCATAATAATCAAATAAATTTAATCGGTCGTTCTAGTCGAACCGGTAGTTGTTCCCCTCTTTTAAACTACCTCTCCGAGCTAAAGTAAAACTCTCATTTAGTGTAAATGTACATACACATTAAATAGAAAAATTATTAGTTCATTCGATTTGTAAAATTTACTAATTAGTGAGGCTATTATTCATAAAAGTAAAGTCATTCAATATTTATACTCAACTGGTTTTATCGGACTAAATGAATTTGACGATTTGACTTTAACGGTTCAATATCACATACATCAATATTTTAGTTTGGCTCATTTTGTTCAATTTACTACTTAAAATAGAACGAAGCATTTTGTAACATTACAAAATTGAGCGCCAAAAAAATGTAAGGAAAAAAAAGTGTCACTAACAATAATAAATTCAGGGTTTTCCATTTTGTGCAATTATTGAGTTAGACGGTACAATGTCCAGTCGTTTTTAGAATCATTAGATTAAAAAATTGAGGATTAAATGATAACTTTTCAATAACTAATTTAATTTTTCAATTTTTATTATATATTAGACAAATTAGAATTTAATAAATTAAAAATAAATTTTACAACACAATAAATACAATTTTTAAAAAAAATACAATTGAATATAGAAACCTAACAGATGATACCCTAAATTTAATTATTAATCAATTTTTTTTAAAAAATAATAATTAAATATTTATTTTTAAAACGCTGTTAAATTAAATTAAATTAATAAATACAATTTTATAATGGAGAATGCTAAAATAGAATTTACAATACAATACAATACACAATACAATACTATATATATAAATACATCTTCGTCGTTCGCGTTTTACAACGATTTATCTCTCTCTCTCTTCGTCTGGGTTTGGCTCTTTGTCATCACTTAAGGTTTGTGTTTGCTTTTAATTTTTTATTTTAATTTTAATTCTTTATTTCTTGTTATTCTCAATTTTTTGGATGTAACAAAAAACCCAATCAAACCATATTAATATTGAAGATGATTCAATCTAGGGTTTTACCATTCTATTTAAATTCATTTTCAATCCATTCATCTTCTTATTATTTTCTTACTATATGTGCCTTCTTATTTTCTTATACAACAATAGTTTTTTTTCTTTTCTAGTCAAATTTGAAGAACTTTTTACTTAAATAGTAGTTACTACCAAACGAGCCCGTAAAAGGTTCTGTCGATCCGAACAGTTATTCTTCTTTGTCCAATGGGGAATATATTTGGTTCCAGTACTTTGTTATCAGGGACGGAATTGGAAACTTTAAAAGGGGAAGGGCTTAAATGTTAATTTTGGCAAAATGAGGGGCTAAAATGCTAATACCGGAAACTTTAAGAGGGAAGGGGTTGAAGCGCTATTTTTGGTAAACGTGGGACAAAAACGCTAGTTTTGGTAATACCGGAAACTTTAAAGGGGAGAATTTTGGTAAATGGGCATCTGAAATAGCATCCTTTATGCTGTTTGATTTGAATCTGAAAACAATAGCATCCTTTATGCTGTTCAACATTTTTTAGCCTTTTCCAGCTAAAAGATCAAAAGAAACTCGTCTTTTTGCTCCTCCGCTAAATGTTCCCCGACTTTGGAAGCCGCGGACAAACAATATTAGTTTAATAAGCTTTACATTGTGTTTTGATTTCCTTTCAGAAAATATATTCAGAAATCAGTTGGTATTTGATTCTATTCTTTATACGATGAGTACATTCTCGGGATGAAACTTCCAAGGAAATAAGTTGGCTCATTTGAGGTTGAGAAAAAAATATGGGTTAATTGTGCATAAAATATCTAGCTTTTTCAGGCCATAAAACTAAAACTAAAAATAAATGGTCCACCAACTCCTACAATTATAAGCAAAAAACAAAAAATTGAGCTCAAAAGCTGACCAAACAAGTTACACACCAAAATAATTGAACAAGTAAATAAACCTTAGGCTTAGGGTTGTCAGTTGGATTAAATTTGCATCTTTATAGATTGAACTCTCTTTCTCGTACTAGTAAGGAAATATTTTTTTTGTTTCCGATTCACAAACAGGGGGAGGTTGTCGTAGTGAATAGTATTTTAGTGAAATTTAGTTTAATGTGGTCTCCTTTATGGGTTTAATGCATATACTATAAGTGTAGACATCGTTTTACATGAATGACGACTCATCTATGATCTTAGTAATGGCATAAGCTTAAATTCGCTACTAGTGAGCTATCACTCGTCATTCATCAGGAACCGTCATGTAAAAAGAATCTGTTTGCTGATGGTGTATTAAGTTCAAGTCTTTTTTTGTTAACTTTGCTTTAGTGTAAAGTCAATTAGTGGAGTGAGAAATCATATACTATTTGAATTTGATGGATCAAAACCCCATATGGAAAGGCCAATTAAAACCCTATAATTTTTATGATAATGTTTTAACTTCTGGTGCTGGTATTCGTAGTTATTTGTCAGATTTAGAATTTGGAACTTGAAAATATTGTTTGGCTATCAAATAATTAATGTTTCTACGCAGGCATGTCTGTTTCCCTGTAAATCTTGTCTTTTTTTTTATTGAGATTTTAACAAAATGTTTTGGCCTTTGAAGTAGAGGGGTGATTGAGAAACAAAATGGTGAAAGCTTCTTCATCTGCATCAGCTTCACTCAAGGATTATCTGAAAAGATATGTAGATAAGGATGTAGAGGACAAAAAAAAGAACAAAAAGAAGAAGAAAGTTAAGGCTGAACCACTAGGTGTTCGTGTTGTTGACGAGGACCCTGTTTGGGCAAAGCCCATGAAACCTGAAGAAGATGACAATGATTCCGAAGGTAATTGTTTATTTTTCAGTCAGTGAAAGAAGGTTGATTTTACCATGTATCCTTTATTTAGTTGGTGAATAACTTCATCGGTTGCATCTTATGGATTGAACCTTGAAAGTATTTCTTTTTGAATGTGATATTAAGTAAAGTAAGTATCACAATATTAAGTGATTAAATATTGTCCTTTTATGTTTTTGTGAACGTAAGTAATTTCCCCGTACAAAAAGAACTTTCATGTACAAAAGGAATCAATTTTGCCAAAGGTGGATTCAGTAAGCTTGCCAAAAGCTTTTCCACTATTAAGTAGACATGGCTAATACGATTTGACTGTAAATGCGCTGCCAAAGAACTCTAATTAAGTTCACAAGTAGACCTGGCTAATAAATTGTCTATAAATGCTCCGCCAAAGAACTCTAATTAAGTTTACTTACGTTTCTAGATGAAGAAAAACCCGTAGTTGATGAAGACATAGAAGTCAAGCGCATGAAGAGACTAGAGCTGCTCAGATCCAAGCGCCCGTTTGGCGCTATTTCTGAAGATGGCAGTGGCTGGGTCTCAGTTTCTGATACTCCAAATCTATCAAATACAAAAGACGAAACCCCTGATATATCTCCACCCCGCAGAAATAGGATTCGCAATGATACACCAGAACCTAATGAACAAAAGCCTGATATGTCTCCTCCTCGTAAACGAAGAGCTAGAAATGACACACCTTCGCCAGAGCCTAATGTGAGAGATGTGATTGCTGATTTATCCCCACCGAGGAAACAGAAACTTCATAACAATAGATCACCAAAACCTGAAAAAAGTCGAGATCTTGATATTTCGCCTCCTCGTCGAGTTCGTCGTGGTATTGTCAATGAAGATGATACACAGGTCAATAAGGGGGGAGATCTTTCACCCCCAAGAAAAGGAAGGGGGGATCTTTCACTCCCAAGAAAAGGAAGGGGAGATCTTTCACCCCCAAGAAAAGGAAGGGCTGATAGAATTCAACAAACTAGACATGGTTCAACTGAAATCGATGTTCCTCGTACATCTATATCTAGAGACCTTTCTCCTCCGAGGAGTGTTAAGAAAGAACCATCTAAAGAGCAGCGAAGAACTGGTCTGATTTCTAAACATGATATAAGAGAAGAGCATGATAGAGTTACTAAAGCTGTTTGGCAGAGGTAATTGTTCTTATTTTAACTTAAATTTGTACTTTTCTTCTAGTGTTCTGTAGTTGTATGATGTAGTTCTAAAGGAGATTCCTCTTGAGTCTTGACGCTGAATTGCATTTAGATAATGAGTTTAAAAGCTTGCCTTTTTTTTTTGTCCTGGGAAAACTGTTAGCTTTAAGCTGGATGAGCCCAGTTTTTTTCCAAACCTAGAAAAACCCAGCGTATAAAAGCTGCATTCAAACAGGCTCTTAATTTATCTCTCTTCCAGATCTTCTTCTTTTATGCAAAGCGGCACGGCTCTTAACTAATCTGGATATGGAAGAAGTTTCATGCAGTGAACCTTTAGTAATGAAGAAATGGGTTCTCTTTAGATAAGTTGCTTTGTATATACAAATTCAATCTTTGCTCTCTGAGCTTCTTGCTAGTTGCTTCTTAGTCAGTAGATTTATGGTGTTTTTCTGATCAGCCAAAGATACAGAGACATCTTTATTCAATTTGACTTTGCAGACTGCAGAGTAGAACATCTAGTTGGTTTTGTACACGTACATATTTTTTATTTTTATTTTCAATGTTTTAGCTTTGAAGAAATGGATCCTGAAGATACTGGTAGAGGTGCTGCAGGTGTATATAGAGATAAAGTTACAGGTAAGCTGAAAAATGTATCTCTTATTTTTGTGTATTAATCTAGCAATCCTGTCTTAATTGTAATATGCACTGTATTCTCAAATGGTCATTGCATGTTTTTTTCAGGAAAGAAAATATCAAAAGAGGAGTTCATGAAATCAAAGAAAAAAGAGAAGCCCAAGGTATAACAATTTCACTTTTGCTTTTTAAACTTGGACTACTCCACCTAATTTCTTGTCTGTTACCAAGTTTATATTATGTCTTTCTTATTTATTTTATCCGCTGCCTTCTAATATTACGCCAGTGGCAAACATGATCTTCGTTTTATCTGCTTAATACCGCCTTCCAATCTTTCATATACTAAATATACTTTTGAGAATTGGGCCATGTGGCATCGGTGCTTTTTACTGGAGAGCACCTAGTTGGTGACTTTTTGGTTTTAGACTTTTAGTATATACTTTAATTTCTCCAAAGAAAAAAAGCATAGGAGCACTTAATTTTTTAGCCCAGATGTAACAATGTAAGCCATATTTCCTAATTCCTACACGCTTTCTTTTGTTTCTCTTTATGTATTATTGGTAGTATTTTGGTTATTGTGGGCTGACCGGCTTACAATTGCACAATTATGTCATTTTCAGGAGATTAAACTAGAATGGGGTAAAGGTTTGGCTCAAAAGCGCGAAGCTGAAGAAAGGCAACAAGAATTAGAACTGGAGAAGGAGAAGCCATTTGCTAGGACGAGGTAAGTTTGGATTATTAAGATATATTTCTGAAAAGCTGTTTAGTATCGATTTCCTTTTGTCATAGTATGTAAGTACGATTTATTTTCGTCACACACTGTCATCAAATTATCACTTTTGTCATTTTGGCAACTATAAGCCATTTTTGTGACGAAGCATTGAACATAGGTCCGCACATGTTTTTCCTACACCTTAAATATTGAACTTTGATCTTGCTTTTCTTATATTATGAAGCACCTCATCTGGTGAACTTTTTAAGAAGCTACTTCTTCTATGTTAGCGTGCAGTTGGTTTCTTATATTTGTTATATGTCTTGTTGATTTATCCTTTATGTGCCAGGGATGATGCAGACCTCGACAAGATGTTGAAAGACAGGCTTAGATGGGGCGATCCTATGGCACACTTGGTGAAGGTAAACGAGGGTTGGATTTTGAACACCAATCTGATGTTTTCTTTTTAAAAATCTGCTGTCTCAACTATGTTTTCTCGTAATTTTCAGAAAAAGCAATTCGAACCTGTTCTACCAGACCTAGGAGACAATGAGAATATGAAGAAATCAGGGTTTGTGATCCCTCAAGATGTTCCCAGCCATAGCTGGTTAAGAAGAGGATTAGATGCTGCGCCTAATCGCTATGGAATAAAACCCGGTAGACATTGGGATGGCGTGGACCGCAGTACAGGTATTTACTATTACACCTACTATTATTTTACTGAATATATTCGAGTTTGTTTGGTTCTATTTATTCTTCGTGTTCGTTTTCACTTGTTTCTGGATGAAAAACATTGAAGTTATAGACTACCATTGCCTTCTTGTTATTTGTCACTTCACACCATTGACTTTGGAAACCAATGAAACTAATTTTTTTGTATATTTTGTATGAATCAATCCTTCAAGTGTATTCTTTTAGTGTTAGTTTTCATAAACAAATAGTGGGTTTGAAGACCACAACTACTGTAATCTTAAAACTTCAGGAGCTTAAAAAACATAAATTTCGTAGTAAAATTTATAAAAAAGAACAAAGAAGAAACTTCACTATTATAGTCATATGAATATAAGGATGCTACTGTGATCAAGATTTTTTTTTTCGAGCTTGGTTCTATTTACTTTTCTGTGCTCATTAGCACTGGTTATATGTTGGAAGCGCCATAATTTAAAAACCTTTGTCATTTGTCATTTGTCATTTTCCATTCCACATCGCATTGATTTTTTAACCAGTGAAGTATGAAACTATCTTTTTGTAGTATGTCTTGATAACAAATGAAAAAAAAGGGCAAAATCTTCAGTGTTCTATAATGTGAATAAAAGGATGTTATGAACATACATCAGATACTTGCGCCCTTTCTTCCTAGCAAAAGATCATAAAAAGAATAAATATAAGTAAAGAAAAACCATGATGATGGATGATTTCTGTAGGCATCAAAGGTATCATCAAAATGATGTATTTTTTTTGGCTTTTTCTAGGTTATGAAAAGGATTTATTCACGAGATCGAACGAGAAGCAGGCTACTGAAAAGGAAGCGTATCTGTGGTCTGTTGCGGACATGTAGATTGCTAGATTATTGTTATATTGTAGGTATTTTGACTCTAGATTCTCTTAGCTTTTATTGCAGTTTGCTAGCTTAGTCTCCTCTACTCTTAACTTCGTATCCCCCTAAATAAAGACTTCTAAATAATCATTTCTATTTTCTATGATTAATAGCGCTATTTCCGAGTGTTATAACACACTTATGTATGTGTTTTTCTTTACACATGCTCACTCTGGTCCTTAATAAAGTGTGGTGTGTTTTAACTCGAGCACCGAAATGTTAAGTTAAGATTTATGACTCAACTCTGAAGTTTACTTGAAATTATCTCTCCAATACTCTTTTGGCTTTTGGTGAAGCTACTCTGTATTTTTGCTCTTATATCAAGTATTTGAGCCCCAGAAAAATTCTGTTATTGGAATTTGCTTGTTTGTACTTTTGTGGACAAGTAACTAAGTATTGATCGTGAAAAATGCTACAGAAGGTGGTATTCTCACGTCTTGCTTATTTTTCATTATACATCAATTATTTTTAAAGAATGCAAAACTTTTAGAGTGAACAGAGCTACTGTACTTGAGAACCTCTCGGAGAAAATAATACAATATATATTTGAAAAAACAAGTGTTTTTTTATTGTTCCGATAGACTGTTATCCAATAAATGTTTGGCATTTTTCTGGTAATTACTAGTTCACTTGTACTCCGGTATCATAAGTATACCCTGGTTTCCAATCTTGGGGTATATTATTAACCGGAACAACCCATGCCTCGTCATCATCATCACTGAATAACATCCTAATCGATAAAGGCCCACTCGGCGTTGAGCTTGTAGTCCATACTGCTCCATGACTTCTCTCCAGTAACTTGCATGAAAAACTTTCAGTCTGAAAATTTAAAATTTAGTCGATAATTAGCACCAATAAACAGTTTTGTGCTGATGATTATCAGATGTGTGGCTAGAAATAGTGATTTTTGTGATGATGACTATAAGGTGCGTGGCTCGAGTCAAGGCTCTTTGCTTTTGCTGAGAATAGTTTTTATTTATTTATTTAGTAGGGCGATAAATTACCTCGCAGAGCTGCACAGCTGTTATATCTTTTTTCCCTTGCTGATACCAGATAACAAAGGCCAGGTAATGAGGGTAGTTGCTATTCTCATCAATCTTAATTGTTATGTTTTTGCTTGGATAACTGCATGACACACTGGTAGAAAGATAGGAAAATTGATTCATGAGTTGGTGAATATATATGACATCAGTTGTGCATAATATATGTACATACACGTAATATTACCGTCTATATTCGATGTCAACTACGCCGAGGGATAGGATAGATGTAGCTGAGTCTGTGGTTTGAGCCATGCGACCAAAGGCTCGCCTACTCAGAATAAAGTCAGTTCCATGGCCACTACCACTGTCGGTTATAACTACGTTAACGCCTTTATCTGAGCAATAATTGCTATTTGTGCACCTAACCTAAAGAAACAGTTTTAACACATTTGATTGTTGCACAAATCAATGTTGAAAAAAATTTGTTTAGAGCTTACACCCTTTGCTCTACATAATGCTTTTGCTATGTTTGTTTCACTTTTTCGGAAGGGTAGTTTTATATTTACCTGGTAACAAGCACCACAGCCTAGACCACTGCGATAGAGATCAGAAGCAGCTGAAACATCCCCACCATTAATTGTTGCTCCAAAGCTCCCAAAGCCGCATGCCCCAGCTGAATTTCTCGAACGTCCATGAAAAAGCTTATATTTAGTTTTTTTTATTAAATAAGTGGGGCATAAATTGTACAAAAAAAAGTGCTTGCTACGTGAAAACAGTTCCTATACTTATCTTGTCTCGGCTTTCATAGCGCTATGCCTGTTTGTTTATATGATTAGTAAAAGTATGCATACTCGGTAAGAAGGTTTTAGAAAAAAAAGATTTCTTGAAAAAAAACTGAATATTAGAGAAATTTCGTCAAGTTTGAATAGACGAGTCGTAGTTTTTTGTAGATATATGTACATGCATGAGCATAAAATTATTGGATCCTGCATTAAATATCCAAGATTAAGAATGAAGTACTTCATGAACAAGTTTCGTTTGAAATAACCTCTGATTCAAAGTTTCATAATATTTTGTTTATAGATGAAATATATGGTTTTTAAGCCAGATAGCCAAGAGTAAATGAGTAAAGGGATTTGCTTGTTTACAGCGTAAGGAGTAACATTGATACCCATGCAAACGAATGCGGTAAATATGCATGCCTATCATGTAAAAGCACAAGCACAAACTTGCTTTTAACAGATCCATACCTGTTACTTAACATTCTTATGCATAAATATGTTAAATAGTATGCAATCACGGAATCATATTAAGTTCAAGCTCTTACTTTCCGTTCCCTGCTCATCAGAATTAGGGTAATAAGCTGCTCGGGAATTAGTAAAACAATCGCTACATGTTGCCGCATCGCTTGTAGTTTGAGTTGCTATAAATATTGCAGACAAAAATATGACGGAGACATGAGATAAAAAGGTCATTTTTTAGAAACACGAGATGGCAAGAGCAAAAGAAAAGCAAAGATGTCAATGCATAAACTAACGAAAGATTCGTTATTTATACTAAGTTTGATGGCTGACCACCATGAGTTTGGTATAAAAACATAACTTTTGATTTTGACATTCTTTGTTCAAAGTATTTTTATTGCACAAGGAATACGTATGCACGTTGAATTGCTCAGCAACCTATTTGGACTGAAATTACTGTTTTTTGAGACTTTTAACTTAATTGGATTAAGCTTTTTTGACCTTTCTATCTTTTAGGTTAAGGGCGTAAGAGTGGTGGTGGTTAGTTTTTTTTTCGAGCATGCATGGTGATCGAAAATTGAGTTTGGAGCATGGTGATCGGTGACGTAATCAAGATTTGAACGGTGAAAGATTATTAAAAAAAAATGTTCCCTCTAGAAATGTTCAACTGCAAAGATTTTCTTAACATTTTCCTATACGAAGTAACTTGTCATATGTTTTTGTTATATGTTAGCCAATTACTCAAATATAACTTGAAAACACGTAGAGCAGTCTAAATAAAGACATTCAAAATACAAAAATAACTTGGTCCAAACTGATTTAACTTTTCAAGAAATTATAGGGGTGAGTATGGTGCTATTGCACCAGTGATTGAACCTCATATTAGCCGCAAATTCCCATTTATGTTATAATATAATGATCTCAATTTCAAGCTAGTATTGCATGTTTTTGTGCGTTTACATTGAACAATCGAGATAAACCATTATTTGAAAATTCATATGACAATGCGACGAGAGAGCATGATTGAACCAGTATTTTATCGGGGAATGGCTGATATCATGTCTAATTGTTGAAAGAGTTGCTTAATTATTTACATTATAAATATGAATATCTATTATGGGTGAAACACAATTTTGATAACAAAAGAAATCGGTTGCAATACCATTTAAAGAAAATTAATAATATCAATGTGCATATATGTTGCAGTTAACTCTTGCGTGCATGTGAAACTTCCAAATATTCGTGAATAATCAAAGATTCCTCAAGACCATTCACTACTTATGTTTTTCTCTCCCAATTACAGTCAAATTTCTTGTGAAATGAAAAAGAGACAGGTCTTTCTAGCTGTATCACGATAACTAGTGGTGCTACATTATTGTGTACAACTTTATTTCATTAAAAAATAGTAGTGCATAACCTAATTTTGATTTGATATCTGGGTAGCTAAAGAATATTACTCAGCGTCAGCAAATTGACGCATATCCTAATTTCTTAAAGCATATTTGTAGTGGTAAAGTAGGTACTGTTCTTAATTCAACAAAAAAACAAAAAAAAGTAGGTACTGTTCCTTTTCAGATTTAAAGCATATTGGAACAGTACCTAATATACTAATATGTTTTACAACTCGGACTCGCAATTGTTCCCCTATCTAAAGGATCAGTAGTATGTGTAAACCGATCGCTTGTTCATCGAGTGCATCATACACTATTAAGCAACCCTTACGGATTGCATTACAATCCACGGTGCACCCAAGAGTTTAAACATGCGGTGTTCACAAGGGCGGACCTACAAATTCGGCACCTAAGTTGGGTGTAATTCCGGCCCCTCTTTGTTTACTTAATTTAGGGACAATAAATATCGGGGGGGAAATTGTATGCTAAATATTAAAAATATAGCTAAAATACCAATAAATTTGTATCGCGGAGAGAGAAGAGTTAATCACCGGTATACTACACTTCAACTTATTTTACAACATGAACAGGAAAATACATATATGTATCCTGTTTTTTTATATAATAAATAAAATTACGATTTTTTTTGCATCTATCGATCGGCAACTAAGAAGGGTTGTTATCACATATACAAGTGCCGGCCCTGGGTGTATATATTGGTACTCATCGTTTTATTTTTTAATACATTGATTTTAGTCTGTTCAAGTTTGTTGCAAAATCTGTATTTTTTTTGTAATGTGTGTACTGTATTCGAGTGATGTAAAGTTATCCAACTCCATTTCCAGGCTACATAAGCCATGACATGGGAACCATTTAAAGAATTGGGGGCATAATGCGCCATTAATTCTCAAACTAATGTCTATTTCATTGAAACAAAAAAATATCTTATAACTTGCTTCATCTCATGACAATTGTTCACTTAAACAAAGAGGACTCTACTGTTTGGAAAAGATGAAGTGCATTGTTTGGGGTATGAAAAATGTCGACGTATTTATACGGTCAACATAATCTGAATATATAACACATGTCCTAAACTATTTCTGGCCCAAAACTAATGCTAAAAAAAAACTCAAAATAAATATATTCTCTCTTTGTAAAGCAAAAAATATATTAAAAATAACAATAATCATTCTAAAAATCCATTCAACCAATATGTAAAAATTTGAGGCAGGTAATTGATTCGTAGTAAATTACTATGGAAAACTTATAATGTAGGGTGGCAATAAGGAACATGGTGCAATTGATCTTACACTATAAAATAATGTTTGATTTACTGAGAGTCAAAAACTGTCACAAGTCTGTTGTTAATTTAAAAAGCTGTCACAAATCTGTCGCAAATTAATTAAACTGTCAAAAAACCGTTACAAAAACCGTCGCTAATAAGATCGTAACAAAAAATACCGTCACTAATCCCGTCGCTATTTGAGTATTTGTTTGTAGTGTTAGTTATTTCTTTTCACATTAAGTTCTTTTTATCTTTGCAAGTATATTATTTGTGTATTGTTTAAGAATATGTCAATATAGCATCAAAGTATCGTCGAGTAAAAATAATGAAAAATGCAACATCACCGGATATCATTGAACATTCGTAACATAACTTGACCTTCCTTTTTTAGTAATTTATTTAAACTTACATTAAAAAAGTAATTTCCCCGAAAATGCAATTGATTTAGTAATGCAACACTAAACCATATATGAGTAGAGTATGTTAACATGATTTTCATTTAGTTTTCTTTTTCTAATCATTAGTTCTTACAAGTTACCTAATAAGTGATATATTTGTTTTGAAAAACTTTTTTCGATCAATTCATAGGAAACTAAATGCAACTTTGATCGGTAAAAAACTCATATCTAAATTCTGATTTTTTTTTATATTAAAAGTTAATCGTAAAATTTAAATGTGATTAACTTTTCTTAAAAAATAATCAAGACAAGTTTTTCATCACACAAAGTTACACTTACACATGGACAAAAGATTTGAAAGGGGCATACATTTTCCGGAAAATATATTTATGCTGGTCTTGTTTGCAGGAAAGTAACCGGATATGGATAGTCAGCTGCTACAGTTTTTTTTATTTTGAAAAAAATAGATTTTTATTATATATTTTGATAAAAATTTAAATTTAAGTGTTTGTGGTTCACCCTTTCCTAAAATAATTTCATATAATATTTACTATTATTTTTTTATAAAAAATAATACCCCATTTCACCATAGTGGTTTAGTCACGTATTTGTGGTACAATTTTATAGGATCTATTATAGTATAATAGATTCCTCCAAAGATTCTATCTTTTTCTATTTCTCCTCGCCACCACGTGTACATATAACTCTTTTATTTTATTTATTAATTTTAATATTTCCTGACTTGTTCATTTAATCTCTGGATCGCAGAGCTAACATTCTTTATTTTATTTTCATAAACTTTTAATTCATTTCTCTTAATATTAATTTACAAGATTTAAGAATAATTCACATCATGACTCTTTCTTCTGATCACTGCTGCTTAACCCACAGGTAATCCAATTAATACCCATTTTCTCATTTTTAATTTCTGTTATTGTTAGTTTCATTATTTTATCTGAGATTTATTTACATGGTCTCTGGTTATGATTCTTTTTCTTGTGATGTTTCTTGTGTGCTTTTAAATTTGTATTTATTTGCAGATTTTGTTTTTGATTACATTATGTTACTTTCATTTAATCATTTTGCTTTGGTTTTTATAGCTTAGCTTATATTATACCATTAACCAATTATACTTTGATAAAATGATGCCCATTTTCTCATTTCAATTTTTGTTATTGTTAGTTATATTGAATATACATTTATTTGTTTATATGGTCTCTATATATGATTCATGTTCTTGTCATGTTTTGTTGTTTGCTGCTAATAATGCTTAATATTATAACAATAAGGAGCTTTCCAAAGATTATAAATTTGTATTTGTTTCCAGATTTTGATTACATTATGTTACTTTCATTTAATCCTTTTGCTTTGGTTATTATAGCTTAGCTTATTTCATAAAATGTTGAAATCGGTTACCTTTTGTTTATATTATGTTACTCTCATTTAATCATTTTTCTTGGGTTTATATAGCTTTCTTTCTCAAGTTCTCAACAGGCAAATAAGTTAACTATATTCTCAAATAAAGGTCATAAATTTGTCTTTGTTTGCAGATTTTGGATTTTGATTACATTATGTTACTTTCAGTTTATCATTTTGCATTGGTGTTTATAGCTTTGCTTATTTTATAAAATGTTGAATTCGATTACGTTTCCCTCCAGTACCATTAACCAATTATACTTGATCAAATGATGCCCATTTTCTCATTTTTAATTTCTGTTATTGTTATTATTATCTGAGATAAATTTATATGGTCTCTGGTTATGATTCATGTTCTTGTCATGTTTCTTGTGTGCTTTTAATATTGAAGCAATAAGGAGTTTCTAAAGGTTATAAATTTGTACTATTTGTTTGTAGATTTTGTATTTTGATTACATTATGTTACTTTCATTTAATCATTTTGCTTTGGTGTTTATAGCTTTTTTTCTCAACAGGCAAATAAGTTATTTATCTTCTCAAATAAAGGTCATAAATTTGTATTTGTTTGCAGATTTTGGATTTTGATTACATTATGTTACTTTCATTTAAATCATTTTACTTTGGTTTTTAAAGCTTAGCTTATTTTATAAAATGCTGAATACGGTTACCTTTCCCTCCAATACCATTAACCAGTTATACTTGATCAAATGATGCCCATTTTCTCATTTCAATTCCTGTTATTGTTAGATTTTATTTGAGATAAATTTATATGGTCTCTGCTTATAATGATTATGTTATTGTCATGTTTCTTGTGTGCTTCTAATATCAAAACAATAAGGAGCTTTCTAAAGGTTATAGCTTCGTACTATTTGTTTGCAGATTTTGGATTTTGATTACATTATGTTACTTTCATTTAATCATTTTGTTTTGGATTTTATAGCTTAGCTTATTTTAGAAAATGTTGAATTCGGTTACCTTTCGCTCCAATACCATTGTGTCATTGACCAATTATGCTTGATCAAATGATGCCCATTTTCTCATTTCAATTCCTGTTAACGTCTTATTTGAGATAAATGTATATGGTCTTTGGTTATGATTCATGTTCTTGTCATGTTTCTTGTGTGCTGCTAATATCAAAACTATAAGGAGCTTTCTAAAGGTTATAAATTTGTACTATTTATTTGCAGGTTTTGGATTTTGTATTTTGATTACATTATGTTACTTTCAGTTAATCATTTTGCTTTGGTGTTTGTTTATAGCTTAGCTTATTTTATAAAATGTTGAAATCTGTTACCTTTCCCTCCAGTACCATTAACCAATTATACTTTATCAAATGATTGCCCATTTCTCATTTCAATATTTGTTGCTTATATCTGAAATAAATTATATAGGGCTTGGTTATATGATTCATGGACCGTCGTAGTCGGCTTTTATTGTAGTATTTTCTGACGAATTTCGGGTTTGATGTGTTTTATGTTGTGGGAAGAAGAGCAAACGAACCAATTAAGAAATGTTATGTCTCTTTAGTTATAAGCTATAGCGATTACAGCTTTATCAATGGTATGAAATAGGGTTAGTTTATCATATCAGTTCCATCATAGTGAATGATCTTTTGGTTTTCAGGATTTTGTAAGAAACCAAGTTTAGAATTTTAACTTTTGCTTGTTTATTTTTAAATGCAGTCCTTTTTTCATGGTAAATGGTTTGTATAATCAATTCATCATAACCTCATACTTTCTTTCGTAAATTTCTTCCACAAAATTGTTTACCTAATTACTCATAATTTGATAGGACAAAGTAAAGGCTTGTGTTGTTGCATCTATTTATCTCAGTTTCTTCTTCTTTTCTCATACTGCATTTCGCTAGTCAGCTTAGACACCTGTTTGATTTTTTGGCTGAATGAAATTATAAATTTTGAATTAACTAACTTTCTTTCTCAACTTCAAATAAATTATTTATCTTCTCAAATGCAACAGGCAAACGAGCTCAGGTCTCTTTTGAATCTACTGACACGATTCATTATTTATATCAAAATCCTCTCTTTTCCTAACAAGTAATGACATCCCCATTACTGAACCCAATAATCATGAATTTGGCCATATTGAGGGGACGGACCAGGTTGCGATACAAGAAAGCGTAGCTACTTAATTTTTAATCCCCTTCAATTTCAGTCTATATTTGTCAACCATAATAGTTGGAGATTTGATTCTGGAGATGTTCAAAATCCATACCATATAGAACACTTTGGTTAGAAATGCAAGGTGATCTTTTTTTTTCGAAGGTCATATTAGTGCCAGTGTTAGACCTTTGGAAACTTTTAAAACTATTAAGGATGTAATTTTTCTTTTATGTACTTTCATTGAGTTTGTTTATCCCTGCAGCTTATCGCCGCTCTCCAAGCTTGCTCCTTTAGAGGCAATATTGTTTGATGTAGATGGAACACTATGTGACTCTGATCCCATTCACTTTGAAGCATACCGTGAATTACTTCCAGAGGTGATTTTATTATTTCCTTTGCATTCAACTTTAACGAAGTTTTTTGAAACCCTCTTAGGGGATCATCAGCAATTTGAGTGTAAGATGCAGAATTTAAATCTCATAAGCCCAACTGTAGTAGACCTTATGGGACATTTTAATCCTTTTCTTTTCCACATTACAAAATAAATCGTAAATTTTACTAGCAATAAAAAGATGAGGCTGGTTATTCAATATAAATGCCTAGACCTTGTTGTTTTATGCCTAGCACCGACTGCTTTATTGTACAACGGCGTCTATTTTGCTTTTTGATGGTTCTCTGTTATCAACGTTTCTTGTGTAGGATTAAATATGTTTCATATGATTTGCTTGTACAAGCATTGTGAAAATTCTCACTTTTGAATTGTGTTCTTCCTGAATTTTGTTCACTTTTGTGTAGATTTTACTGCGGGCACTGACTGACTATATTGAATTCTACAGATAGGTTTTAATGGAGGCGTTCCCATTACTGAGGAATATTATTCTCAGTATATTTCTGGAAAGCACAACGAGGAAATGGCTACGTTCTTTTTCCCCGATGACCATCAGCGCGGCCTTAAACTTACAGATGATAAAGAAGCTATGTTTCGGAGGTAAGTTTAATATTTAATTCTCCACATCTCTTGTAAATTATCAGATTGAAGAAATAACAATTTTGTTCACTAGAGTGATCGTCAGATTTCGATCTTGTCCATCAACCTACAAAAAATTGCAATGACTTCACTAACATTACTTTTTTTAACGATTTTAGCAGCAAAAGAAAACAACCATAGATTGTGAAAGTAAGAAAGAAACCATAGATTACTGACCAAATTAGGTAAATGGATAGGATTAGTGTGTACATAATAAAAATGGTAGAATGGTGTATATTTTACAACTACTTATTACGTAAACGCTGGGTTCCTTTCGATTTTGTAAGCTGTGTACTAAAATCGCCTGGAAATGAAACTTTGGCGTACTAGTTGCTAATTTTGTAGGTTGATGTACAAAATGAAAATATAGTGATATGTCTTGACATAACTGTATTAACCCTCTTATAATGTGACCTAACACACTAAAAATGAAAAAAAAATATATCTAGAATGGCAAAGGACAAACTAAAGGCTGTGAATGGACTTGATAAATTGAAGAAATGGATCGAGGACCGGGGTATAAGACGAGCAGCTGTTACTAATGCTCCGAGAGAAAATGCTGAGCTTATGATTTCGGCTCTGGGTCTTTCTGATTTTTTCGAAATTGTTATTCTTGGAAGTGAATGTGAAAATGCAAAACCATTTCCCGATCCTTACTTGAAGGCTCTTGAAGTGCTTAAGATCTCAAAGGATCATACATTTATATTTGAGGTTAGCTCTTTTTCCAGATTTCTCTTCTTCTTTTTTGTCTTTTAAGGACTAAGTATATATAGTTGAGATGTTATATTGGTGAAAATAACACATTTCAATACTTAATTTTGAAAACAGCATAGATTCATGGTTACATTATCTATTTGAAGGCATTGTGATCCTAATTTGTATACCCGTTGCATACACACGAAATTTATTGAAACATATACAGGTAGTTTGGCAGAATAATACGGAGAATTTATTATGACAAGTGGCTTTTGGTTCACACCGATTTCGACACTTTTCTAAAAAAAACAGAGAATCGAAAATTTATTACATTCTTTCTCGTACAAACATGTTCACCAGCCATAGTCTCTTTCTATGTCCATTCTCAACACCCTTTTTCATACCTAGGCTATACGTTTTATTATGCTCTATTCTTTATGTCGTTTCTTAATTATTTGTATTTTGTTTCCTTATTTTCCTCGATAGGATTCTGTATCCGGAATCAAAGCTGGGGTAGCAGCTGGAATGCCGGTATTCGCATTAACAACGGGAAATCCCGAGCATAGGCTCATGGAAGCTAAGCCCTCCCTTGTTATTGAAGATTTTCAAGATCCGAAATTGTGGGCTATTCTTGAAAAGATTGACCCAAAGGCATGAATATTTTAACTTTAGATGTTTATCCTGTCACAATACAAATGGAAACTGATTTGTAACATATGTATGCCTTTCTCTAAAGTTTCAAAAATTTATGGAGAGGGTAGGATAATGGATAATGAAGAAAGATTGGCATTTGATTGTAGATGTTGAAGAAAGATTGGCAAAGAATACACAGATGGTTATTGGATAGCAGACATGATTGCTTTTGATTTTTCTTTTCTTTTAAGTTCTCAAAACAATGTTTTCTACTCTGATAGTGAGATACGTTCACAATAAATACAGCTCTTAGTTAAACTATATTTTTTCCTTATAAGTTCTACTGTATTGGTCGCTTAACTGAAAATACAAGTCCTTTTCTTTTCGTATTTTTGGCCTTTTAAACTGAACAAATGGGAGCAAGGTGGCTTGCCCAAGAGCTTAGGTCCTTAGGACAGCTCACGAGTCCCACCCTTCCAATGTGAGGGTTATTAATCATAAAAAAGGAAGCTAAAGAAAGGTTTGTTTACTCGGCCTCCTTAAACAAAGGAGACGTTATCTTTTTGGTAAGTATAAACAAGATCTGAGAATACTCTCTTTTCGATGGATCACCACAACTTCGGAAGGTGTGAAAAATTCAAAACAAAAGAAATGTGCATACTGAAGCATCGGAATTCAAATTACAGCCATTTTAACGCGTTACTAATTAGCAAACACAAGATCAAGTTGAGTTTCTAAACATTTAGTCACAAAAAAGCTACCACCAATTTTTAATAATTCCCAGGACAACCAGAACCAATTTGTAACCCAAGTTGTTATAACAGTTCATAGAACGATGATATATCATGGAGAAGTAACTGTTAAACAAGCATGCATATAATGATCGTATCTATATCGAAACAAAAGCGGAATCAATTTCATTCCTTGCGGTCTTGTACAGCTCAAGCCTCCTTGCACATTGTTGCCTCCTATCTGCTAATTCTACGTCTTCATCCAGTAATTGTGAGAGCTGACGTCCCTACACAGTAAGAAATAATTATAAGGCTATCACTCTTTTTAATCTAATTTTGATGATATATTAATCTTGAGGCTTGAGAACCTATTCTCAAACAACTATCAAGAGACAAATATAGGCTACTCCTATTGGGAGGATAAGTTGCTGGATAAAAACCGATGTTCCCATGATACTGCGCTCGCTCATGGTTGCACCTGGTTCTTTCTCATTCACAAAATTAACACCCGTCTTGTCAAAACAATGATGAAATATAATTGCCAATTTCTACAACTGTGAAACTACAATAAAGCTATGTGTAGTACCTCCCTTTTCCCAACTTGTACGTAGAAGTGATCCAGCAAAGACCGTTTCGCCTCTCGAACTTGACAATAAACCACAGCTTTCGGAATTGTGTTTGTGAGGGTCTCAGCTACCATCGCTATATAAGAAGAAACATTGGATACGATTCTCCGGTAATGACTCTCTGTGTAACGGTCTGAGCTGGCAACAGTTGAGTTCACATCGTTTTCCACATCTTGAGGAAGCCTTCGGAAGAAATCAATAGTTAGATATGAAGACTCCATGTCAACCATCCTTAAAACAGTCTTTTTGCTCTCGTGGCGGAACCTTTCGAGGGCTCCATTAGCTGCCAAGGCTATTTCTGATCTAAGAGATGGAAAGCGTCTCAATTCCTGATATTGAGAAAAATAGTGTTACTAAAAAAATTAGCATGCCTGTTGAATGGAGCTATACTTAATCAGAGTTGAATGATATCGAACCTCGGCTTCTACAAGTGACTTTCGGACAATCTCCTTTAACAAGGAGTGAACCTACAATTCCAAATAAAGTTATACATAAAACATGTCACACAATAAGCCAGTTGAGAGCATGGCCAGAAAATGATAGATACAATAGGAATAAATACAATGATATTATGATAAGCCATACAGTAACAGCATTTTATGTGATTCGACCTAAACTAATCTATCATACCTACAGAAGGAACAACTCAGTAACTACACTGTAAAAAAGAAACACCAACAACAATTTGCCAAAAAAATATTGCCTCTGTAAACTCGATCTCTATATAATTATCAACGTCCCATTCTGAAAGTTTATGATAACAAATTACCTAATTTTTACAAACAGGAACTAACGCAAAAAAGGACTTGTAGTTGTTTAATACTCCTTTTACTCTATAGCTGTCGACATTCAAGTAAATAAGTCGAGTTTTGCGAAAGCAATTAAGGGCAACAAAGATATCCAACAAATATTAATGTTCTTACATTATCAACTGAAGCTATTGCGGGGTCTTTAAAAAGGCTAAGGGCACCATCAATAAGGCGTCGATAACCTTGTTCTGGTGCAAGGAGATGAGGCTGGTACCCATCAGCCTCTGAAACAATTTTCCTTACATTATCCAGTGACAGGTGGCGATCAAAGGGGAGCCTCCTTAGTGCAGCAGGGAGCTGGACGTCAAAGACCCCACCTATTCTATCTCCTCCAGACCGCCTAAAAGATTGGAAAAATATAATGCGTAAAAGAAAAATTGCTTCACAGAATACACTTCTCTCCGGAAAACTAGGCGAGCGTCCATGAATTTTCTGCCTTGCTATAGCTTTCACAATTAGATGCCAGTCATAAAGATTTTTATCCATCTCAAATCAAATATAGTAAACAAAGTATCTGATCAATGTTTTAATAAGCAAAAAGATAGCTAAAGTGTTTTTGCTAGAGCTACGCTTAAAGCTAAGCTTATGGGCATAAAAAGCTGGAAAATGAGCTTTTTATGACTTTTTAAGCTTTGAACCGATTTTTGTATCGAGCTTTAAAGTAATGATTCTGATACAACTGATATGGCCTCAAAGTGTATTGGAAAAAGGAAAAAATTACTAAAGTTAGAAATATTGATCTTACCCTCCATCAAGGTGCTCCTTGAATATTCGATCAAAAGCACGGCAAAGCTCCAAAATGTTGTATAGTTGTGCCTGTGAAAAAAGTGAGTCATTCACTGCAACCTGTTTGAAGTTAAGAAAACAAAAGAACCTCAATCGAAAAGAAGAAGGATAGAAGACCCTTACCCCTGCATCAATGGAAACGGGTCTCCCTAGCTGATTCAGCTCTGTCTCAAGTTCATCAATACTTTGATTGATCAAAGACCTTAGAGCAGGTGTTTTGGCCTTGATGACAGACTCTAGTTGCTAAAACAAAACACAGTATAGTTGATAACCAAACACTTTTTTTTGTTTTAAAACGAATAAACTATATATCACAGATATATAAAGTGCGAAGTAGAAATACACCTTAGAGAGAAATTTCGCTAGGTACTCAGTACCCATCCTATTAGCCAAGTGTCTATAATCAGAACTGGTAAGGAAAAATTCACGCTCCCGGCGCCTAGCATCAAGCATATCGACCCTTTTATTAATATCAGCCTGTGATCGATTTACAATTCCAACCCAAGGATATTTTAGCCGATAAGATCTTCCTTCAAGAACCTTCAGCACGTAAACTTACTATGATTAACAAGGATTGTGATAACATATTAAAAAAAGAGCAATAAATAAATATAAAACAAATTTTAGACAACCCCATCCTATGGTGTAAAGTGTCCAGAAATTTCAAAATCACAAAGTACCTGTAATTGATAATAAGTAACAAAATAAAAATTACCTCCAGAGCATTTGTTCCCTTGTCCATCAGGTCTAGCTTTGTCAACACACCAATTGTCTTCTCACCTAGATATATATCACGCAATTATACGTGTAAGAATGAAATAGGACAGCATACAATTCAGTAAAAACAATATCTTTAATTTAATGTACAAAAGGTCAAAAGGTCAAGAGGTAAGACCAGTGGGGTCCACTTCTCGAGCAAGCTTAATTGCGTCAGACGTCGCAACATCCTGATTTGCTGGAGTTATTGCAAGAATGATGCAATTTGGCTGCAAGCGAGAGAAACAAATTTATCATCTGTTGAGACTTGATTCACATAAAAAAGATTTGTATGAACAGAACTCTCAAAACATGAGACAAATGAAAGAAAATTGTATTACAACAAATAGCCATTCCGTGTTTCTTGAAACTTGAGTACCCTATAAGCTGCAGTTTATGCAGGCGTAGAGATGGTGATTTAGTGTTTTCCTAAATGTGAGTGCTTTATTTCAGATCCTACTGCTCTGAAATTACTGGGCCGCAATTCTATGTGTGCATTGATTATAAGGGTGAGTAGGGGAGTGTCCGTCAATACCATACATTTAAATGGCAGTTATATATTTTTCAAGTACCTTCTGAACATAAGAGCGAACCATGTTTTCAATGTCTTGAGCAATATTCTCCGGCTGTCCCTCTGGTGATAGAAAGTTGAACGTTAGTCAGAATTACTAAGGACCAGAAAGGGTAAATAAAAGCAGAAGAGTTCAGGCTGAATAAAGAAATGAAGTTGCGAATCATACCTACAGCAACCTTTGTAAGACCAGGTAAATCAATCAATGTCAAATTAACAACTGTCAAGCAGATATTCCAAAATTAGTTTATCAGGAAAACTGACTGGAAAAACAAAGCATGTGAAATTGAAACTCAAACTGCATAGGAAATAATGAGAATTAGCTATCATTTAGAAACAGGAATCCAAAAAAATACAATACATAGTTCATTTAATGAATCAGGTTTCTCACGTATACACAAAGATCGAAGCATAATTAACCGGCATTGGTAGCAGTTAAATATACGCCATATAAGGGTATATAGAGAGATTAAAAAGAAAATGGCTCACCATTGGGCGAGTAGATGCTGAGATTGATAGGGAGTGCAGAAATCTGCTTCGTTTTCCCAGTAACTCTATCGGTTTCTTCCTCGATTTCTTTCCTTATCAAAGCTGCATACAAGTATCGTAAAAATTTCAGTATTAAGAGAAAACGCAATCAGAAGCATTAGCCACGGTGCAAGCTATAAAGTTATCCACCCTTTTCTTAAAAGGGAGGTTCATAGCTAAACAAATACTATTTTCATTTCATACAAAAATGAAATGCAGAACTCTCAAATGACATTTCTCAACGAAACACATACCAAAGTCAACAATTCTTTTATTTTCTTGATGAAGGAACTGTGCATACTCCTCTTGTCCTTGTTCTATTTTATACAGCTGCAATACCAAAGGCCTCCTCGTCACAATTCCTGCATGTCAAAATTCTGTTAGCAATCCAGAATGAAAAATAGCTTAGAAATATAGTAACAATATTCTCCTCCGAAATCTATCATCAAACAGACAAACAGAAAATAAATTGACTCGAGGCAAGAATTATAGATTAAGACAACACTTAACCATTTATCGTTCTACAAAGTTACAGATCAGTGAACTTTTATTAGCAACAACACAATACATTCATTCTTATGGCAGTTTTTCACATTTTAGACTCCCAATAATGATGACACCATATCAACAACAAAGCGAAATCAACTCAAATAATAGAAAATAGTCATGTTTTATATAAGGATCTTTTCCTTGCAACCAAAAGAAAACACTGATAAACCCGAAACTAACAATTTTGAATCAAAATTGTTACAGAAAAAACTACCTGATCCCCTAGGAAGAAAATCCCTACCAACTATACTCTCCAGTACAGAAGACTTCCCAGCACTCTTCAAAATAAAAGAAAGTTTAAAATCAGAGTTAGTTTCAGATATCAAGTCTAATAGTAATAACTACTGTTATAATGAAAAGGCTAAACATGCACATATCATATAGTACACACTGCAAAAGGCAGAATTCAACGATTAGCAAAATCACAGCTACAAAATTTCACGGAAGCTGTGCATAGACGAATATACCCACCATAATACCTAAGTTACAATTAGAAAATTTCAAAATTAAATGTTAAAGTGAAAAAAAAAAACTTGATATATTGACCAACTACAGATTTGAAGAAGTAACACAATCACTTGTTTTATTCACCTACACTCCAACTAAGCAACTACTAACCAGTCTAACCCAAATAAACATTACATACAAACTTGAAGCATAGACAGTAGACACCATTGTATTATGATTGCGAGTGAAAAAACTAATTTGTACCAACATTTAAAAAAAAAAGAAAAAAAAAAGACATTACAGAGCGCCTTTGATAAATTCCGTGTCCTATTTTCACAAAAAACGCTAAGAGCATATGAAATTATAAGATTGTAGTCAGAACATAGTCTTTGCTCGCTATTATTTTCTTTTAAGTATTCAACTTACAACGCGGTTTTTTAATTTCATAAATGGAAGATTAAGTTGAATCACTTGCGTATTGCATGTATAAATTCCAAAATTATACTCCAAATGCCAGTTTCACATACCATCCAAACCCTAACATAATTAAGCAAGGAGACGAAATTTATGTGAACTTTTTTCCTTCTTTTTTTTTGTTTGTTAAAATACACAGTAGAAAATAGGTTTTCTCTTTCATATAAATATCTCCCCAGAAATCAACTATCATATTACAAGTTAATTAGCCTCGCATAAACTAAAATTTTAAAATAAAAAAGTCACACGCAGTTTCACTATAAATTCTAAAGTTATACTCCAAAAATCCAAATGCTAGCTTCACATATAATCATTCAAAACCTCACATAATTACGCGAGAGGCTGAAATTTATGTCGATTTTTTTTTTACTTTTTTTCTTGTTTGTTAAAATACATGGTATGAAATAGGTTTTCTCTTCCATGGTTCGAAATCAGCTATCATATATATATATATATATATAGTATTACAAATTAGTAAACGCAATTTCAGTTTAATTTTTAAAACTATACTCCAAATGCTAGCTTCACATAATTATTCAAAGCCTCGCATAATTATCAAAGCTTCACAAAACTATTCAAACCCTCACATAATCACACAAGAGGCAGAATTTTATGTGATTTTTTTTTTCTTTTTTTGTTTGTTTGTTAAAAAATACACGGTACAAAATAGGTCTTTTCTTTCATATATATATATATATAAATAGCTCCCCATAAATCAACTATCATAGTAGTATATAGTATAACACGTTAGCCTCCCATAAATAAATAAATAATTAATTAAATATTCCGTCTATTGAACTTCTTTAGTAGTCACCTCGCTAAATAATAGTACTACGAAACATATATATATATAAATTATTATATTATATTATATAAATATATAAATAAATAAATAAAAAAGACCTGGCCGCCGACAACGACGACGGTGGGGAGAGAGTCCCAAAGAGTAGGCAATGCGATATAATTATCACCGAGAGCAAAACACGCTCTCTGTATACGGTTCACTAGTCCGATCACACTATCCATATTAGATATATATATATAGATATAGATATAGATATATATAGAGAGAGAGATATTTTGGGTACTAACTAGCTAGTATTGTGGAATATGGAGAAGGAGTAAGGGTTTATATATTAGTCTTATTGATTAAAGTTAAATAATGGGGAATGTTTTTGGACTTTAATCGAAAACGGTTACGTAGAGGAGAAAACATGTGGACCATATATGGTGGTTACTTATATATATGGGTTAATGTGGGTACCAAATTTATAGTACCGGCAAATTTAACGGCTTCTTTCACGAGAAATTAAAACCCCGTGTTAAGCTACTTAGTGCTTCCCAGTGTCGGAATCAGGAAATCTGAATGGAGAAGACCGGTTTTCTATGTAAAAAAATTTCATATATGTTTTTTTTTTTCGTAATATTGGAGGGAACGCTATTTTTTAAATTTTTTCATTGAATTTTCTCGAGCAGAGGAGAGGGGGGGACTGTCTTCACCTAGTTCATTTAGTGGAGTTTCGTTTACACAATTTCTATCTTGTTTGCCTAAAAAAACAAACTTGAGCAAAGGTAAATTCGAGTCAGTGAGGACTTGTTTGCCAAAAAGGTAATTTATGAACATAATTAAAGTAATAATATGAGCACATTTTCTTTCGATTGAGTGTGAAACTCAATATAACTTCTCAATTTTATTTTATAGTATCAGACAATTGGCTAAATTTCTTTTTCACTTAAAGTTTGCTAGGATTGATAAAAGGGATTTTTTTTTTACTTTTTAGATGTTGATAAACGTAAATCATCCTATTTCAGTTTATCATTCCACCTAGAGTAAAAGTTGAAATTTAATATCGTAGTAAAAAAAAATCCGTTATCGGCTTATTGTTTTGTTGTAAACAAATAAGAAGCATGCATGAACGAGTTTTCTGCGCTAAAACAATGATTATCAGCATACACTTGGCTCGTTTCGTTCGTCTGCAGCTGTGTATAAGAAAACTAAAACTAAAATATTTCTTAAAATTGAGGAACTGTTGTAGGATATTATTGGACTATTGGGCCTTACTCATAGTGGGCCTATCTTGGGCTTTCCTAGCATATGTAACCCTACCTTCTATTATATAAAGAGGGTTAGGGGGTCTCTTGATGTAACTTCCCTACACTTATCAATGAATAAAAGACGACTCTTTTATCTCTCTATACTTGTATCTCCATATCTATATATCTAGCTAATATGTCACACAACACGTTATCGGCACTTTGCTCGCGGAGAATAGGATATACGCTCGCGGATATTGGAGATTTTGGGTAAACGCACGGATATTGGGTATTTATAAATCTTGAGGTTTATCAGGGTTTAAATTTCGATGATTCGGTTATAAATATACGGCCAAACTTTGAAGTTTTTTTTTGTTCCATCGAACTTCCCAACATACCATGAGTACGGTACACAAATTACTACAATATTATAACTTCTGAAGTTAGAAAATTGAATGCTACTCTAGAATAAATTCAGTGTTCCAGTTTGATAGAATTGCATATATTGCATGTATATGTAGTAGTCAAAACGTCTAATAATTGACCGGCCATAAGTTGGTATTATGCTTGGTAACTACAGTATACGGTGTATCTTTCCTCATAATTAAATTGAAATTACACCTGTAACGAAATATGTCTTGAGTTTTTTCTTTAGTTAACAAACTGAAGGGTAAAGTGTTAAACCTTGATTGACTAAATTCGTTAAAAAACAATATATATAAGACTATATGAACCTCCTGAAACTTGTGTACTTCATGTGTAATTAATGTCAAACTGAATATAAGTTAGATAAATTACAGTAGTGATCCAGGTAGTTTATCCCTATTTACAGAGCTGCATATAAGTTTCAATCTGTATATATTTGGTCCTCACGTAAAGTAGGAAATTACCATATGAATGGAAATTGCGTAATATTGTAAATTGGTCATTAAAATATATTAGTTTCATGCATGATTTAGTTACCATGAATAGAAATTTACACATATTGCAATAGTAATAAAATATTGACTAAATCTTGCTAGTGTAAATTGGTAATTACTAATAAATTCTAGATTGATAATAATCTTGATTAATTTGATTTCCTTATTAGGAAATATATATTGCAATATATATGTTAATCATGCAAACAGGTACAATCTAAAATATTAGTTAATCATGTACTAATTTATTTATTGCCATGTACACATATGTATAATATGATAATTTGCGAAATCATATATTTTCACATTTAAGTTGGAAAAATTATGAACCTTCCCCAACTAGGCTCACCTATTTGGATACGATGTCTAGGAAAGATATAGGCGGAAGTCGATATCCTAATGAGGTCGGGTTTTAAGTGGCATTCGTGCCCTCCACCCTCACCGTCTTTCCTGGTCGTTTTTCAAGTAGAGCTACCGAAAGGGGTTGACTAAATAATAATTTCCCCGAATGTGTTTATATAGTGATGTATGTTTCGCCGAATTTGTGTCTCAGTATCGACCCGTCGTTCGATCAATGAGAACCAATTCACATTAAAAGCAAAACTATTTTCGAACCTGTCGTTTCGAAATAATGTTTGTGCTTGTGCAACACATAAACATATAAACCAGTCGTTTTATATGAAAAATAATCCAGAACTCCCAACACATGTTTGATGCCATCTATGATGAGAAAAATCGCAAAACATACTTGCGAAATGACTGTTTAGACGTTGATGCTATTCCGTCACCACATGTTAGTCACCCTGATGTGTGAGCATGTGATACCCAAATTATTTGGATGTCATCTTTGATGAGTAAAACACGAGTTTGTTGTTACCCTCGAGATGAATGCTAAGGCGTTGATTTTATTCCGTCGCCACATTTGAGACGTGATAACGTCTATGGTGAACAAATGTCTGAAATTGACATATTGGAGCTATCCTTCACCAAAATACTAGCTTGGAAATTGTATTCCATAAGCAGTATCGTGAATTTATATTCACCATGTTCCTTTATCGCCCATCTGTTATTGGATAAGAAAATTACCCCGGTGAGTAGTTTTAATCCTATTGGGTCAATGGCGAATTGTTTGCCTGATATTAATGCTCTTCGTGTACATTTTTTTTTCACGAATCGAGAACCGAGACAAGTGTTATTTGTCTCGAACTGTCGCGATCCCGATGAATCGCTTAGCCAAGCGAGATTTTAGACAATCGTCGAAATTGAAACCTGTGGCTCCAAGACAGTAATTGAAAGGAACAATATGGGCCGTTGTCACAAAGTAAGAGATGATGCTCAAGGAGCCAACTCTATGCTATAAAGACAACGGTCATGCACGGTTACTCCTTAAATAGTTCACAACTATTATAAAGGTGGAAAAACCGATGCTAATGTGGTTAAAGTTAATTGAAAGGAAACTATTGAGACCCCCGATTTTGTGGCTCAAATGAGTTTGATACCTTTCTTTACTGATTTTGATAAATCATTGAGCCATTATTTCGCTCATCTGGATTATGTTTTCCATTTGGATTATTATTTTTCCATTTGGACCATACTTTTGGATTATGGTTTGCCTGTTTATGAAATTTCTCGAAATAATTTAAAGTGTTTATTGAGCAAATTCTTTTGACAAATGTGACCAAACTTTAAATTATGAAATTTTAGGCAATACTTGTGGTGTAGTTGGTTTTCTAGAAATAGTGGGTAACAGTGTACCACATAATTTCACCAACTACTTGCCTAAAAGTGTACTCAGTGACAGCGATTCTGGACCTCTCGTTCCAAAATCGAAATCTTTGGTAAAGCCAAATTGATTTGTCAAATATGAGGCGTTATACTCCTATAGGTCCTGTCGTACCTTGTTGAGTTATAAAATATTCGAGAAAACCAGTGTTACCTGGTAATAGCTCATGAAAGAATTAAAATTTCTTTACATAGTCTCCATTCAATACGACCAAAAGCGTATTTTAGAGGAGTTGAAATGTCTTTCAAGTGGTTGCTACCACATTCTTTAAAGCATTTAAAGTTACCTTATTATTTCGCCTGTCGTCGAATGATAAATGATTTAGATGCTAAGACATGATTGTCTGTACTATCATTCGCCTGTCGTCGATTGATAAGAGCATTTTGATATTGTGGCATTGACCGGATGAGATATTCCCGGGTCAAAAGACGATAGTTGATTTATAATCGCATCGCATTTGGATTCTCTTTGAGGATATATTTCGTGATTAATCCGAAATTCATGCCACTAATGCTCACTTTGAAAGACTAGTATGTGTAAAGATCACGAAATGAACTCGTAGAATTCTTGTAAAGAATTGAAGGAGTTATTGTGGACTTATCCAACCATAAGACGGACCATAAATATAAATGGTTATGGTTGATGCATCGACAATATGGTCACATTTTAATGTTGTCCACATAAATGCAGCACTTTCCAAATTTTTAGCCCAATCATTAAGTTGATGGCTCATGATCCGGATTATCCTGAAAAGTCTAGTCGACTTGATAATTCCGAAGAGTAATAATCGAAATTTCGATTTGAATTACTTGAGTTTGGAAATTGAAATTGAACATCCTGTCGATTATGTTCAAACCCAAAATGGACTCACGGAAAGTTTGATGATGCGACTGCAAATGATTGCATGCATTTCTTGGTCTTGCGCACCAAGATTTATATTTCCGTGTGGGGTTATGCTATTTTGCTGCATTGGTCCGTTATGAGGCCCATAGACACTCAAACACCATATGCGTACCAGCTGGTTACTGGTTATGAGCCAGAAGTCTCATATTAACGCGTGTTTAGAGTGATTAATTAATATTTTGATTGAGCAGCTCTAGCGTTCAAAATATGGACCTCTGAAGGGGACATAAGTCGATTATGAATCTCCTGCCTATCATTTGATAGATTAACCTTGGCAAGCGATCTCTTTACCGCATGATATGCGAAAGTGACATCGCTAAGACTGTTCTCCCCGTCGTTAGGGGGAGATTTGCACGTTACCGTTGATAAGGAACGACGTAAAGTAACGTGGCATAACCCACTCAGTCTTAGCTTGATCCCCAAAACTGCACTTAATGATAAGTAAGTGCATAGACTCCCTCAAGTCTAACTAAATGCCAGACGCATTTAATGACTTTATGAGATGTCACGAGATCATTTATACCTGCTGCAAAATGCTTGCAAGGATAGACGTCCCTGTCGGACGCCGTGTTCCTGTCATAACACGTTGCTTTGGCCAAACCCGCCAAGCAAAGGACGCTGCCGTCGGCCGTCAGTCTGTCATCCTTCCTAAGATATGAGGAAGTTGACCGGTTCTTAATCGTTCAGCCCCAGAGGTGGTGAACTGAAACTCGTTTGTCGCACGAGATTATAAAGGATCAAGGAGATGTGTGATTTCCTCCTCATCCTAAGAATCTCGAAATATCTGTCGATCATGATATCTTAGACGATATTGAAGCGAAACGAGACTGTCATTGATTACTTGTTCATATATTCGGTGACGACTGATAATATGAACAAATTATGACAGAGAACCTTGTACCGTTGCCCGAAGTCAACGTAGAATAGACTGGCCTAATGGAAACTTACAATCCAAGTAGACTCCTTAGCGTAAGTGTGTTCGGACCTGTAGCTCCAACACCACCAATGTTAAACGAGTTCGTTTATTTGGTTATTCGTAAGGAAAGGTTATGAGAATAATGAGATTGTAGAATGCTCGCCTAGTAGCGCAAGGCTTCTCTCACACCTTGGAATTGATTACGAAATGGTTGATTTCTTCGTAATGGACATTATAATAGTCCCCTACTTTACCAGTTTAGTAGTTTCCGAAAAACTGAGTATGCAGCCATGAATGTGGTCACGGTTTTATCTCTATGGGGATTTAGACAAAGAGATATAAATGAAGGTCCCTGTGTGACTTCATATGCTTAAATTAAGTAGTTCCTGACCACGGAACACGATCTCAATTAAATGAGACGTTCACTATATGGATTAATATAATCCGAGCGGATGTGGTATACCCGTCTAAGTGGGTACTTGATTAGCTTGGGATACTTGAACAAGTATTATGCCCTTGCGTGTTTTATTACGCGATCCATTTTTGGATTTGCCTTCGAGATGAAGGATCTTGGGAAGACACGGTAGTGACTCAACCTGATGATTGAGTCCCGTAAAGATTGAATCTAAGTCCATGATTCAGACTACACCCAGAAGGTGTTATGACGTTGTAGTCATCATGACGCTAAGTCGTCAGATTCTCCCATGATCGTTCGATCACTAGACATTGATATAGACCCAGTCCGTCCCTGATGTGACGATGAAGAGATATTGAACCATGATGTTTATATCTAAGTACAATAAGCGCATTATTGTACTTGGTCTAATGTGCTAGGACGAACATCTCGTCTGCTGTGAATGGTATAGCTCGACACAGCATCGCGCTAACACGCTGCCATCGAAATGGCACTAAAGACACATTCCCTTACCTTATGGTAATTTTGGAAGTGGGCTAGTTTATCCCATTTGCGTCATCGAGTGTACCTATCCCCTTCGGTACTCGAATTAACGCAACCCTTTTTCGGTTATACCGATGCCGGTTACTTATCAGACCCGCATAAGGGATATTCCTAACATGGTATGTCTTTACCATTAGGAATAAGGCATCTTGGAGGTCTTGGAATGACTCCAAACGAATCACTCTGATTTCGTGCTCTATGAGACGACTAGAGAGTGTATATGGCTTCGAGCTCGTATTAGCCATATTTGAATTACATATGCTCTGTCTGACGATCCAGATAAAACACTTGTCTTATTTGAGGACAACTTGTTGTTATCGATCAAGAGAGACATGACTAGATTATGCTATTTAGCATTTCTTGCCGAAATAAATCTTCACATATGAAGTTTAAGAGCATCCAGTTGAATGCTCGTTCTATTCTAGGTTAGATTTTCTTGCATCCAGTCGTGTGCAAGTAAATGAGGCATCCAGTCGAATGCTCGTACTCTTTCTTGGAATATGAAATCTTTGCACCCAGTCGTGTGCAAGTGAGGGGGAGCATCCAGGTGAATGCTTATTGCACTAATTACTACTTAGTCGAAATCCTCGCACCCTGTCGTGTGCAAGTGAGGGGGAGCATCCAGTCGCATGCTCGTGTACTCTTTTTGTCCTTAGACCAAGGTTTTTTCCCACTGGGTTTTCCTTGGCAAGGTTTTTAGCGAGACACGTTCCCATCATATCTCACTTAAGATTGCCGAAATTAGGGGGAGTATCCGGTTGTATACTTCTTACCACTGTGTACTCTTTTGTCCTTCGACTAGAGGTTTTTCCCACTGGGTTTACTCTAGCAAGGTTTTGATGAGGCACCTGTTTTGTGGTTGATCCCCTACTACTACCACTGTTGCACTCTTTTTCCTTCGATCAGAGATTTTCCCATTGGGTTTGCTCTGGCAAGGTTTTGATGAGCCACACTGTTTTGTGGTTAGTTACTTACATGATATTTCGGCCTATATCATTCGGCTACACAGTTTCTCCTAGGTACCGGTTTTGTCCCACACTGGGTTTTCCGTCCCTAAGGTTTTTATGTGTTTAGCACTGCGAATGAACTCGACTCAGATCGACTGCATGAAGACGAAGAATTCAAGACGTCCAAAGGGGGAGTGTTGTAGGATATTATTGGACTATTGGGCCTTACTCATAGTGGGCCTATCTTGGGCTTTCCTAGCATATGTAACCCTACCTTCTATTATATAAAGAGGGTTAGGGGGTCTCTTGATGTAACTTCCCTACACTTATCAATGAATAAAAGACGACTCTTTTATCTCTCTATACTTGTATCTCCATATCTATATATCTAGCTAATATGTCACACAACAGGAACCAAATATTTGCTTCATTATGTGGAGTGTTATAAAGTTTTTGATTAGAACTTCTTAAGGACGAAATATCATTGGTTCATATTGAGACCATAATGTAATTTACCCAACTGTATTGAATGCATGCACTCACTGAGTCACTTGGTGGGCTATTTTTGGTAAATAGTTAATTAAGTAATAATTACTATACTCCTGCGTGGATCAGTCTACCGTATATAAAATCAACGAAATGTTGTTGTTTTTTTGTATTTGTTTAACTTAAATCATGATTTTATAGAAACTAGATTTACATGGGGGATTGATGACGAATTTCAGGGTTTCCATAGAAATAATCTTACGTACAACAATATTGACATGCCTTGTATGAAGAAAACTTTCCAGAAAATGAAATGCAATTGATTTCGTTCCTAATATATAATACTCCATTGACAAGTACATAATATTTGAGGATTTTGTGAGAGATGAAAATATACTAGTCCTTGTCATAATAAATCATAAAAACATACCAAGTTAATTGAGATCCTTTAATTAGCTCGTGAGTTTAGATCGTGTAGCTAGCTAGAGTTGATAGTATAAAGAAGTTTGATTCTTCAAAATGGTTTTATGTTCCATTCATTAGCTAAAAAATTTATACCATTATATGTTTTAATGCATGCATGACACAATAACAAAAAAAAATACAGGCAAAAAAAAGAAGAAAAAACAATAGCATGCTGCATGCCTTATAGTCATTTTCTATATCCGTTAATGATTTCATGATCATGGATGTCGAGTCGAAAAAAAGAAATTTCAACGGCATATTCTTGAGATTTAATTCATGAGGTATGAAGATTTCACGAAATATTTACTTTTATCAGCCTTACCTTAAATTTACAACTGTAACAGTTACTAATTTTGTCCATCAGGCCCGTGCTCTGAATTGATTCCAGTATCATTTGATTATTTTCCAACGAATTCATAAAAAACTGGTCCTTGTCTTAAATGCAAATTAGCCAAAAAAAGTAACCAATAGTTGTAGCCCTGTAGACTTGGTAAGAAAAGATCCAATATAAATTACTATCATTATAATTTATAACATTAAAAAGTGGAAAAATAAGGAGATGTTTGAAACATTCTGCCTTCAATTCCTACTGAAATTGCTGAGTAAGTTTTAGGTCCCCTTGCAATTCCAAAGCAAAGCATTTTAAGGGCTTAATTCCAGGATGACAAACAAATTGGAGCTATCCGCATTTTTTATGCTTGTAGTTTTACATATTTAAATAAACAATTTAAATTTGGTCGATATATAGAACAACTTATAAGTAAAAGCTTCAAATAAATTCAGCCTATATATTGACTTCAAACATATAAGCCCTCACTTAAAAGCATCAACTTAATTGTGTTCAATATGACAATATGACATATTTCATAAATTTGACCATCCATAAGCTAGGTACTATAATATGCAAAATATAAACCCTTTCTATGTAATATTCATTAATTAACAGTTTTCTATACGAAGACGAGAATCAACATTAACTCTGGTCACATGATCATCTGATTTAGCTTTTTGCATCGTCCAGAAATCTTTGATAGATATTAGAAACAAATCCCCAAATAGCGAGTGACAAAACTATAACTTTGCAAAAAAATTTAATAACCGCTCAAAAATTGGAAAAACGGACAAAGCCATAGTATTAATCGTATTGGAACAATGACATACGTCACCTCGATGATCAATTCAATGATCATGCCAATCGATGAAACTTTCCAAACTAGAGTCATCATTTATGATCATTTACCCTCTTGATATAATTCCTCATTTCTGTTTTTATCTTATCCCATTCACCACTAAGGAAAAGCCTACAACACAAGCACACGATATGCAATAAAAGATGGGTATCTACACATTGAGGATTTTACGAGAGATTAGTTTCTTAATAACTTTACTAGAATAAAAATTGGATTAAAGAGCGGTACAAAGAAAATGTGGCAGAGACGCCAAAGGTGCATAAAAAACCTATTATATATATGTCCCTTTTAGGGTCTTTTCGGTGTTATTGGGGTCCGAATGAACAGCAAGAAGAGAAGCCGAAATTGTAAGTACAAAGAGGAAATTTAAGATTTAACATGTGAAATTTTGGGCATTAACGAATCAAATAGGAAGCAGATAATAGGTGGAGACTGGGAAGTAAAAAAAACCATATGAGTACATCATATTAATTGTTGCCTGTTAAGATTAAACCGGAAAACATCGAGGATGTAGAATGGCCAATAAGGGTGGCGATGCTGATGGCATGGCAGTGACAACGGCGATGGACCTAGCTAGTGAAGAAAAATATGACCGGGTGATGATAGGAAAACCAGCAGATTCAACAAGTGTAGACATCCATTTGCTATTTCCGCCTTTGTTGTATAATATAATCTACCGAGTATAGTAGCAACCGACTCTCCGCATATAAGGAAAACGTCAAAACGATGAACACCGATATTTTGATCCACCTCTAACACTTTTTGTAGCTTGCTAAATATGATTCATGAAAAAGGTCAATTAAGGAAAATAAAAACATCCCAAAATTGCAAGTAAATTAAGATACTAATTAATTACCCGAATCAACTGATGATTGGCACCAAAGACAAAAAAATCAACTAATGTTTGAGTTAATATACAGTATGCAGTTCAAATAACTTGAAGCAAGGAAAGACTTGGTTACATCAATTAACGGAATTAAGCATATTACTTTACTGTGAATGCAACGTGAAGTAACAAATTAAGCATGCCAACGGGTAATATTCATTGAACAAAACAAGTGCTGGTTTTCATTGTATCGAAAAGTAATAATGAAATGAACAAGTGCTAAAAGGAAATAAATAATTTTATTTCACTGAAAGCAATATAACTCGATTACAAGATTTCGACTCAACAGAAAACAAATAACAGAAACTTCTGAACAAAATTAATATAATTATTAAATTGCCGGACTTGTATTTAATAAACTGAAACTATCGGACTGTTCTGTAAATAAAATAAACCATGTTATTGGACAGAAAGTAAAATTACACTACTGGACTGAAAAGAAATTACGGAGAAATAAAAGGACTAGAAAGTAATTACAGAAAATTAAACAGTACTGGAAAGTAATTACAGAAAGTAAACAATACTGGAATATTAAATACAGAAAGTAAAGAGTACTTGAAATGAAATACATAAAGTAAACAATCCGGAAATAAGAAGAACAAAAAATAAAAGATAAGTTAACTGTAACTAGTTTCTTTTAAACAATATTTTTTCAACTAACTTTCTGTTTCTGCTTGTAAGATACTTCGTTACTAAGGTACAACGTCACACAGAGTGGCTCGGATGAAAACTGCAAACAGTTTTCCTTAAACGATATTTCCCCAATCACCTTTCTGTTTTTGTTTGTAGTGGACTTTGTCCCCAAGTTACAATGTCACACAGAGTGGCTCGGATGAAAACGACACTGAATCACATATCGAGCGGTTGGTGGTGTGATTCTCTCTCTAATATATTGTGTATGCAAGTGAGTTGTGTGTATTGTGTTGTGCTGAATGAGTGAGTGGAGAGTGTCTTTTATAGGCTTGGAGGCTCGGTTGTAACCACGGCCTTAAAAGAGGTCATTCAATTCCGGGGGTTACACCATAACATCCACTTAATATCTGCCCTTATTCAATTTTGTAACCACAACACTAATGTTGTAATTATTCTCATTAAATGCGGACGTTACACCTTTTTGTGAAGTGTAAGGAGCAAACTTGTAAATTTCTCAAATTTCAAAATGACATGTCTCACTTCTTTGTACCAAACCGGATAAAACTCGACGTCCAGACCGAGTGTGTCTTGCTAATACTGGGTGAACACACTTTACAACTCACATGTAGTGAGTGTGTATATATGTTGTTGCAATGCAGTCTTTTCCTTCCAATGTAATATAAAATGCTTAGTGTATTTCCCAACTTTCCAATAATAAAGTCTTAACACTTTATTTAGCAAGTTTGAGTCCAATTGAAATTCAAACCGACTTATCAATTATCAATTATGTTAAGTGTGTATACCGTTTCGAAACTTCTCACACAAGTTTATCATCAGTCTCTAACCAACACATTTATAGATATTGTTAGGCACTTACAAGTTTGGCACCTTTTTGAAACACCCATACATAAATACATGTTTTCCAAACAAGAAGTTTGTAGCCTAACCTACTAATAAGATAGTGAAGTTTCATAATTTAATTATAGTGTCATTTCTTTTTTCTTTCTAGAAAAAGCTGTAAGTTCATGAGCTAGATTGATCCAGTACCTTTCTTGGTTTGAAGATACTCTAGCTCTATGCTTAGAAAATTCATAGGACCATAACCGAGAATATCGTGACCTACTTTGGTTGTCTTACAATTGTAGTAGTATACGTTTGGGTGGGGGTAAGGATTTTCACTTCTGAGCAATACTTATAAATGTGTTGAGCCTATATAATTTTCTCTGTTAGAGACTGATGAAAGGAAACATGCTATTGTGGTAAAACAATTAAAACCTACACTTTATTAAAACCATAGTTAAACATGGAAGTATACTTTTTTCTTGGTGTATAATCAGACACTATATTTTACGTTGGTTCTTAAAAATACACAGGTAAGAAAAGTAATAATGACCAACAGGCTGGATCTATTTTTCTTTTATAATCAACAATATCCTTAGGATATACATCCAATTATTTCTTGCTCAAGAAATTAAGATTCGAAATCCTTTCTCAACTTCAACGTCCAACGAGTAATTTATGTGTTGCACGACTTTTCATCGACTAAACATGTGGTTTATAAAAAACTGTTTTCCTTTTTTTGGTAATTAGTTATTTTATGGTGAGTATAGGGCCAAGTACTTGGCTTGTAATATTGTGCAAAATTGTAGATTCATACATATATGAATCCAGACCAGATAGGAAAACTATGGAAAATAAATCCATAAATTGTCATCTAAAGAACTACAAATAACACTAAATTACTAACTTCTTCTGGTCTCGAGTTGCAAAATCTTGAGCTCGAGGAGGCTCCATCGTGTCATAACTCGTAAATATGCTTGCAATTATGAAAGTATTGATAAAATGTGTTGAGCAAATCATTTACAAAGTTGCTAAAAATACTGTAGGTTTAAGTATTCTTTGTGTTCTTTACCTGGATTTCTTGTCAATGGGCCAACAAATTCAAAATACACGGCAAAAGTCCTCTTAATTATGAATTCAATTCCTTACTCTTTAACGATAGATGTTTACTAAAAAAAAGGAGATAAGTAGTCCAGGGGTTCAAACTAATGTTTTGAGACGAAGAAGAAAATCTAACTTGAAATTTTCTACAGTAGAAGTAGACTTGGGGTAAACTCAAGGTTGTAAAGAACACCAATCATTGATTAATCAGTTAGCTTCCGCCTCACCGATTTACCGATTAAACACCAATTTATGACAACTAAACTATAAAGTGCTACCACCTTTTAATCACTGTTTTTTCTATGATTAATCGCCAATTTGTCTTTAGCCACTTAATAACCGGACAACATATTTTGCCAATTAATTAACTGTTGTTGGCTTAATTGCGGCTTTGAAGGTTTAATCGGCTCTTGACAACTCACTGATTAATCACCGTCACCGACTAGATTTTTCAAGTTAAAAAAAATTATCGATTCAAGTTGGTCAACCAAACATATTCGTATATCTATAAGCTTTTCGAAAATTAAGATAAAACTGCAACTCATGCATATTCATCCAATCTAAAGTTATTATCAATGCTATCACAATGGTTGTATACTTATGTACTTACCATCGGAATGATATAAGCTAAATTTAGAGATCATTTATTGTCACTCTTAATGACGAATGTCAAAATTATTAGGCCTTAATTTTGTGTCAATAAAAGTTGGGAATTTTTTAGAATTATTGATAAATAGATGTAAATTTGGAAACCAGACATTGAAAGCAATAGATATTGATATAAATGTATGAAAAATAAATATATTTTTTGAGAACGTGATGTCTTGATACTTGATTCAATGAATTTCATTATAATTAGTACTGTATAATTGTTTGTTTATATATGGACCAAATATGTATAATGTAATATTAGTACTTTAGTGATGGGAATAAACGTAAAATAGAGGACACTCCATTGGTGGTCCAGGGAGCAGGTGGAAGGAAATGGAGGGACCTATCTCAAATGAGATTAAAAATAAACCGTTCCTATCGTTGTTGTAATGTTATTCATTAGACAAATACAAAAATAATTAGAAAATGACATTTGGTTACAATTCTAGTTTCTTTTCTACCATTTCACCCAATTTGTTGTCTTAACATAAACCTCTCTCAAAAATAACCCAAATCCAAATCCGATCCGAAAATTGTATTGGGTACGTCCAATCCGAGTCCACGATTTTGGATTGGATACGAGGTTTAGTATCAAATTTGTAAATCCGATCCGGAAACCAATCCGAAAATCCAAAACCAGAAAAAATCTAAAAACTACCAAATTATAATATTTTTAGATGTAAATATGATACTCAATCCATATTTTTTTAGATTTTAATAATACTCCATTCATATCATTCTATTATAATAATCCAACCCAAATCAAATGAGTCTGCCCAATTTAGCCACTTTTTTCCAAAAATATTCATACACCTTTATATTAATTACAATAATATCATACTCGCATAAAAATATAAAAACTAAAAACTAATAAAACTATTTATCCCTCTTTAATAACCAAACATTCTTTTAAATCTTAAAATATGTTTTTTTTGTATTATCCACGTATTTATATCATAAATATACATATTTTCTATATTTTTATTGCATTACGCGCCGCACACGCGACGTGTGGAGGTCGATTACTGGTATATTGTAGGAGTAGGAAAGAGAATATATTATATATCTATGGAATTAATTTTATCTCATAGTCTTAAAGACCACCTTTAATTTATCAATATATAATATTTTATTTTTTATTTTTCTGAATACTTCCATATCCTATAAAGTATTAATATTATGTTATCAAAAAAACGTCGGGGTTTTTCCCACACATTTTCATTTTCACCATATGAAAATTAATTATGTGGGTTTTCCCCACCAATAAAAAAAAAAATCAATTTAATATCGCAAGTTTCGTTCGTATTTTAATTTAAAGTTCAATATTTATAAGATACTTGATATTTTATTTTATTCAAATGTTTAAAATTTCATAAATCTCCTTGATAATCGTAATTTATTAATTATCAATAAAAAATAAAGAAGAACTTCCTTAAATAGTGAAAAATATAATAATATTTTTTTAAAAATGGATGAAATCCCATTCAAAACCATTTAGGTTTGGTTATGGTTCGGTTATTTTTGGTGATATTTTTGCAAGAATATCGAAAACACAAATCCGGTAACTTCGAAAATCCGACATCGGATTGAATCGGCTCGGACTGTTTTTGCCAGCTTAACATATATATATATATATATATATATATATATATATATATATATATATATATATATATATATATATATGTTGCAATATAGGAGTAATCTGGAAAGAAACAAGTGGCGTCTCCATTGGAAATTCATAATGTATTTTTTTTTTCTTACCATAATGCGTTGTAGTCTTGTAGACCAATTTTTATTATTTTACGTGTTTCATAATGCTCGGTTGTTCACACATCTTGGTTTCTAACATATATATCCATTTTATTAATGCTTGCGTGACAGGTAATTAAAATACATTACGTGCTCGTGTTATCTAAAATTATTAGTGGTACTTAATTAATTATTGATTTATATAGCATTCAACATACTTACTGTTGTTCAAAATTACAATGATTTATCATTGCTACATATATAGCGAGACTGCGTCTGTGAGAATGTCAACTTAGAACGTGTTCTAAAGGAGTACAGGAATATTTGAACTTTTCTTAAGCATTTGCAGCTTAAACTTACATGTTTTCATTAAATCTAAATGTACCGTGTGCAATATAGTGGGCATATTAGTATATTACAGTTCAAAATTGGAACTACACCAAGAATAATTAATTACATGTATTTTTTTGCTTTGCAACTAATTAAAAAATAAAAATAACACTTTTGAGTTTTTTCTAATGATTTTACAGTGAGCTTGTTTTCAATGTTGTCGCTCTTAATTCATCGTTTTGTTCTATACCTCACCTTTTTTCTAGAAGAATGTCAAATGTTCCATGTAATATACGAAGTATCACCTTTTTTTTTAGGTGTCTGAATTACTATGGCAATGTGAGAAATGATGAAAACACTGTGAATTACAAATGAGAAATCCAATCGCACATTGGATTTCCTTATGATGAAAAATGCTTAGTTAACGTATAATTTTTCAAGTCTAATTATCAAAAAATATAAATCAAAATTTTTATTCCCAAAACATACAACTCAAATAAATATGTCTAATTATATGTTTATATGTTTTGAGAATAAACTTTTACCTATCGTATGTTTTGATAATATGCTTTGTTTAATTTGGGCATTCACCCTTAATGTAATGTAATGGGTGATTTAGGTCATGAAATATAGATGAGAGTGCTGAGTAAACATAACAATAATTACCTGAAAAAATAAATCTCCTGATTAGTGTCGAATCATTATTCTTAACAAATTTTAATAAATATAAATTACTTTTTTTTTTGAAAAAAATCATATTATTAGGATTATAGTCGCACACTGGACAATCAGACTCAATCACACCACTTACACCCCCCTTGGTTAGTGCTAAGAGTGTTCTGGTTTTAGCAATCAGATGCTAACTCTATAAGTCGTTTAAATATTTCAACACTAAAATAGTATTTAGTAACTGTTAAAAAACAAAAAATTACTACCACGTTATAAATGTCCGGATAATTTTATGTATACTTTATGTGTTGGATAATTTCCGTATATATTTATATATATTTTTTTTAAGTCTCTATGGGTAGTTATTCACTTTGAAAGAGCACAATTATAAATGGTTGGTAAGGCTCAAGACGCGTGTTTTGAAAGAACAGTGTGTTTAAATCCCGAAAAATGTTACAGAAAAAGAAAAAAAAAAGTAAAACCAGGTAAAATTAAATTGAAATCATTTTCCGATAATGTGTTTGGAAAGTTGATAAATCAACAGAAAAAAAGGAAAGAGATATGGAGCTAGTCCAACTTTTTCCATTTGTTTTTATTTTACTTCCACTTTTAAAAGTAAATTGGTTTCTCTCTTTTTACACACAAACTATTCTCATACTTTATTTTATTTTATTTTCCACTGGTTTTCTTGTGGAAACAAACATAAAAAAAATGTGTTATCTGAAAATATTTTCATTTTTTGATGAGTTTTTGGGTTTCCAAAGTGATTGGATTCTCTTAATTAAGTCACCAACACTATGCACGGAGTTAATTAACCTGTTACTTATTTTCAAAACATTTGGAATTAAATGAGATTTCAATATTAGTCAAAGAAGATGATAGGCAACCATCCTCTAGACTCTAGAGTTAAACCGATTCTCTATGAGTTATACCGGCCTAAATGCAATTTCGCTTGCTCAAACCAATTAAACACATTCAACACCGTCTTTCGTTTATTTCAATCCTTTTGTTTTGATAACTCTAGTCATCAGCTTTAATTAGTTATTGCAAGTTAACTTTAACATTTATTACTTGTTGAGAGTTATGATATGGTATCTTTAACTCAAAAAATAATATTCCATCGTTCTATTCAATTGTTCATTACGAAAATACGTGTAATTTTAATCGGGTAAGAACTTGTATCAAAATTGTTGGAATGAAATTTTTTAAAAGTTGATCATATAGTTCAAATGTTAAATTTTATGATTAGATTTAAAAAAAAATTATTTCGACAATTTTGATACAAGTTATAAGCCGGTCAAAATTGTACGTACTTTCGTAATGAATAATTAAATGCAAACGGAGAGACTATCACAATCCAACATTTATTACGTTGTCCCCCTATCAAAAACATTTTTCGGCAAAACCCTCTAATTGACTACTAACAAATGTTGGAGGACGAAATGAGTTTAATTCTGTTTATTACTTGGCCAAGTTAGCCCCCTTTTGTACATCTCGATTTCACTTGTTGCATGAGTCCATTAAGAATCATTTATTTTTTTTAAAAACATATTAAAATGCATTTATTTTAGTTTAATAACACTGGATAACCATCTTATACTGTAGATTTTTGGGTTAATTAAGAATAAATTATGATTTATGATCTTTACCGAGTTGGTGCTTACCATACGTGATCATGATGACTTGTAATGATATACTCAGCACATCAAGTATTCCACAAAACAAATGGTATTTTTATGGTAGCACTCCAAAAGCAATATGGGGAAACTAATGAAATAAAAATAATCTTAAAAACTTGAGCAAAGCATAAGATAATGAAAAATAATTTTTTTTGTTCTTTTCCTCATAAGGGGTCATGTTTAGGATCACGTATTCTAAGTTCGCTAGTATTTTTGTTTGGTATTGTTGCAGTATAAGTTATTGATCATAAGATTAGTTTCAAACTAATATTGACTTTAAATCAAGAATATAAAGTTTTCATCGGCGGTACTTATGATGAAAACTCATCGAGTAAATTAATAATAATCGCGGATGTAAAGTGTGAAGGCACGTACATTTATAACATAGTTGTTATGATTTATAAAAGAAAGGGGAGAAAAAAGGAACAAAAAATTGAAAACGTGAAACATGAAAAAGATCGTATAATAATGAAAAACGAAAAACAATAAGCGGGAAACGGTTATAACGATTGATTTTGGAAATTAAAATGAGTTTCAAATTTTAAAATTAGTATGTACCGAAAGTGAAGGTTTAGGGGTACGTGTAATAGTGATGTCAATTTTTGATTAAAAAACTTAATGTTATTTTGGTATTTAAGATAAGGCGAAGATGAATTAAAAATCTGTGTCATATTAAAACGGCCGAGTGGATCCAGCGAGGCATTGGACTGGCGGAGACTTTTTTCACACTGGTATTTAATTTTATTTAATTGCATTTTACTTGCCAGCGCCAAACTACAAAAGTACAAAACACATTCAACATCAATTACATAATTTACATTACCAGTCCCTATAACTTGGATGGGTTTTTGATAGGGAATCATAAATTCTTCATTATCTACCACCTTACATGCACTAACAAACTCATCCACTCACATCGATAAATAGATAATATTTATATATACATCTTTTATCATATAAAACGTGAGGTGGTGATGATTTCCCCCCCAAATTGGAGCGTCTTTAATTATGTTTTCAAGTTTTAATTGAATTATTAAGAGCTCATCTCGGATAGTGACCGAGTTTATCCAAAAGATAAAAAAATTTCTCATTTATCTCATTCTCAAATTGATATCATGTATTATTTTTCGGAATGGCATTAATGTAAAGAATTTAGTAGATAGATTTATCCTGAAAAACGACACACATACCAACTACATGCACTAATTAACACGATTCTACTAGTTAGAAAAGACAAAACTCGACCTACACCCACCTAACTAGCGAGTCCGTTTCTAATATAAGTCCCACAGAATTCTAAGCCATCTGTCCTGATCAGAGAATTACCCTCATAACAAAAGTTTTAGCCAAATCAATCAACCGATTCTATACCGAAAAGTGATTTACATTTCTTGATAAAAGTGTAAGAGTGATCTTTTTCAATCCCTACTTAGATGAAAAGAACATTTTAGGCTTTTGGCGAACTCTACCTTTAGCACCTAGATAACTATCGGTCGTATATCGGAACAACTGCTTGAGAACATGAGAACTGATAGAGCCAAAAAGAACTATTTTTAGAACTACAAGGACCATAATATAACCAAAACTAACATACACATACTTGGTAATAAATAGGAAAAAAAAAAGGAAAGAAGACACGAAAAAGAGAAAGGCGAAAAGCGAAAGCTAGAGAGAGAGAGATAGAAACCATTGGCACTCCTCACTCTCCCTACTCACTCACAAGTATCTATATCTATATCTATATCTATATCTATATCTATATCTATATCTATATCTATATCTATATCTATATCTATATCTATATCTATATCTATATATAATTCAGTATTCATATATTTATCTCGCAGATTCTTTGGGATTCTCCGTAACTGGAGCCTTTTCAAATTTCACACACTTTGTATATTAAATAAATATTCCTATTAATAAATTAATAAATAAATAAAGAAGATGATTTAGACTCCTTATCAGCTGATCGTCTCTGTTTTGTAATGCGTTTTTTTTTTAATTTCTTCTTTTGGAGCTTTATTTATTACTGCTTTTTTTTATTTACTCACTCACAAGTATCACGCACCTTTCTCTCTCTCTATATATATATCTATCTATCTATCTATCTATATATATAATATCTATCTATATCGATATTACTCTATCTATCGTTGGGATTCTAATTGGAGCTCTTTTACACACTTTACATACTATGTATATTAAATAAATATTCCTATTAATAAATACGATGATTTAATTTTAGACTCATTTTCAGCTGATCCTATCTGAATATACGATCTTCCGTTTTTGTAATGCGGTTTTTTTTAATTGCTCTTCTTTTGGAGCTTTATTTTACCTTTTTTTAAGCTTTGATTGTTCATTTGCTATGTTAAATTCGAATTTTGTGTAGATTCTAGTTTATGGATTTTTTTTTTATTTTTTTTTCCTTTTTTTGTGTGTTTGGTGAATCTAGGATTGGGAAGATGGTTACTCTATTTTATATATTTATTCTCTTTTTATTGCATAACAAAGAAATAGTAAGACTCTAAATATATGATATTCCTATTAAATAAAGACGATGATTTAGACTTCTTATCAGCTGATCGTCTCTGAATATACGATCTTCCGTTTTTGTAATGCGTTTTTTTTTTAATTTGAATTGGAATTGATCTCCTTTTGGAGCTTTATTTATTAGTACCTTTTTTTATTTAGTTTGAAGCTTTGACTGTTTATTTGTTATGTTAGCTTTCAAATTTGTGTAGATTCCAGGTTATAGAGTGTTTTTTTAAAGTTTTTTGGCGTTTGGTGAATTTAGGATTGGGATGGTTGTTACTCATTTTAAGTATTTTCGTCGTTTTATTGCATAACAAAGAAAGACTCCGAGACTCTAAATGGATCAAGTATACATATATTTCTTTTGTTATGGACTATATATTAAAAAAGACAAAAAAATAAACTTTGCTAAAAATCCAAGCTTATGATTTTTACCGATTCCGACTAATTCCCTAGGCATTGTTTAGTCGCACCTGTTTACTTCATAAATTTCTTGTTTTTTCTTCTAAAGTTTTTTGGACTGGATTTGGTTAAAAGTCATGTTTGCGCGTTTTCTGATAGGAACACTAGGAAACTTAATCAGGATTAATCCATTTATTTTCCAGCCTCAAATATGGTAGTTATTTGCTTCAAGTCAACAAATTAGGTTGAATTAACCTTTTCTATTTTCTTCTTAAATGCTAGAATTGGACAGAGCCTTATGTGATCAGTAATATGCAAATAAAGCATGGCTTTATATAGAAAAAAAAGGTTGTGAAGGATCGTGACGGGTGCTGTTGGATTCTTTTTGGTTCCTGATTTCCATAAGTTTTTGTAACACTGAATGGCATTATGGTTAGGAAATTAATAGACTAGAAATAGTATTAATAACAATTGTTATTATTTAGTTTTGAATTTTTGATAGTCAGGGTCTCCACATGAAAGTGTGAAACATGCTGTATAATTAATGTTTAGTGCAATCATGTAAAGCATTAGGTCCTCGCTATACCAATACTTCTCGAGAATCCTCCTAACACAAAAAACGTGTTCTTTTGGGCCATGTTTGTTTGCAGTATAGTATAAAGGGGTACAATTTGTAACTAGGTATTATGAGTGGTATAAATAATAACACCATATAGATGTTGATGTTACTTATTATTTATACTTCTTATTAGCACAAAATGTAGTACATTAGTACCAATTACAAGTTGTGTAAACAAACATGATACAAGGTGGGTCCCACACTACAACTAATACTATACCCCTAAACCGCAAACAAACATGGCCTTAAATTAAAGTTCATATTATAGAACACTATCAGTATTTCACTTTGGAGAAAAAGCTTCTCATACTCAAAACCGATAGTAGAATCACCGTGTTGACATCCTTGGATCTCAAAGCCACAGGGTATAACTATAGAAATGGCCGTCTTTCTTATCAACAGACAACACTTAATATAGAAGATCCTCAACCATATTTCTTATACAAAATATAAAATCTTCACTCAAGGAGTTGAGAATAGAGTCGTAGCCTTATACATGATTGCATCCTTCTAGATTGATGACCTCGTACCAAAGAAAAGGGGACGGAAAGAAAGAGAGTTGTTACTATTGAGTATTGACTATCTAATTTACTCTTTCACTCATCATGTGTGCATTTTCACATCATTTGAATTTAGGCTCTATACACAGTAATTTGGTTCAGTTGGTCATCTACCTAGTGAACAACAAATGCAATTTTTTTTCCTCCTATTTTGTTGATCGTGGTGTAACGAACAAAAAATGTTGAAACTAAATAGTAACATAAAATATATTGCATATCTCGTTTCCTTGTTGTTGATTTGGTTGTGCATTTCGAATACTTATGCTTAAGCTGTTTGTTACTTTATTGATCCAGAAATAAAACTCTAATCTAACTGATGGTTCTCTATGCTGCTTGGCAGGTTGATTTCTGGATGCACTTGGACTGAACTTTGATCACCATCATATTCTGAAATCAATATTTGGTTCGAGTAAATGAGCTCCAGATGCATTTGAGGAGACTAGAATACCCTAAACTTAGTTACAGCATAACCTGCCAGATTACCTCAATATCTAGTGCAGTTCTATTTGTATGTAAAATATTCACCAAGGGTGATGCTTTCTCTGCTGATTCGTTGCTATCTTTGCTGGTACATATTTTGCGGACCTCTTTCTCTATTTGTCATATCCCTGAGTCTCGGGCAGTACAATGGTGGGACTATTGAGTTAAATAATTCAGTATCTTGTGAGGACCTGCAAGGTGTTGGTTCATTTAACACAACATGCTTGTTAAACTCGAACCTGTATCTCAACTCTGACCTTCATGTATTTGGCACCGGAAATGTGAAAATACTCCCTAACGTCTCAATCATCTGTCCAGTAGAAGGCTGTCTGATAAATTTAAACGTAACGGGGACTGTTATAATTGGCCAATACGCGGCTATTATAGCTGGTTCTATATGTATATCTGCGGCCAATCTGACAATGGGTAATAATTCTTTGATAAATACGACATCTTTGGGTGGATTACCGCCTTCTGCGACAAGCGGTACGCCAGTTGGCTACGATGGAGCTGGCGGTGGGCACGGTGGCCGTGGTGCGTCTTGTTTCAAAAATGTCAATACTGACTTTTGGGGTGGTGATGCTTATGCTTGGTCTACTTTGTGTAGGCCATGGAGCTATGGGAGTAAAGGTGGTGGCACTTGTGATGAATATCAGGTTGGAGGTAGTGGTGGGGGACGTGTTATGCTTGATGTGAAGGATACTATATTTATATATGGATATGTATCTGCGGAAGGAGGGAATGGAGGAACAACTGGAGGAGGGGGTTCAGGTGGTAGCGTCATTATTAATGCTTTGAAGCTGTAAGTATTTGAATATTCTTTGAGTTTAACTACGGTACAAGGATAAGGAATGTTGTAATATTATTTTGAAAAACATGCATGGGGGTGCTTTTAAATCCAAAGTTACTCTCCACTGCTGGATTTTAGAATTGTCATTAATTAAGTATAGCAGTCATTGATCTTCTGTTTATTGGATTTTTAGGAGTTGCGTCTAAAAGTTTTTGCATTATTTTCAGAATATGTAAGATTCCCAAGCTTTGAGAGAAAGGACTTTTGAAAACGCCTTTTACTTCCATTGGGGTTTTACTTTGTTTCTGAGATTCTGGATGTTTTATAAATTTTGACAGAGTAATTAAATGTGACTCTGAATTCTGAAATAATTTTTTAAATGATCTCCAAGTTAAGGCATCAAGTATAGCGGTGATTCTAATTGCATGCACTGTTTTCAAAGAATGTACCCAACCTAATAAAACGATATATTTTCTTATTAAATTTCCGAAATTGAAATCCGGTTTTTAACTGGAGAGCTGGATTGTTACACTTACTAGAGGTAAAAAAAAATACGTAGTTTACATCTGGTTCTGTTTGTTCCATTTTAATTGATTTTGCTTGAAGCTAATCTCGGTTATGCAGTTGAACTAGTTATTTAGTACATTGACAGGTAACAATTCTATAGTAGCATTCACACACTTTTCAGAGAGTCTCTTGGAAAAACCTTTATGATGATGCTCAGAAATTTCTATGCAATTGATTATTTTCTTTTTTCCCCCTTTCCGCTTGATATGTTAGGAATGGAGATGGGACTATAAGTGCAGCAGGAGGCAGGGGATGGGGGGGAGGTGGAGGTGGGAGAATATCTATAAATTGTTACAGCAGACAAGAAGAACTAAAAATCACTGTACACGGTTTGTTATTGATTTTAATGTTTGACGAGATTTTTTATATATTCACTTACTAATTTCATGCTCGCCTAGAACTTTTAAGCTTTTTTAGTTCTTAATACTGGTCCCCCCCAAATTAAAAGAATGGTAACATTTCTAAGTTGAGGTTCAGCGCGTAATGACATTGTTGGTCACGACAATAGTTGGCAGTCTTTTACTTTATATTTGCAAGGATATCCTATTTTTATTTACTTTTTCTTGTTTATATATGGTTTATCATGTTTATTTTCCGTCATTTTCTTCTACATTCATGTAGAATTTTCTATACCCTTTCTTTGTTAAAATAGTTTTTTTACTAATATTCATAGTCTTTTACATACTGCTTTTTTACTCTTTATTTTCAAATAAAGTAATAAACCACAACAAAAAAGAGATAAAAATATCAGATATGGATGGTTAGGTACATACTTACCCACAAGTTTGGCTCAGAGAATAATATCATGCTTGAGCTTCGCTTCAAGAAATAGGTGATGTCCTAGGTTTTTCTGATTTACTGAGAGCAAGAAACCTACTTATGTCGGTGTTGTACAACAGTTGTGTAAAGACGATTGCTGCCTTTAGAGTTAAAACAACATACTAACAAGCTTCTGCACGATCATATATACTTTTTTTCGAGCTTTGGAATTGCAATAATTAGTTAAGATGTGGCTGAAGAATAAATACATTGTGAAAGTAAATGAAAGTTGTTTTCTAAGATGGAAATGACAAGCCGAAGCATGCAGTTGATGACAAATGTGCTGAGAGGTTAACAAGGGAGGATCTAGCAGGGGTAAAGCCCTGGCCTCATCTCCCTCCCGCCTTTAGTCCACCTAGCGACCTTTGAAACTTTGTACTTAACCACTTCTGGTCCCCTCCCCTCTCTTTCATTCTTCTATCGGATTAGGTAAATGCATATTTTTATGAAACCTAATTGTTTTGCATTCAAAAATTTGAGACCCATGCAGCGGTACAGTGGCATCTGGCTTTGCTTGCACCAAGTTGTTCTGTATTCTCTCTCTTCAGTTTCTATAAGTTCCATGCATCTTCTGTAATTTTTTGCCCTCAAGCTTTTAAACATCATGTTGTCCATATCTTCCTGTTGTGTATATCTAGTACTGTTGTCAAACATTTCTCACCTTTTTAATACTTTCTTATGGGTTTACTTGAGAAGGAACTTCTTTCTCATTATTATCCTGAGCATGCTTTTGAATCATATTTAATATTGGCAGGTGGGATCAGTATCGGGTGCCCTATGAACTCAGGAGCAGCAGGCACATACTTCGATTCCTCGGTACGGAACTTAAAAGTCGGAAATGACAACATTACAACAGAAACAGAGACCCCATTACTTGATTTTCCAACCAGTCCTCCGTGGTCAAATGTTTATGTGGAGAACAAGGCAATAGTTCTGGTGCCTTTGCTTTGGACCAGAGTTCAGGTATCTTACATAGATCCTTGCATGTTTATATTTGTGCATGTATCTTATCATCAGCTTGCGTTTTGATTTGTCTTATGAAATTAAGAGGAGGCCAGGTAAGTTGCTTATAGATGTATGCCTGTTTCTAGTATTTAACACTACTTAATTGTGTCTTGGATGCTTCCAATAGAAAAATGATTTGTCAAGCTGAAAGATAAATTACTTGAAATTTAAATTTTCTTCAGAGCTGTAATCGTACAGGATGTACCTTAAGGCTTGCGGTCATCTTATATATACTCTCTTTTACTATATATATCATTGATCAGAATTTGGTGTATATGTTTGGCCCCTAGTGTCACCACATAGTTCCTTCCCTTTTGCAAAACTACTCTATACAGCTGGTGCTAATATTTGTCGGTGTAGTGGAAGTGCTCAATCTGTAGTACGGCTTTACGAAATGCATAAATAACGTATGCTACATGCAAGGTTTCAAAAGGCGCTAGGCGTGGTCTAGGAGGGAAGGGTCCGCCTAAGCTGATTTTTCCCCGCCTAGGTCCGCCTAGTTCCTAGGCACCTCGTCCCTGCCTAGCGCCTAATCGTTGCCAAGGCAGCCGCCTACGGCATTTTGAAACACTGGTACATGCAATTTTTTGTTGATTAAAGCTGGGTTTTTTTATCTTTTTTTATCTTTGCTTTACTTGGTGTGTTGGGTGGGGAAGAATTGTATCTTTTTGGCTATTGGCATTGGAACCAAAGAATTATGGCACGACTACAGATGGACACATCAGATTTTTTTTATGAATGATTTTACATCCTTACAAATGATTATGCACCGAACATCATGAAAATCTGTGCTTTAATCTATATATTTGAACAGTTTTTGATGACCTAATACTGCATGTTGCATATAGAATCTTTTGGAACTATCACCCACCTTTACTTTCTTTACTAGAGGGGAGATTCCAGTTGCTAGAAGCTAGTAATATCTTATGAGTTTCTTAATTTCTCCACATTTTTATTCTTATTTTTTCTTTCATGCGTTTTGATTGGGCACAAATTTATCCTAAATTAGATTAATTTTTGAAATTCTCTTTATTCTAAAAGGTGAGAGGTCAGATTAGTTTACTTGCCGGGAGTACCATCGTCTTTGGATTTGCCGAAGATCCTATCTCAGAATTTGAAGTTGTTGCAGAAGAACTTTTGATGAGCTATTCCAGCATAAAGGTAAGAATGTCCTTCTGGCTAACTCTTTGCAGTTCTTGTATCTGTTTCCGTATTAAAATATTCTCTTTCAATTTCATAAACAATGGTTGAAAGGTTTATGGTGCACTACGAGTTTCTGTTAAAATGTTACTAATGTTGAACTCCCAAATGCAAATTGACTGTGGTGGCACCGTTACTACATCTGTCCTAGAATTAAGGAACCTTGCGGTTCTCAAGGTATGTTGGCAAGCTATTTCTCGTTACATCGTAAAAATTTTGTCTAGAAGAAAATATGGTTTAGGGATAAGTCAAATTCTAATAATCGGGGTTCACCTGCTACCAAATTTTGCAGGAAAACTCAATCATTAGTTCAAACAAAAACTTAGCCATATACGGGCAGGGATATCTGACGTTAACAGGGCACGGTGATGCAATCAAGAGCCAGCGACTTTCCTTGTCACTGTTTTATAACATTACTGTAAGACATTCAAGGGGTTTTTATTTGTTGTTTATTCTTTTTTATGAGCAAAAATCATGTGTTCTTCTAGGAATATGCAATTAGCTAATTTATAGAAATCCTGAATATTACCACCCTTTTTCTTTCCTCAATTGGCCTTAGTAACAAAGAAAGCAGTAATGTTAGAACATGTCATCATGGACTAGTAATATCAGAGCGGATATGGTATTACTATTTTATCCATTACTAGTAAACCTTTCTCACACTTCTTAGAAAGCTACTTCATCTTACCCTAGTTAATCTTGTTCTTTATGTAAGATGGGGTGATTATTGTCTCGGCTTTATTAATAGGTGATGAAACCTTTTTTTTTTTAAATTATGAAAGTTTTAATATGTACAACATCAGGCCTCTTGTTTTGTTGGCAGGTTGGACCAGGTTCTCTACTTCAAGCCCCGCTAGATGACGATAGTAGTAAGAACATGTGAGTAAAGGATTTTTTTATCTTGTTGCATTTGTCATCTCATTTAATCTTTGGCACAATATGATCTTAATCTGGGTTCCTCTGTTTCGTAGGGTGACAAACTCACTTTGTGAGAGACCCTCATGCCCAAGGGATTTGATAACTCCACCTGATGACTGCCACGTTAACTACACCCTATCATTTTCCCTGCAAGTAAGATATAACTTATAAATTTGTGTATGCTTCCAAGAGCTTCATTTATTAGTGATGTTTCTGAAAGGAGGAAGTGTTTTTTCATCACGTTTTTTTTTTCATTCATAACATATGTGGGCCTTCTTTCATAGAAAGCATGAGTAGCATCCTCTGATTACAATTTGATAATTAGTCTCTTTCATATTTCTCATTTCCGAGTTTATAAAATTTTCCCAATCAATGTAACTAACCTGAGCAGTGAGCATAAATATCTTTAGCTGCTGCTTGGTGAAAATTTGAAATGTTAGTAATCAGCCTAACCTTTGTTAGCTAGAGGTTAAAAACAAGCATACTATGTGGTGGCAACTTGTTAATAGTTTCTTAATCAATGTTGGTTTTGTTGTTTGTCCCATATCAATTGAGAATTGGTTTAGAGGCTTTAGCCTTTGGTTTATAATGATCTCTTCTTCCTCCTTCCTTTCTATGAGCCCTTTGACTCTTAGAGTGGAGTGTGAATGGACTTTAAAGTAGCAGGCACCCACTTTATACCCTTAATGTTCCTCTCCTTCCTTCTATGATGTCTTTTAGTGGCAACTATGGCTTTAGTAATCAGAATAATGATTTCCAAATCTGCCAATACTTCAAACTGCGTTTTAACACTGTAAGATTGACTTGATTCTTTCGACTATTATTCTTTCATATTATCCTCTTTCATAGAGTGTCTTGATGATCTTAATGGTTCCTCCTGACTAGTAGGTTTTATCAGTGTTTTAAGTACTTGCTTTATACTTGATGGGAGACTCGCTTTTACATTTATTTATTTAAAAAAGCTATGCTTTTGGCCTAAAGTTAAAAAAACTGCCCTTTAAAGCAGAAAGGCCAAGCAAGACCCCTTAAAGCTCAAATTTGACGAGAGGCTCGCTTTTGCCTATATGTCAGTTTTGTGTATTTTAGTCGTAAAGACCATTGATAATGGGTGGTATAGATAATTTCAAAACAAAGACTTAAAAATGATTTTGAAATGAACGTCTCTCTTCAAAAATCAGAGAAAGGATTCAGAAAAGTAAAGACTCTTATGTTACGTAACATTACATTGATAAATTATTCTCATACACACGCTAAACACATACTGACAAACATAATATAGATTTACTGGAGAAGTAGTCAGATAGAGAATACATGTGAATCTTTATTAACTATGTGAATATTTTTTATTCATGCGGTTTCGGACTTCTATATTTGTTTATTATGAGTACTTTAGCTCGCACACACACACACATATATGTATTCTTTAAACTAAAGCCTGTGGTTCTAGTGTCAAAGATTACACTGTAGCGAAGCTATGCTTGAACGTTTAAGTGATGCTAATACGTTTTAAAACATTAGGTTTAACTTTCGTGGAATCATTCATTGGCCAATGAAATAAGAAGAACCAATTTCACGGGGATGATATATAAAAAGCGATTCTTTTTGTGTTCCTTTGTCATGAACTTAAACACTTGTGGATTGCTGCGGAAGTTCTACTGGGACACGTTTTTCATTGATAACTTCAACTGTTAAGGAAAATAATATGAACTTTTCCATTTAAACATTCTGCTCTTTGAATATACTTCTCAAGTTAATTTCCCTTATAAAAATACAGATTTGCCGTGTTGAAGACATTCTTGTCAATGGCGTTGTGAAAGGGAGCATAATTCATATCCACAGAGCTAGGGAAGTCATTGTTGATACTGGTGGCGTGCTAAGTGCATCAGAGTTCGGTAACTTTTGAAATTTCTCCTATAAATTTAAGTAGTGTGAACTTTTTTTTTTTTTCTGCACTTGCTCAATTTCTCATCATTAAGTATTTTTATTTTATTTATGTAAACAAATAAAAATGGATCCAATGTTTACTTCCTTTTAGGTTGTAGAAAAGGTGCTGGTAAGGGGAACTATACCAATGGAACCGGTGGTGGCGCTGGACATGGAGGAAGAGGTGGTTTAGGTCTTTACAATGGGAAGGTGGCTAAAGGTGGCAACAGATATGGTGATGCGTATCTCCCTTGTGAACTAGGTAGTGGAACCGACGGGCCTAATGACTCCACAGGAAATATTGCTGGAGGTGGAATTATTGGTAAGCACAAAAAGCTCTCAAATGCAGTGATTATTGGGAATGGAAAGTAATTGGAAAAAATAGAAAAGAAGTTGAAATAGCTTTCAGTACGATGTTGTCTTGATAAAGAAGGAAACATCATTTTTTTTCATTTGGAGTAATTTTTTTATTCTTTTGAAGCTTCCAGGAAGCAATAACGAGAATTTAACTTGTCATGCAACAACATTTTCTCATCACTTCAACTAGTCTCTTTTGTATCTGGGATTTTAGCCAATTTTTAATTTAATTTTTTTCATTTTCATGTGAAAGTTTTGGGATCCATGCAGTGGCCCCTTCTAAGACTCCAACTAAATGGATCAATGAGAGCAAATGGCCAAAGCTATTCAAAATCTGCAAAAAACAGTGATGGCGCCTCAATTGGTGGACTTGGCGGAGGTTCTGGTGGTACAGTTCTTCTTTTTCTTCAAGAACTTGTCCTGGCAGATAACTCCTCTTTATCCGTAAATGGAGGGTATGGTGGTCCTTCTGGTGGTGGTGGGGGAGGTGGTGGAAGGGTTCATTTCCATTGGTCAAAAATAGCTGCAGGAAATGAATATGTTCCTCTTGCGATGGTTAATGGAGCCATCAACAGTAGGTATGGCTGCCAATCATAGAACGTAATGTGAATATGTCTAGTTTTTGCATCATATCTGAAAATAAAGATAAATTACAACATTGGTTAGATAGTTAGGAAGGTATTATGATATGATCCCCATGGTTTCAATTGCAACACTAATAGTCATCAGAGTTTGAATATGCTACACTGGTGGATCAATCACAACAGTAATGTTCCCATGGTTTATTAAAATTACATTGGTGATCCCTTCCTGTGGGGCCCATTATGTTATACATGGGGACAACTACTATAACCTGTTTAAACGTGGGGGTTGTTAGGAACTTAACCCGACTATGAAGTTTGAACCAATACTCTTACAAGTGAAAATGTTGGTGACCAACTTGAAATCTGATCTAAAGTATGGTGACCGTCAGTGTTGCAATCGAAAACGTCGGGGATCAAACCAAAATATGATGAAAAGCATGGGGACTAGTGCTGTACTTCATCCAAAAATAAAGGCATATTCCTTGTAGAGTTACGTTCCTAAATATTAATCTTAGCGAAAAAGCATGAGTAACCTTTTATTTTACTTATAGTTTTGAGTCTAAATATGTGTTCTTTCAGTTGAATGTTTCTGATTCTCCTGGCCACCCAGTACGTAGTTGACGTTTTTATAAAAAAAAATTGCAGTGGAGGTGTTGGGGGTGGTAGTGGTTATTGCGGGGAGGAGGGAACTATCACTGGAAGGATTTGCCCGAAGGGACTCTTCGGCACATTTTGTGAGGTGTTTTCCCCTTTTTTTTCTTTCTTTTAGCTTTGAACATTCTTTTATATCTAGAAGAGCTTGTATTTCTTTTGTTCCTCCATGTTCTGTTTTTTAGTGTCCCTGTTATTAATTATTTCTTGTGCTTGTTGTTTTATCCTGTTTCTTTTTCAGTAAAATAGTGGTTTTGCTTAGAAATGCGAGTACCTAAGAAGTTTCCGACATTTGATATTGGGAAATTAGGATCAGTTCTTCCATGATTTGACGTATCGAAATACTTATACCAACTTATTAACCCTAAAAAATGTGTCAAGTTGGTAAACCAGACTGCAGTTTTGTTGACAACAACAATTTGGAGCCTATTATTCCTGCATTGTCTTAGATTTGAAACTTTACCTAGTTAACTTGAACCATTTGCTTTCTTGAAGAAGGAAAGAAATAAAAAACGAAGAAGTAATTAATAAAAATGAAGTTCTGCTGGTTATTATAATGCTATATAGTTAATGTTTGACTCATCCCTACCCCTTAATCATTGCTATATGCGCTTTACAGTTACTTATCTAAAATTGGATATGTTTAGGAATGCCCTGTTGGCACTTACAAGGATATTGAGGGCTCCGATGAAATCTTGTGCACTCCTTGTTCAATTGAGACCCTTCCAAATCGTGCAAGATTTGTATATGAGCGAGGTAATGTAAAGCAGTGTTTCCAGTATCATTTTGGTAAGCTAATATTTCACCTTGACAATTAATATTGACTTATTTTTTAGGAGGAGTTACTCAATCACCCTGTCCTCATAAATGCATTTCAGAGAAGTATAGGATGCCAAACTGTTATACACCCCTTGAAGAGCTGTACTACACATTTGGAGGACCCTGGCCTTTTGCCTTTTTGTCACTATGCATTTTAGGGATTTTGGCTTTTTTGTTAAATACTTTGCGGAGTAAATTGGTTGGATCAGGGTCTTCAAAACTCTCAGCAAATTCATTGGAAGGTCAAAATCATCACCATTTCCATCATTTGCTTTCCCTATCAGAGGTATCTTGGTTTCTACCATTATTAATGGTTGCATCCCTTGATTTTTCCTATAAGATAGGTCTTCATACGGTTTTTTATACATAATCTGTCGTATAATTTTGTAATTTTAGGTAAGGGGCGGTAGAACTGAGGAAACACAAAGCCATGTTCACAGGATGTACTTCATGGGTCCCAATACTTTCAGAGAACCTTGGCATCTTCCTTACTCTCCCCCAAATGCAATTATTGATATAGTGTATGAAAACACTTTTCAAATTAAGTCATAATTTATTGTCCAGATGGAATATTAGCTCAGATTTCGGGCCAATTACTTGATGAAATCACTTGTTGGATTATACTAATATACTTTACAGTAATTTGCAGAACCATTTTACATTTCATTGGTTCAAGTTTAGTTTAGTACCCTTCCTAAAGGCATTATTTAGCCAATCTGGTTTGGGTTTGAACTTATCTATCAAACCATCCAAACCCTAATGTGCATACTCTTCTCTGTCCTGTTCCCCACCCGCCTCTCTCTCTCCTGATCTCAGGAGGCTGGTAGTGCAAGTCTGTTGGCTCCAAGATTATTTTCTTATAAGATAGGAAACTTTTCTAATAAGATTGGAATCATGGGTGGAACTAAGTCGAGACACAAGGGGATGTATGCCCCACCAATTACAAGAAATAAATCCACACGTAATTGAAACCACCCTATTTCAGGTTTTTGGTTCCGTCACTGGAATCTTACTAAATAAAAGTCTGGTACAAGACTATTTTCTGGATAAGTTTTAAACAGTGAACCATTTACTGAACTCCCTTAATACATATTACCAATGCTGATCATGGTTCAATTTGAAACTCTTCATTGATAATGATTACTTAAGGACTTTGTTATCGTTGTGGCTGCTGGTTATTCCATCTTTACATTTTTCTAATTATATGTTCTGTAGGTACGAAGACGCTTACAACAGATTTATTGACGAGATCAACTCTGTTGCAGCATATGATTGGTGGGAAGGATCTGTCCACAGTATACTTTCGTTGGTTGCTTATCCATGTGCTTGGTCTTGGAAACAATGGCGTAGAAGGAATAAGATACAACGCCTTCAGGAATACGTAAAATCTGAATACGACCATTCATGTCTACAATCATGTCGTTCTAGAGCTCTATACAAAGGAATGAAGGTAATCATTTAATTTATCAGTGGATCTTCTGTTAGCTTATATACTACCGTGTTTTCTTTAATATTACTGCTTCTAGTTGGAATTTGCCGAAATCACACCGATAACATAACTGCATAGCGGATTCTGAATTGAAACTAGGTTCTGTATCTCTTACCTATCCGTATTGTGAGCTGGTTTCCCTTTGACATGAGTCCTAATCTTCTCCCTCTTCAATATTCCACCTTTTATCCCCTTTTATCATTACTCTAGTCCATATATTCTTAGCATTGTCATGAGTAGATTCCAATACTTTTTTAACATAACTAAAAAGTTATAAGAATTCGTAATTTGATTCAATATAAAGAGGGGGCATAGGAGGGAGGATTTTAGTGGGTAGACCATACAGACTCCAGCAACGTAAATTCATGGAGTTCTTTCCTTTGTCTTGTTACTCATTTGTGGATCACAGAAGTTTATGATTTCATCGCCATATTTGAGGCAAATGTATCATTTTATGTAATCTATGTTTAGGGGAAAATATCTTTAGTTTAGAGTTTGGACTTCTGAGAGTTGAAGTAAAAAATATATATTTTTTTTAAATCGTTGCTGGCGAATATTCTGTTTACCCGTCTATATGTTTAGGTTTCACAGAGCAACAATTGTTGATGCAGGTTGGAACCACTTCAGACTTATTGGTTGCTTATATCGATTTTTTCCTTGGGGGTGACGAGAAGCGTGTGGACATGGTGAAAATTATTGAGAAGAGATTCCCTATGTGCATAATTTTTGGAGGGGATGGAAGTTATATGTCACCTTACAATATTCATAGTGACATGATGTTGACAAATCTTCTTGGCCAGGTAAGTTTATCGCTTTTCAAATGTTGGAATTGTTAAATATTTTAATTTCATCTGACATGATATTCCTCTTAGCATGTCCCTGGAACCGTATGGAATCGCTTTGTGGAGGGGTTAAATGCTCAATTAAGGACTGTGAGGCATGGATCAATACGTTCTTCTCTCGCATATGTTCTTGAATGGGTTAGGAGCCATGGAAACGCCCAACTTGAGTTTCACGGGGTTAGAATTGAACTCGGGTGGTTTCAGGCTACTACTAGTGGTTACTATCAGCTGGGTATGTTGGTAATTATTGGTGACAATTCTCTTCAGAGTCTGGACCATTCTAATTTTTCGAATAGAAGTCATGAAGAGTATTTAAGGTAAGTTTAGTGAAAAAATTCCTTCCATAATATTACACTAACTCAATAAATTTTGGTAATTATAATATTTTTCTATAGAAACTGCTAAAGAGTTGGCATTTTTCTTTTCTCTTATATGTCATAGCCTTGTCTTAGCCTACCTAAAAGTATTTTTTCTGCTGGAACGATAGAATGTTATAATTTTTTTAATAGTCTTGCTTACCCAGATTGCAAAATAACATCTTTTTGCACTTGGAAAGGAGGAGTGTTATAGTATATCTACCGTCTCTAAGACTTTTGGCTGATTAACAAGGATAATAGGTACATAGAAAATATGGAAAGTAATACTTTAAGGAGATGAGTAATAAAATAACATGCGCAAGAATCTAGGAATTGTGTCTACAGGCGGCAGAAAGGCCATCACTTACATAAGAGACTAGTAAAGGTGATTTTGGGTGTAAGTAGATGTAAATTGTAAATATAATAATATGCATTTTACCCACCCTTAGGTTGGAGCCTGAATTATGACGCCTGATTAGCCTCTTTTCTCCTTTTGCCTTTTCAAATTAAGACCTTCGCCCATATTCGTCATGTATGGTTGCAGCCTTGGTTGTTCTTATCATTTTTTAATGTTAATGACCTTCTTAAAAAATTGTTAAAACTGGACCCCAAGGTAATGTAGTTTATGAAGTACGCACCTTAATTGTATTCTTTTTTTTTCATTCTGGGCAATATTCCAGAAATGCTACAGCTGCTGCTCAAAAACTTCATCTTCAAAAGCAAAGCCCGTATTCAAGCCATGTATTATCCCGTAAGAAGATTTCAGGAGGCATAAATGGAGGTCTGATTAATGAAGCTACGGTCAAATCTTTGGACTACAGAAAGGATTTTCTGTTTCCATTTTCTCTTTTTTTGCACAACACAAGACCTGTTGGACGCGAGGTTCTTAACAGACTTTTAAGGAACTACATTTTTTTTCTATTGGGCTGTTGTAACTGTTTCGTAGACCAACTTATCAGGTTGTTTCGATTTTGTACACTAATCTACAACATTTAGTAATATGTACCCTATCCTTATGTTTAATGCTCAATCAGTACACAAGTGATATGCTAGCTTATGAGTTAGTGTACAAAGTGATAATAATCAATAGATTAGTGTACAATAGTGATAGTTACCAAAAATTTGGCATACAATTGTTACTAGAAAGTATAGACACATGAGGTACTCTGATTAATCTATCTCAGTTAAGTTAGTGTCTAAAACCTATAAAATGATAGGTTACTGTAAAAATTTGAAATTTTGTGATAAGTTGGTGTACAAAATAGTTATAAACTTTAGTAAAATAAACCTTTCTTCGATCTTATTATAACCTAATATTTGAATTTCCGTTATATAGGAAACCCTGCAACGGCTGATATCTCTCATGCTTTTGGCGGATCTTTTTGTGACGCTCCTTGTATTGGTTCAGTTCTATTGGATATGTCTTGGAGTTTTTCTTGCTGTATTGCTTTTTCTGCCTCTAGCTTTGCTGTCTCCTTTCCCAGCAGGATTAAATGCCTTATTTAGTAAAGATGCCAGGAGAGCTTCACTCTCTCGTGTGTATGCGTTGTGGAATGCTACGTCTCTGTCAAACATTGTAAGTTGAGAGCATGTGCACACTAAATTTTGCTTAACTCAGTCCAAACCAGCTGAGGTTCTTTGAGTTCGTAGAGTTAGTGGTGTCTGGTTAACCTTTGAGGGTATTTTCACAGCACATGATACCAAATGTGGAAATTACTTATAAAATTATACTTCATTTGATAGAATGGAAATTTTTATGTTTTTGAGGTTGAAAAGCATTCAAGGAATGCATCATCTGTGGCATAAGTATCCACATCTTGATTACAATTTTCTTTAAGTAGTTTTAATTATTCCCCTATTCTACACTAAATCACATCCCCACTTTTATTTTTTGAGTATTGCACTCGTATTGTGAATCCCTCCTTAGTGTGTCATTGAGTAAGTATCCCAATATATTCTTGTTTAATAGTCGGATCTTGAATACGACCACAAGTTCGTAAAAATTGTGATTGGTATTACCTGTAGATTTAATTCTTTTAGGTAGTTGTATTGAAGTGTTAATCGCTAGCCATGCAAAAGCAGTGGTCTCAACCTTTGCTAACTGTTTTAAATTTTAATAACACCCAAGTGGATGAAATATATACATCATTTTAGTGGTTCCCAAGAGTCGTTAATTTTGTTTATTTTGTCCGCATCACATTTTATATGCAGCGTGTATTTTTCCTATTAAAGATGATTTGCTTTACATAGGTTGTGGCTTTCATTTGTGGCATATGTTACTACGGAATATCCTATATGCAGCCGCAAGAAGAACCATATACGTGGAATGCAAAAAGGTGAGCTAATTTATTTTAGTATATAAATGTGGAAATCTAGTTTGGTGTGCTTTTAGATCATATTTATTTCTAGTTCCTTACTGAAAACGATGAAGCTAGACGTTTTCAGTATTTGAGAGTTTATTAAAAAAAGTGTACTTGCTCAAGTACCCTATTCATCAAACGTTTCTCATAGTGTTCTGATTTATAACTAAATATAAAAAAGAGTTTCAGAATCAATAAGCGACTGCATTGTTGTGAACAGTAAAGAAATGACACGATGCACTTTAGGCCCGTAAACATATACTTCCTTTAACAAGGCATCACGTACTTCTTTCCCCTTTTCAAATAAATTTGATCAAGTTTAATCCTTCTTTTGCAGGGAGGATGATAAGTGGTGGCTTCTTCCTACTATCTTGCTGCTACTTAAGTCGATACAAGCTCGTTTTATAGATTGGCACATAGCAAATATAGAAGTTTCGGATTTCTCTCTATTCTGTCCCGACCCTGATACCTTTTGGGCTCATGAGTTCAGCTAGAGTGAAGAGATAGCGTTAATGTATAGTGTATCTAATAGTCTGTACAAAAAGCCTTGATAGCTGATGTAAGCTGTGCAGTTAGATGGCGAGATAAAAGAACCCTCAGTGACCTATGCGGAGAAGGTCGGGAAAAGAACGTATAAATTTCTGGGAGTTTACTTTTTGCTAATGCTTCAGAAGCTGATCTTAGTTATGGTGTTTAGTGTGGTGCAGTTCTTCCATAGTACTCATTGGTCAATGGAAAACAAAACTTTGGAGAGTAGAAGTGTAAAGATTATATTATATAGACGTTATTACGAGTGGAAACATTCATTTTTGCTAGTTGATTTTTCTGCAGTTTATATTTTTAGCTATTCTTTGGATGGCAATTTCGTCATACTTTTGGGAAGGATGTAAGTAAATGGAGAGGGAACTGTTTTGGAAATTTTAAGCATACAGCATTAAAATACCAAAACTTCGATCATGTGAGAGAATGCTTGTCGCACGTCTCTCGTCTTCTTTAACAGGTCATGATTTTCATTACCATTTTTATTACAAATTTCAATGCAGTTTCCTATTCACTCGCTTAGGAAATGCAGGTCTATTGGTTCCATTGATAACTAATTTTAAGCTCAGACGAAATAAATTAAAGGAAGTGTATTTCAAAGGATGATTTGTTTAAATAAGGTGATTTCTATATTTAACGGTGTAAGAAAACCCATAAAATCAATCTGATAGCACTGTTCGTATCTGTTAGGAACAGAATTTCAATTTTTATGGTCGGAAGTCGGGTCATTTACAAAACCGTCCTTTAACAGTTAGAACTCCGAGTCACCTTATTGAATCTGAATGATCATGTTAAACTACACCAAGTCGCGATCCATAACATTTATACAGAGATTATTCAGTAAAAAAGTAAAACGATATGTTAATCATCAGAATCATGTAAAAATAGGAGTAATGTTAATAATTGGGGCATTAGTTCAAAAAAGACCGAGACTGCTAGAACCAAGTGTCAGCGAAATGCGGAAACTGTGTTAGAAACGAACATGTTAAATCTAAAGCTGCTCAATCCCAAACACTGAAATACAAACACGAATGAACTTTAGATCCGTATCACAACATTATCGTAAAGAACGTTATACCAAACAGTTTTCGCCCTGACCCTGGTTAATTTTCCTTAAAGCATGTCATGTGGTAAGATAAGAGTAAATTTTCCACAAAATATTTGATTCAAAATTTCCAATTTACTAGTCATTTGTGTAAGATCTTATACTCTATTACTGCTGAGTAAATTACGACAAATATATTTAAAGTGTAAAAGTTAGTAAATAAATCAGAGTGGCGCAGCGGAAGCGTGGTGGGCCCATAACCCACAGGTCCCAGGATCGAAACCTGGCTCTGATATTCTTTATATGCCTATTTTTTCTTTTAGTTTGATATACAAAGATAGCTACATATATATTTATACTTTTGTTTATTGCATCTTATAATTTTGAAATTTGATTTAGTTTTAACTAGTATATATGAGATCTGTTATTGTGTTTGGACTTTGGAGTGAAAGGTTGTACTGTCTTTTGCATTAGAAGAAGTTAAGTTGATAGTTGATATGAGCATATATAAAGTATAAACTTTTGAGAAAATGATGTAAAAAGAATATTCCAAATTGTACTTTTATACCTCAAAGATATAAATAAGTATAATTTTCCATGTACCACATAAATCTAAATATTAAAAGTAGAAGTATACAAGGAATGTGCTTGTTTGATTATTTACTATTTCTAATTACTCTATTAAATGTGAGAACTGAGATGGGTTGAATTTGGGTTATACATGGTGTTTGAATCCATGGAGTTGGTGTAAAATCTGAGATAAGTAATTTAGACCCTCATAGGAAGCCTTAAATTCACTAATTTTCGGCTTATCGTATGTCGTTTCTGTAGATAAATTAGAGGTGCTATTTCATATTGTACGTAACATAATGATTAAACTCCTTTCTGTTAAAAGTTTGTTGGTTTTAAGAGCAGAACAAATGCTTATGAATTACTCCATGTTTTAATACTATCGAATTTCAAAGAATTGTTATCTCTAGAAAGAAAATACAGCTCGAAAGCTCCATTTAACAATTGATAACGTAGAACAGAAATACAGGTCTAACTAACGTGAAAGACTTTAGTTTAATCTGTAGGGCTGATAATGAGGCGAAACGAAACGAAAATGGTCTATTTCGTTTTCGTTTAGTTTTAAAGGTTTTCGTTATCGTTTGGTTTTCATGATAAAACAGAAAATTTTGTTTCGTTTTCGTTTCATTAAGAATATGAAATTTTCGTTTCGTCTCGTCTCATAAACCAATTTTTATACTACATGAGTTTTATTAATTCATATATCTAGGAGTATAATATACAATATATTTATTATTACAAACATATATATTTATATATATATATATATATATATATATAATATTAGACGAAAACGAAATTTAACGAAACAAACAGAGTTATGATCATTATCATTTCGTTTATTAAACGAAATGTATATTTTATTTCATTATCATTTCATTTAGTAGTGAACGAAAACAAGACGAGATTTTAACGAAACGAAATTTTACATGAAATTATTGCCTTATTCACAGCCCTACCAGCATGATTTTTTTATTAGAAATAAAGATGCATCCTGTGAACAATATCAACTCGTTCTCTCCCCCAATTTGGATCAATGGAACTTAAATCATCCAAAATGTTGCATTGTCACAAACATGTTAATTAGCAGCAAAAGCCAGGAGAGAGAAAATATATTCCAATTTTGTCTTAAGAGAACATGACCACGTTTAAGTAGTATGCTTATTATAAGGCGAGATGATACCGAAAAAACGCGTCTATGGAACGAACAACTTCGCGGTAACTGGGGTGACTACGTGTTCAGTTAAGGAGAAGATAGAATAAAGAGAAGAAAAAGAACCCTTTCACTTAGGGGACCATTTGGCTCTCGTATACTGAAATGTGAAAGAGAAACGGTATAGACAAAAAGGTAGGGTCTTGATTATTGCAATTATTTTATTTCCTATCGAACATCGCATAATGTCCTCCTAGGCAACAATTACACATTTTGGTAACAAAATCGTTACGCTTTGGGTTGTCGGTAGGATAATTTGCTGATGTGGAACGATAAAACTCGTATGCTAATCTCACGAAGAAATCTCAACGCCAATTCTCATACCATAAACTTTTGGCATACTGACTACCCAAGATGTCGACTTTCAAAGGGAAAAAAAAAAAGAGCACTTTAGTCAGTATACACTTTGGGTGCTACTCAATCGCATATTGCCACGTCAGCTACAAGACATGTCAGCTTACAAGTGGATGTTACCGGTTAGAACTTAGAACCATGAAATTAGTTTTACTATGTTACATGGAATTTCTGTGAATAATTCTCATGATGTATTCTATACTTTTGTAATGAACACTATACAAGCATATACCGGGTTCGTTTTGGTATGAGTTTTTTCAGTTAAAAAACTACTTTCAAAAAACAGTAGAAAAAAAGCTTGCTTTCCAAAATATACCCGAATGTTTGGCAAAAACTTAAAAAAGCTAACTTTCAACGTATTGATTTTTGGCAATTAGCTAATAAATTTTTTCTTTTTCAATCAAAATAACTTTAAAAGATATTTTTTTTATAAATTTTCATAATATTATATTTAAACGAACAAAGTAACGCGTCAAATATACGAATACAATTTTAGTTGAGATAACATAAATATTCATTTAAATTCTTAAAATGGGACGAAAAAGCTATCAAAATCTTAAAAATGTGTGAGTTTTTGCTTTTATATTTTCTAGTTATATTGCTCCAAAATCTAGATTTTTAAAAAGTAAAAAAACCAATGATAGCAAACGCACGTGGATTTTTAAAATAAAAAAGATCAAAAGCTATAAAAAAAAATGATATCAAACGTGCACACAAATTATGTAACAAAAAGTGTATAAAAAGATAGAATAGAGAAATAACCAAGTGATTGGCAGCCATGTGATTGTTAACCGAGTATACGGTTTGAACAAATGAGGGATAAAAAATTAAAAAAATAAAAATAGAATAGATAGATGTACCACATGTGAATACAAACAATCAAGAAACATAACAAATAAACAGCGTATGGGTGGCTCACATATTTAACACACGGTCTACAATTTATGTCCTTTTTTTTTATCACTCGTTTGGAGGTAAAAACATACGAAACTTCGTAAATGATAAGATTCGAACCCTGACGGTGAACGTGTTTTATTCGGATAACAAGCTACCAACCACTTGCTCCAATTTGCTCCAATTTATGTCCATTTAAACCAGATAATGTATCCCAGTGCAGAATATTTGTAGGACACAGAAGATTACATCATTTTCTTCCAATTTTCCCGGGGAGAAAAAATCAAAAAAAGGTGGTAAAGGAGATAAGGGTTAATTTTCGTCCACATATGTAAAAAAACATGGCCAACAATAAAATTAATAATCTGCATTATGAACACAAACCAACCTATCATTTTCTAGGGAGCAATATATTCAGTACATATTTGCTTATAGCAAAACTAGAAAACCAAACAAAATTACAAACCATCTTGGATCTTATCTGCTTATATGTAGTCTAGTCACACGATTTTAACGTTATGTAATTAAGCCAGAGCTAATTAATCATCTGCAACTAATAATTTCTTAAGAAGTTCAACTAACACATTTACTTTGATATCAAAATAGCTGAAAAAAACGAAATGTGTTTCTTTTGTTGGAATTTTTATTTATAAATTAAAAGAAAAACTAGTTTGAATTATAATTGGTACAACAGTCGCACCTTTTTAAATAAACGGTTGTATCATTTTATGAAAAGACATATTGACCATTATATATAGGTCATCTAATTCATAAAATTCGAGGCATAAAATAATAAAATCATTTCTGAAAAATACTTACATTATTTTCTACGTATAGTTTAGCTAGAGAGAGAAAATCTGCACTGCAAACATTCGTTCGGACGGTTTGATTGCACACTACTTCCGACCGCATTGTTAGAACTGTTGTATCTTGGAGTACATCGCACATAGATACTCAGGGCGAAACTGTTCTTAACGACATATGATGACACCATAGTCTCAGTTAAATCCTAGAGTTTTTAGGTACAAATGATCAAGTGAATCATCGGTTAGTTCGTCATATTCGGTGTACGGTACACAACTATTTAATTACTTAAAACGTAGTAATTGAATGTTAACAAGAGATATAATCCGTAATAATAATATTGCATGTTAATAATTGATAATACGAAATAAAACACCCAACAATCTTAAGAACAGTTTCGCCCCTCACACGCTCTAAGAATTTATGGACGTTGTCCTCACGTGATACACCGGTTCTAACAATGCGGTCAAAAATAGTATACAATCAAACCGGCCGAACGAACTTTTGGCTATACAGACTTTCTCTCTATATCTAAACTATATGTATAAGATATGTAAGTGTTTTTCGATAAAATATTTTATGTGAACATGTCATGTTTATTTTGGGAATTATGGGGTCTATAAATATTGCCCCCTTATACCTTTTCGTAAAAGATAAACCTATTCAATTCAAGGGTAGGGTCTATTAACGTTGTTGGGACCAAATTATAATTGAGTGCTGTTATTCCAACCCAATAAATCTATCCGAAATACTTATATGCTGAGATGGCATGATACAGCCACCATCCTCTAAAACTATTATGTTACTTTGTAATTAATTTTCAATAATAATTAATGCCATAATTTTTGCACATACCTGGCCGTTTGATATTTCTTGTCCTCTGTAGTATACTATTAATTATATTTGACACTAACTTAATATAATTGACCTTAGTTTCTTACTCCATTCGTTCCCAATTAACTGTTCATTACGAAATTACGTGTAATTTTGACCGGGCAATATCAAAATTTTCGGTATGAAAATTTTCAAAAGTTAATCATATAGTTCAAACATTAAATTATATGATTTAGTTTTAAAAATTTCATTTCGACAAATTTGATACATGTTATAAGCCGATCAAAATTGCACGTAATTTTCTAAAGAACAATTAATTTGAAACGGAGTGAGTAATATTTAAGGTGACCAATAATGAAAATATCATGACCAAAAATATAACTATGAAGTAACAGCAAGAGGTAATTGTACTAAACAAAAAGATAACCACCACTCCCTATAATGGTTTGTACAAAATATGTAGCTTCAATCATACAAATGTTATATTTTTTTGTTTTTTTAATAATTTGTAGGTAGGTCCATGAATTAACAAAACTAATTAAATAGATTAATTTTGTACAGTTATTTGTAAGTTGTAATCTTGTCTTTATTTGCTATATATTTTCCTTCATTTTTTGTTAGAAATTGTGTCTTCCATATGAACAATTAAAATTTCTTAACTAATCATGTAATACGTATTAAAGTTTGGTCATAAATTCTAATTAGTGATTGTATTTATGAGTAACCATTGCATGATTACTAGCCACATAACATGACATGTGAACGGGTTGGTTTTAGAGGTGAAAAAAATGTGTGAGTTAAATCATTTTGCAATTCAATTAAACAACACCACTGTTGCAGTGATAACCGTTTGATTAAAACGGTCAGCTACACCAAAATGGACCTGCAGACTATATGTCTATTTTGGGCCACGTAGACTTTGGTTTTAATCCAACATTCCCATTTAATATATTTAGTTTTTTTATTCTAATAAAATTAAATATTAAAATAAGTATCCAGACTACATCGTATTCACTGGTTGACGAGTATATCTGATAGTACATTACTACGGAAGGTTCAAGACAAAACTACTTTTCCCAATGCAGAACTTTCCGCGGAGCTCTCTCTCGAAATTGCATTGCATTTGCATATCGACCAATTCATTCATGCGGAGGATTGTTAAAATTTTTATTTATAAATTAAAAGAAAAAGTAGTTTGAATTATAATTGGTCCAACAGTCGCGGCCTTTTAAATAAGCGATTGTATGTTTTTTATGAAAATACACATTGACCATTATATATAGGTCATCTAATTTATAAAATACAAGATATAAAATCATAAAATCATTTCTGAAAAATACTTGCATTATTTTCTACATATAATTTAGTTAACGAGAGAAAGTTTGCACCGCTAAATATATGCTCGGACAATTTGATTGCACAGTCCTTCCAACCGCATTGTTAGAACCGTTTTATACTGCGAGGACAACGCACATAGATTTTCAGAACGTGTAAGGAACGAAACTGTTCTTAAAGACATATGGTGACACCATACACTCGGTTAAATCTTAGGGTTCTCATGTATAAATGATCAAGCGAATTGTCGATTGGTTTGCTATTTTCGGTGTACGGTATATAACTTTTTAATTACTTAAAACGTAGTAATTGTATGTTAACGAGTATAATATAGTAATTGTATGTTAACGAGTATAATATGCTAGCAATGATGTATCTCATTAATTGTAGACAAGCTGATTAATCAATACAATAAAAAGTTCATTTAACATCATAATTTTTTAAAGTTATTTTGCTAAAGTGTTTGTCGCTAAATTTTAACAACAATTTAATAACAATTTAGCAACATAATTCGTTGCTAACCTGTTGTTAAAATTTAGTCACAACAAATTTAGCAACACAATCGAAAAAAATTATGATTCTAAATGAACTTTTGTAGCTAATGTATATCCCCTATGGCTTTAATAGCCTAATACCAACAACCATACTACCTTTTTAGTCCATATACTGAACCAGTCATATTGATATCAAATGTAGAAGTATAGAAAAAAAATCCACAATTGGAGGAGTACAAGCAATTGTTTGTTTTTCTTTCTATTTTCAACAATTAATAGATATCAAATGTAGAAGTATAGAAAAAATTCAACAATTGGAGGAGTACAAGCAATTGTTTTTTTGTTTTTTTTTTTCTATTTTCAACAATTAATAGAGACTGCATGCAAGTAGAAGACAATATCATCCTACCTAATTATTAACAAACTCTTCTACGCCATACAAGCCACGCACTTTTCTTATCAAAAGCAAATTTGAAAAAGAAACTAATTAGCTCTAGATTGGTCATAATCAATCAGAGGTGGTCATTAAAAGTGCTCTTTACTCCTTTGAAGATAGAAATCAATAACACAATAATAGACAGCCACATAGATAATTTAGGCTGAGGTGTAACAAATGGTAGGAAAAATTCTAGCTACACACCACACCACACCACAAACAAATTCATTATTATTACATACAAACCATGTTTTCCTTGATATAACAAAATACACTTTTAAAATAAAATTAGTCAAATAAAATGGGTACACTTTTAAATTACTACTGCTTCACGGAAATCATTTGTTTTCCTTGATAAAATACACAAGGATTTTCTTAACACTTTCATAAATAATAGGGCTACTTTTGTTGTTAATTAGTGTTATACTTCTATCATTCGAGAAATGCTGAACGTTTGGTACAGTAAATTCAATTTTAAAAAAGGAGGCAAAATTTTACGGTCAGAACCATATATCACTGTAAAAAAATACTCAAATAGCGACGGAATTAGTGACAGTATTTTTTGTTACGAGCTTATTAGCGACGGTTTTTGTGATGACTTTGTGACAGTTTAGTCAGTTTGCGACAGATTTGTGACAATTTTTAAATTAGCGACAGACTTGTGATAGTTTTTGACTCTCACCAAATCAAACATTATTTCCAATATTTTTTTTTCCTTCTAATTATACCAGATAGAAGTCAAAACATATGTTAAGTACTTGTACATGTGTTTTGAAACATTCATGGTGAAATGCAAAAAGCGTTCATTTCCATCAAGACACACTAAAAAAGCATAGAATGCACATCAAGACACTAAAAAAGATGACCAGTAAATTGTTGGTCAGTTCAAGCTTTTAGGTTAACGCTCAATATTCATCAAGAAGTTCCCTCACATATACAGTTTGTTAATTTTAGCATTAGACATGTTATCAAGATTCAAGACTAATGCTAATATTTTATTTTATTTTATTTTTCAGAAAAAGTACTTCGCTGTGTAAAGTGTAATAAACTACTCATTTCGTTCCTATTTAATTGTCTATTATGAAACTACGTGTAATTTTGATCGACTTATAACTTGTATCAAAATTGTTGAAATGGATTTTTTTAAAATTTAATCATAAAGTTTAACATTTGAACTATATGACCAACTTTTGAAAATTTTCATTCTGACAATTTTGATACAAGTTCTTGGCATGTCAAAATTGCACATAGTTTCGTAATGGACAATTACATAGGAACGGAGGGAGTACACTTTCTATAGCGTACAGAGATACAAGGTTAAGGCTGCTTAACGATGTTGAGCGACATGAAGAGCACGTATTTGATACATCGAGTCAATAAAATGAAATTCAGAAAATTAAAACAGGATTTTATTTTATTCAAATGCTTTAGCTTTTGAAATGACACACAACCTGATTACAAAAAAAAACTGGAGTACAATATTGTCAAAACTGAAATTGAGAGAATTTTTTATCCACATGTATGGAGTGGGAAAATGAACATATACCAAAAGAAATTGTCCATTCTTGTGGGGCTTGATGGAGAGGCAAAACCAACCACTCATTGGCTATTAGACTTAAAGATATAGTTGAGTATTTGGTGGAGTTTTTTATATAGTGTCTCATGTTTTACCATTGTGAAGTTTTTCGACAAATTCTAATGTGAAATTATATGATTTTATGAACCATTTGATAACCGACAATCAGAAAGAAGATTTATCCTTCCTCCTTTGATGAAAAAGGGAAAGAAATGGTATTATGATTCATGAATAAGTAATTTCTGCAGTCATATATTCTAGCGGTTTTACCAATAATGTCACGAAAAGCTAATCTTTTACAGTTTCTGAAATTTTTGATATAATAAACGTAAATTAAGCGCGTAGTCTTGGCCTCAAAAAGTTAAGCAAACTTTTCTCTTGTGTTTGCACTTTTCTTTTTCAGATGAGCCCACAAATATTGTTTTGTTCGAAAAGCAAATACAAATTTCCCTCTATAAATGGTACCAACTGATACCTTCATCCACACACCTCAGTCACTTCAAATCTTCACATTTCCAAGGCCTCACCCTATTTCTTTTATCTCCTCAGATAGCAAGAAAAATACATATGGCTTTGACACTCCGTTCATCTACATCTTTCATCAAATTAAAACATTCCAAATTTTCCAAAAATACCGACTATTTCCCCACTACGGTTTGTTTCGCGCATATCAAGTCATCAAAGGTGAATAACATGATGCAACAGGCTCAGTTCACGAGTGAAAGAATGGTAAATTTCGAAGAAAGGAGAAACGAAAAATGGGAAAAACTTCACAAGATGACATATACTCATCGCAAGAACGATGCAAGAGTACCTGTGTATATAATGCTTCCTTTAGACACTGTGTCTCTCGGAGGACATGTAAATAAGCCGAAAGCGATGAATGCTAGTTTGATGGCTTTAAAAAGTGCGGGAGTAGAAGGAGTAATGGTAGATGTTTGGTGGGGATTGGTAGAGAAAGACGGGCCTTTGAAATATAACTGGGAAGCATATGTTGAGCTTGTGAAGATGATTCAAAGACATGGGTTGAAATTACAGGTTGTTATGTCGTTTCATCAGTGTGGTGGCAACGTCGGAGACTCTTGCAGGTATACTAAGATAATAAGATAGATAGCACTTTTTATTTCTTTAATTGAACCCTTATTTGGTTGCTTTTCAGCTCAGGGTCCTTTTCTCAAAAGCTGGATTGTAGTTGTTGACCGGCTTAAAACCATAGCTTTTCGGGTTTTGGCCTAAATAATCTAGAAGATATTTTTTACCAGATCAAACCAGTTTCTTCTCAACCTTAGAAATCAACTAATCTACTTAAAAGCAGAAACCGAGCAATCCCTGAGTTTAGAGACTATTAATCTTAAAAATAATTTTATACAAGGAAAACGGATTTGTAACAGCTAGTCATTTAATTTACTTGTGGAATGATTTTATGAATTCGCTAACAATAAGTTCTAGCTCATTAAAACTGGCTGGTGAAAAAAATATATCTGTAAGCCAATCGTGTATATACATTAAATTTTACAAGGATATATACCAGATGCTTCTCCACTATTTTGTTTATAACCCTTTTAGTCATCAACTGAGCTTTACATCGAGGGATCTCTACTTGATAAGTTTGCTGATATTTTTTTTGATTTTCAGTATTCCATTACCCCCATGGGTTCTAGAAGAAATAAGCAAAAACCCCGACCTTGTATATACAGACAGGTCAGGGCGAAGAAACCCCGAATATATCTCACTAGGGTGCGACTCATTACCTGTTCTTAGAGGAAGAACACCCATTCAAGTCTACTCCGATTACATGAGAAGCTTTAGAGATAGATTCCAAGATTATCTCGGGGATGTTATTGTGGTAAAACTCTATGTCCTTGTCTTTCTGGTCCTTGTTTAAGGGTTTGCAGTATGCAGAAAATGAGATTTAACAGTTAAAGCAGATGCCGATTTTACTATGGGAATAAATATAAGGGAATCGTAATCAAAATCTCTATCTACTAATTCAGTCAAATGAATCAAACAAGATGTGCTTAACTAGAATTTATAATTCTTCTAGAATTCATAGTGTACTGTGGAAATGCCAACCAAATTTAAGGAAGCCATATTAAACTACAAAGGAATTTTAATTTTTACATGCTTTTGCTTTCCTAACTCAAATTCTATCTCAAAACAGGAAATTCAGGTTGGGATGGGGCCTTGTGGAGAGCTCAGGTATCCATCTTATCCAGAAAGTAACGGAACATGGAGGTTCCCCGGAATCGGAGAATTCCAGTGCTATGACAAGGTAATCACTCACGAATACAATTAAAGCTTTCAATACGTCCAGTTCATTTTACAAAATGATCATAGCCATTAGACGGTCTCTTGGTCAAACACTAAAAGAGTGTATAATCAATCTAAGGCCTTGTTTGGTTGTACCTTATAAGCTCTGCTCTTTTGCTTAAAAGCAGGACCACATTTGGACGAACTTTTCTGGCATTTGACCTGAATACAAAGCTTTGTGTTGCATATTTTAAACTGGCCTTTTTTGGTTTCTTATTTTCAAACTAGACTGCATTTGGCTAACCAGCTTAAAATATGAGCTTTCTGTTTTCCTTGCTTGAATAAGCTAGATCGTCAAACTTGACGAACCTCGCTTTCTTATAAATATACAAAAAACAGCATAGTTGCTGAAAACCAGAAGGCTAGAAGATTTAAGCTGAATGAACCTTGTTTTTTTTAAAACCTCATATAAATCAAGTTTACTTTCTTTAAAGCAGTAAAAAAACAAGGTCGTCTCATTTTTCTAATAAGTTGCCTAAATTACAGTACATGAAGGCTTCACTTCAAGCAGCTGCAGAGACAATCGGGAAAAAAGACTGGGGAAGAAGTGGACCCCATGATTCAGGCCAATACAACCAGTTCCCTGAAGACACCGCTTTTTTCAAGAGAGACGGAACCTGGAATCAAGAATATGGACAATTCTTTCTTAAATGGTACAGCGAAACACTACTTCAACATGGTGACCGAATCTTATCAGCCGCAAAAGATATATACCAAGGAACCGGAGCTAAATTATCTGGAAAAGTTGCAGGTATTGTAACCCTGCGCTTTTATTCTGAGAAACTGGATAATAAATTGAACAAAAAGATGGATAATTCCAAAATTATCGAATAAAAGTTATAGAACTGCAATTCGACTGATTAGGATTTACTGAATAAAAGTTACATATACATTCATTTTGAAGTTCAGTAAATATATAAGTCAATTATCTTCCAAATTAAACACTCATTTTTATTAACCGTAGACAGCAGAAGAATGTTTAAAAAAAAACTCTCCCAAAAACAAACTGCGAACTATGAATTCATGAATTACTATCGAATTTAAAACTATAATATTGTTTTCCTAATTACAAGCTATGCACAAAAATTGACACCAAGTACTGCGCAAAACTGGTTGCCCTAAATATGCTAGGCTTGTTACAGGTATACACTGGCACTACGGAACTAGATCTCATGCAGCCGAATTAACAGCAGGATACTACAACACAAGACACAAGGACGGTTATCTACCGATAGCCCGGATGATGAGTAGACACGGAATAGTATTGAATTTTACGTGTATGGAGATGAGAGATAGAGAACAACCTCAACACGCAAATTGTTCACCCGAAGGGTTAGTGAGACAAGTGAAAATGGCGACTAAAAGAGCTGAGATAGACCTTGCTGGAGAAAACGCACTAGAGAGGTACTTCAAAAAAATATAGAATTGAAAGAGTTCTGATTGATCGTGCTTCAATTAACAGACTTCATATCCAGAAGATAATATTATGATTCTCATCAATCTGATATATTTTCATACTAATTTCTTTCCGTTATTCGAATAGGTATGATGCCGGTGCATACACCCAGGTGTTAAATACAAGTCAATCCGATTCTGGAAATGGACTAAGCGCATTTACGTATTTGAGAATGAACAAGCGGTTATTTGAAGGGGAGAATTGGAGGCATTTGGTGGAATTCATAAAGAGTATGTCGGAAGGTGGTCGCAGAAGCACACTTCCAGAAAGTGACTCCACTAGAACTGATCTTTTTGTCGGACATATTAGAAAGGCAAGTGAATCGAAGAAAAAAGAAGCTGCTCTTGTGTAGAATTATTTTAAGATTGCAGTAGTGAGAAGACTTGTATCATATATATAATATACTAGATAAGTAAAAAATATCAAACATAACTATCAAATGTCCTGCTTAAGTATGTAGCTTAGTTCCGCAGATGTTCATAGCAAATATTATAATTTATTAACTTTGTATTTAAGTTCTAAAAGGAAGAGAAAAGTAAGTAGTATTGTATTAATTTCTTCAACACCATGATCGTCAAATATACAACAGTGATACTCAGAATTTTCCTCCCACTTCAGATAAAATAAATCAATAAACTTGATGTTTTTTTATTTATTTCCAACAACGGAAATGTAACCACATTAGCAATATAACGACACAAATGTAACAAACAATTAAGGTTTATCTATTATACTACAGAAGACAAAGATGTTACTGTTTATTCTCTGAACCAGCATATCGAGTTATCTACTGTCTACTGGCCTGAATAGTTTTCAGCACCCCCAACCAAAAAATAATTAGCATAGCGACCTCTTCTCGAATAGAACGGAAACAAGAAAAAAAATTATAATTATAAAGGGTGCATCTTTTTCCAGTCCAACTTTTCTGAATCCAGTCCAATATACTACATATTAAGATAGATAGTGCCTATTAAAAACGATTCAGACTTTTTTTTTTTTTTTAAAAGTTGATTTCTTTTGACTTTTTCCCTAAAAAGGCCAAAAAAAATCAGAAAAAATGAGAAAATTATAAAATTTGGTTCCCAAAGTTAGATTTTGAATTTTAAACAATAAAAAAGATAAATTTATATTTTTATATTATTTTTCGTATTTTCTTGACTTCTAAAGAAAAAATTCACAAAAAAATATGTAAATAAAAAAAAAGTATATTTAGCTTGTAAAAGTTAAAATTAAATTTTAATATGCAAAAAAACATTTGTTAAATTTTTTTGGGTCTTTTCTAACCTCACTAAAGTTTTCTTGTGAAAAACTGAAATAAATAAGTAAAAAAAAGAATTTGATTTTTTTTTACATTGTTTCTAACTTTTATAACCATGTTTTATAGTTTTAGAAAAAAAATATTTTTTTATTATATTTTTTATAAAATAAACATTAAAAAAGCAAGAAAATCCAAAAAAAAATGACTTTTAGTTTTGAAACTCCCTATCTAACCTTTAAACACCCAGTTTTATTAATTACAATTTTATTATTATTATTTTGTTTTGTTTTTTGGAAAATTCAAATAAAGTTAACCTTTTTAAAAAAAAAGTCAAAAAAGATACGATTTTTTTTTTATATCATTTGTAAGTTGATCTACACTTAACAATATTATGAGAATAGTGATCGATCGATGAACAAAAATATTATTGAAATGTGATTTCATACCAATAAGTCCATTACCAAACATTTATTGTTTTACAAGAAAAATGAATATGTTATTGCTCAACTGCTCTATCAATATATTCTAATAATTAGTGATCTCAATTTGTTTTTGCCACCCCCGATAGTTAGTGTATCAACTAAGTAGGCGAAACTTGGAAGGGGGAAATAATCAATCGAAGTTGTACTCTCCATATTACATAGCCGGCATCTTCAAGTTTCATCTCTTAAAAATCTTTCAAAAAAGATATAACACAATGAATATATAAAAATCACATATTTTCGAAACATTACCACTGATAAAGATTTGGTCAATGCCGAAGCCAGGATCATAATATGAGAGGGACGGAAAAACGTTTGAACTTCTTTTATTTTACTAAAAATGTGGTGTTTTATTTTTATATAAGTACACCTCGTTTAAACAAAATGAGGTGTGTCTAAAGTCAAAAACCTCCGACTCTTGGTTAAAAATAAAATAAAAAAATAGGGTCTATCTAAATATGGAGGGGTTACAGACTTACATTGCATTTAAATTTAAACCTACTCTAGCTCGGGCACTGTCCAAAACCAAAAGAAACGGATTATATTTTGTTTTCTGTACTTTCAAACAAAAGAAGTCGTAACGAAAAGAGGCCTTATAACCCTTTTTTTGACATTATTTTTTTCCCCGTATATGTTCTATTTGGTCAATTTTCTGTCTTTACCCACAATATCGAAAATTCCATACATGAATTTCGAACATTCACCCGACTGAGTCCTGCAACTCATACTTGTAAGTTGTAACATTACACCAGTTATATAAATTTTCACCTAAACAATATAGTAATACACTTCCGTAACACCCAAACAAGCTTAAGTTGTGAATGCTTTTACTTGCTAATTTATTTAACCAAACAATCTCATTGCATATTTGCGTGCATCACTGCATATTCTCCACCAAGCATGAATCTGCGTTTTAGTAAACGGCAGAAGAAGTGATCTTTAGCGGCTATCGTTTGAATGCGAGTTCATACAAACATATTTATCTCTATTCATCAAATAAGTTATTGATAATTTATTTAATTGTGCTTGCCGTGAATAAAACCGGACAAATACACAATGAAGCAAGCAATTCTTGCCAGTAATGATTGTTAAAATTAGTTCTGATTCCTAGTTACAATATTAACGTTCCTTATTTTATTCTCTTTTTAAACCTCTGTACCCGGGATTATAAATTTATAATTGAAATGGTTTGGAACAAATTTTGGATTTGCATTTTACTACACCATATTATATGCTATTAGAATTTGGTCCTCTCTTTTTTTAAATAATAATGAACCACACTTTGGACTGTGGAGCTTGCCTCAAATGAAGATGTTAGCGGTCGAACCTGAATGATAAGCGAATAGCCGAATAGTACAATGTTAACAATGTATATACTTAATTCTTTACTTACCAAGTATCTTGTAAACACGGTTTATATAGATGTATTCCCACACAATCAAATTGTATATTAAAACGTATTCCGTTATAGTCATTACGGGAGAAAAGTATACAACAATTACTTAGAAGTATGTTTTTCGCAACATCCATTCCTATCCGATAGAATAGGAGACTGTGATCATGACCAATCCGAATTACCGGGATTGTTGCACTAGCTAGGTGAAAATTCTCAGATCAATCTTATTTTTGGATGTCAAAGAATCGAAGCTACTCACTCTCATATCATCATAGGATATTAGTTGTCCAAACGTTCATAAGAATCCCAACGTTTTCCATTTCTGCATATTTTAGAATAAATCTTAAATCATTTTTTTCCTATAGTGGTCATATCTAAGGGCAAAAACTCGGACCATACCGCCTCAAACCGCAACCCAAACCAACCCGCGGTGGATTGGTTCGGGTTGAAATTTTCAAAATTATGAACTCAAATCAAACCGCACCGCAAATAATATAAGTGGATTGGTTTGGTTTAATATTTTCAAACCACGGGCCAACCTGCCAAACCGTAAAAAATATAAATTAGTTAAATATACATATAAATAGTTAAATATACATATAAATAGTTAAATATACATAATAAACTATTTAACCCTAATAACTTATGATCGATCAAGCACATAGGGTTTTGGTTTACATCATTTTTATTTTACAATTTTACATTGTTTGAATACTTTATGGCTTTATGTCGTGTGTTTAAATTTTTATTGTTCGTTTCTAACTTGTTATAGCGGCACAATAGACCTAGATAAAAATGTTATGACAAACTATTAGTCATGTGCATGTAGTATACAACTACGTTTTGATTTATGAAGGTTAATTTGAAGTTTTTGACTTTTATTTTTTCGAGTTTCTTTTTTCTATTTTTGGGTTAAAATTATATCTTTTACAAGTTTAAGAACTAAAATGAACAAACCGCGAACCCAAACCGTTTAAAATGGATTGGCTTGGGTTGAAATTTCACCAACCCGCACCAAATCGAACCACTTATTTTTTACGTGGTTTGGTTTGAGTTGGCCACAAATCGCAACAAACCAAATCGCGCCCACCCCTAGTCATCTCCATATTCAGGAAAGGACAATTTTATGGTCGGTCCAGTTTTTGATATTTTATTAAGTGTAGGTTCAAAAAATACAAATTTTTAAGTTTTAGTCCAAAATATCAAAACAGATGAAAATATAAAAAAAATGAAATATTAAAATTTGTATTTATACGAGTAAATAATCTATATTTTACATGTAAAAGTTTATTTAAACGTGAAAGTTTAATTTTAATTAGACGTAAAGCCTGTTACTCTAAGTCAATAATTTGTATTTTAAGAAACATATGAAAATCATGAATTTGTATTGTGGTAAGACTAAAACTTAAATAAGTTTGGACTGCTGACTAAGGATATGTTTGGTAAAAGATTTTTTGGTTCAAAATATGTTGTAATAATCCACTGAAAATACAGGCTTTTTAGCTTTTTCAGCCAATTTTTATAGGCTCGGTAATCTGACTTGTCAAACAACTACAAAATTTCAAATTCCAAAATCCAAAAATCAGTTAAAATTTTTTGTTACCAAAGGGATCCTATAAAAGTTAAATAAGTCAAGTTTTTTTTGGATCTAACAACAATTAAAAAAGGAAAATAGCTGGACTATTTAGTATATAATTTTTTTCATTTTGTAGTAAAACGCATTTCTTATTTAAGTGGTGACACATTTAAATTGGGCCCATTTTAACTAAGGCCCAATTTATCCCATTATATAATTTTTTTAAAAAAACTAGGGTTTCTTTTTCTCTCTCTCTTCACGCCCAGAAGCTATATTCTTACCCGAAATGGTGAGTGACGTCATCTTATGTAACATGAACCTTTATTTTTTAATTTTTAATTTTTAATTTTAATTTTTTAATTTTTTGTATTACTGTTTTAGCTGGAATTAGTTTTAGTTCTGCTGTTATTACTTATCAGTCAATTTTTAAATTGTTTACGTGTTGGGAATTAGTTTTTGCTGAATAATTTTCACAGTAAATGTGCAATGAACCAGTTGGTAATTGTTTAATTTATTATGTTAAGAAATGGAATTTTGTTCTTCTGTTAAATTTAATTAAACTCTTGTCCTTGCAACTTTAAACTCAATTTTTTAAGCTTTTTTGGTTATAATTGTGACTTTTAGCTGCTAATGTATACAGTAATTATTTTTCTGGACTTTATTTGTTTATTAGCAGTATTTACATTAATCATGATATCTAAATATAATAACAAGTCTTCACTAAATACCAGAGTATAGGGATGTATATATTTTATAATTAGTCGGAAACGAAAAGGAACATATTTTATAAAAAGTCACTTACCAAATCGACTTAAAAAATTTGCTTAGATAACTGAATACATGGTATGTAATTTCAGAGGCGATGGTAAGGTAGTATTAAAAGGTGAATTTTTTTTATTACCTTGGATCAATGGTTAAGAAATAATGACCATAACTGTAGGATCCAAGCAGGATGAACGGATTGGATAAGTGTTTAAGATTTCTTGTTATCGCAAATGCCAATTATGACATAAATGGAACTTTGTACAATCGATATTAGACCATAGTGAGTGTTGGCATGTAATAGAGAGACTAAAAAAATAAGACCATGTGGTGCATGTGTGGAAAGATTAAAAAGAACAAGATTTGGAATGAGTATATCCGTTATAGATTAGGAGTAGTTCTATTTGAGTTCAACATGACAGTCTATTAAGATGGTTTTGGGCATGTAATAGGGAGATTTCAGACTTGTGATTGCACCACTTAGAAAGAGTGAAGGTATTACCGTAAAAAATCTAAGGAAAGGTAGATTCAGTCTAAGTTTTGGATGCAAGTAATTTGTAAGGTCATGAGGGCTTGTTGAATAGATGAACAAGTAACATTACGTGATAAATGATGGAGGGAAATTCACAATTGTAAGATGACTTGATTTATCATTTGGTTTAATTTAGTCGACTCCAATTCTTAGGATTAAGGCTTGGTTTGATGATGATGAAGTAGAAACTTCATATTTGAGGTATGATAAGAAACATTCTAAAAACAAATTTAGAAAGAACCTGTGGTTCTCAACTTAGGAATCAGGATACGAAACTCTAGCAACTAGGCTAAAACTGTTAATAATTACATGCTATTAGTTGGCCAAGGTCTCAAATTTGTTGTTTAAAAAAAGTCATTGTTGACTAAGCACATAGCTTTGGCCTTTGGGTCGGCCTAAGCCCACGTCATAGAAGCCTATAGGCTTAGGCATTCAGAACTTTTATTTTTCAAGAAGCAAAGGAAAATCCAAGCCATTACCAGTATGTATTTTTATTATTAATCCCTCTGCTCTAAAATATGGACCTAGTTTTGTTTCACATAGATTAAGAAATGCTAGTAATTCTGGGAACAGTATTTAGTTTTGCCCATGCTTAGGTATGTTGCCCTCAATCAACTAATTGAATTAACTTTCCACTACAGCTTCTTGGTAGAATTATAGAATATAAATAAGAGCAGCTTGCTATGTTAATAGATTAAAGGACCATATTTTCGGTAAAATGGATCACCCTACAAGGGCGGAAGCAATATTGATAAGCAAAATAGAATTAATAACATACTTAATCAGGATATTGACTACTTGATCGTCCCCTTCTCTTTTAAATTGGCTTCCTTTTAGTTTTTAGTTATAAAGTCAAAGTATTAAAACTGTTTTTCAACTTATGAACAATTTATAATTTATTAGCTTGAAAAAGAGACATCACATAGTTCTTCTTATCATTTAAGTTCTTATAACTTTTTTATGCTATATGTACTCGTTACTTTTTCTTTTCGTGCGTAGCAAACTATTTGAATTGCTGAAGGTAAATTTTAGTATTAAAAGAATGTTTTGATGTCTTATGACTCTATAAGTAGAATTAGAATATATTTGAATTTATATATATCTTTGCAATGACTTCTTTTAATTCATTAAACCACTGTATGGATTAAATTCTTAATTTTCATGAAATGCTACCGAAGCTAAATAATTGTGTATATAAAATTTTATATATTGATTAAATGAAAATAATGCAGATTGAGTTAGATTTTGATAAAAACAACTCTAGAAGTTTTAATATTATATTCCAACCAACCTGATGGTTAAAATTAATGAGACTAAATTATCTGAAGAAACCCATCCCACCGGACTGGCTTTGTGAGAATGGTCTACACTCTACTCACCATGATCGTTTATCCAACCATATAAATCTTGTCCTCTCTACTCTCCTTTTTAGACTCTGTTTTTTTTTCCTTTGATTCTACTTGATCCTACAGTCCCAATTAGTTCTTATTAGCTCCAATTACCTATTCCTAATCTAAGCTAACAAGCCTCGTCTATTTTGTGCAGGCTAAGCGGACGAAGAAAGCTGGTATCGTAGGAAAGTATGGTGTGTGATTACAATCCTTACTTCGTTAAATTAGTAAATTGTTTGCTAATTACTATACTAGCTAAACTCTTTATTGTAAGTTGTTGAGTATATGCAGCTCATGTGTTGTTCCGTTTCAACTCTTGTTGCTCCTATTGTCCTGTCTAGTGTTTTACATACCCGGGTTGTACGATGTCACATATCAGTGTATTAATATGTTTTCTAATTAGGACAAAGGGACATTTTTTTAGAGCATCCAAGGTTATTTAGGTTGATACTCCATGTAACTTAGTGTGGCATGAGCCAAAAAGGGTTCTTTTGTGCAGTCTTTGTGCTTGTTTAGTTGCATTGCATGATTGCATCATGAAAACATTATAAAGGATTTTGCTGTTGTTGATATTTACACGTATTGCCTTCTTTACAACTATTCATGACAAGATACGGAAACTACCATATAGGAGGTGGAACCTTCCCCTGTGTACATAACATGACTTCATGTGGTGATATCTAGATTTTTTTTTGCCTCTTCAAAGACAAAATATATATTATCCCCTCGAAGTGAAATTCTTTTATACACTATATTAAGAAAAAATATGCCTGAATAGTTTGGGCTAGAACAAGTCTGGTGTCTCATCTTTTATTTCCCTCTATAATATTTCACCTTCATCGTAGACTTTTATTATAATTGTTTGAATAATTCATTATGGGGAAACTTTATTGGCAAGGCAACACAGTTATGGCTTGTTTACGCATCTATTTTGCTCTGGTTATTGATTGCCACGTTTGGTATGCTTTTTAATTTGTTCAACTTTGTTAAACAGTTCTCTTCGTGTACAAGATTTGGATCTCCTATTAGACTTTTTCTCTAATACCTGTTGACGTTCTGCTTTATCTTTTCTTAAGTTTTAAAATTTGACTTCGTAGGTACGCGATATGGTGCTAGTCTGCGAAAGCAGATCAAGAAAATGGAGGTTAGTCAGCATAGCAAATACTTCTGTGAGTTCTGCGGCAAGGTAAGCTAATTTCACTCGCATGACTTAAGTTCTGATTTGTTAATTCTTTTTTCTTTTTTTTGCCATTTGTATTTTTTCATTTTTAATTTGCAATTTGTATAATTTATTGTAATTTTTAGTATGCTGTCAAGAGAAAGGCTGTGGGTATCTGGGGATGCAAAGATTGTGGCAAGGTCAAAGCAGGCGGTGCATACACCCTGAAGTAATTCACTTAATCTTTTGGGTTATTTTACAAATATTTTTTTTTTATTTCTTTGAATGTACGAGAAACTGATGTACTGTTTTCTTTTTGTAACAGCACTGCTAGTGCAGTGACAGTTCGGAGCACAATTAGGAGGCTGAGGGAGCAGACCGAGAGTTAAGCTGTTTAGTCTATGCAACTTTAATATCCACAAGTATCTTCCGAGACAATTTTTGCATTTGATGGGTGTTATTTGTGTTTTTCTTGGATTTAAAACTTTTAGTTTTGCTTTTGTGATGAATACTTGGATTCAGTATTGTTATCAATTTTGTGGCAATGCTATTATAATGAAATGTTAGTCGGATTCTACTGTTAACTTTTGAATGCCAGAAGGAAAAATGATAACATTTCAGAGATGAACAATAAGAATTGATTGAGTTTAATAAGATGTTGGTTACTCATGTTATGTGTTGCAAAATAAGAAGTTGGTTTACTCATGTTTGGTTACTTCGTATCAGGGGACTGTTTTTCAAGATGTTAATTTTGTGAAAATGTTTATTTAAATGGCTCTCGTACGATGAATTTTTTTGGCTACATAAACCACTGTATGATGGGTTAATTTGCAGCGTATAAGAAGCATAATTTTTAATTTTTTTTATTAATGTATTAAAACTGATATTTGTAAGTAAGGTAAACAATAACCGAGTTATTAAATCACACCAAACTTTCATTATTAACCGAACTATTAATTCAAATCAATATTCGTCTGATTGAGACCACGTAAACTTCGGACTACTAGTCAGTTAAAATATAAATTTTGATATGTTTGTCTCGCCCATTACAACTTCAGACACTCTAATACCGTATCCTAGAAATACGAAGACCTAGCTACATCCATCACGTAGTTCCGAATTCGTCTTTAATTAGTGTAATAAATTATAAAAATTATTAGTGTGTACGGAATCGTAGGTAACATGTTTCGCACCCATAAACTACATTATTACTATCAACACGAAATGGTGAGTGACAATATATTGACATTAACATTCATTTAATTGTTTAATTATTTAATCAGTCCATTTTAATTGTTTGTGTTTGATATTAATTTTTTCTGAATTATGACATTAGATGTGTGATGAACCAGTTGGTAATTGTTTAATTTTTAATGTTAAAAAATGTGCTTCTAAACTTTCGTCAGATTATAATAATAGATTTAATTGTTTAATCAGTCCAATTTGATTGTGTGTTTGAAATTAGTTTTTACAGAATTATTATCATTGTACATCTTATCTACAAACATTTTAGTCAAATTATACAAAAAAAATTATGTCAGAAAAACTTATTTACTTCACCACAATCATTTAAGTGCATTTTTCGTATATTTTTTGTGCATTTAAGTAAAAAATTGAGGCCTGAACAATTAAACAGAGGCTGAGAAGAATTTTGTTATTCTATATAATAAAACAAAACATAGATGAAAAACACCAAATGCAAATATGCAATACCTGACGTAGATCAGTAATGTCATTCGGAAATATTTCAGTGACTTCTGTGGACAGGTATGTAAATTTGGCTCATATTATTGAAGTTGTGAAGTTTTTGCAAGTTCTATCTTTTGCCCTGTACATGTATTCTAAGTTTCTAATTTGCGATTCATTGAAACTGTGTAACCTGTAATCGGTCGTATGCTGTGAAGAAAAAGGCTGTTGGCATACTATACACACTGAAGTAATCGACTCTATTTTTGTGCTTTTTACAAACAGAAAAGATTGTTTTCAAGTTTAGGCACGAGAAACTAATATTCTGTTTTCTCTTTTCCTGAAACTGCACCGCACGCCAGCGCAGTGAGAGTTTGGATCACAATTAGGGAGCAGACCGATGTTTAAGCTGTTTACACTATGCAAATTTATTATCCAATTCAGGTTATCTGTGGAGACGATTAATTGTATTTGATTGGTTTTACTTGTGTTTTCTTGGATTTAGAGCTTTGATTCTTTGTTGTTACTTGGGAATCAAAATTTACTCTGTTACTGCTGTTACTTTCGAACACAAAAAGGAAACATAGATATTACCTGTGAACAATAAAAGAATGAGGAGGAAGAAATTGTGAAGTGATCGAAAGAAACACTTTCAGTTTTGAGTTTTTCTCCCCATCAAGCTCGTGTCTTTTTAATCTCGGACAATATTGTACATCCGAATACATTACTTATTGCCATTGGTGTCTTTATTTCCCAGCAAATACTACTTTTGTTCTTTGAAAAAACTATTAAAACTTCCGATTTGACTCACACGAGCTATACGCTCAGATATGTATGTTTGGTCACTTCATCATTCCTTTGTATGTTGCAAGCCTGCAAAAGATCATGCTGTTTATTCCATGTCAAATTAGCATCAAACACTCTGTTGCTATCTTGATCGTATTATGATATGCTCAAAGTTTAAATTCATGTCAGCTTCTATTTTCTTGTACAATGTCTTCTTTGATATCTCACGAAAGTTGAAAAAATGAAAGAAAGTTAAAAATATTAATTTGGATCTCTGTTACAAATCTAGTATTGACACATTGTCTTAATATGATTTGTATATATAATTGTAATTTGGTATAACATTTCTCAATGAATTTGCACATTCAAATAAAATCACCTTTCTTTATATAATCTCAAATAGAAAACTTAATTCACAGTAGATTACTCAACATTTTCATCTGAATTCCTCTCTCCTTTAATGACTAAACATAGAAAGTACATTCAGCCCCCATCTTCACCCCTCTTTAGCAAACAATCCAATATGGGTGAGGCAGTTGCTTTAACTACTGTTTTACAGAATCACTAAAAATAAAATTCTCAAAAAACCTGTACGTTTCAGGAGAGCACTTAGTGCTCCAATTTGACCACTTGAGCCTATTTACACATTATTGAAGCTAAAAAGGGAAGTCAACTTGCTCCACAATCAGCCACTTGCTCAATGAAGGCAAAAACTGAAAGTGGTTCCAAGCAGGCAACCTGGTTCCAGTATAAAATAAATAAATAAAGAAGCAAATAAAACTAATTTCTAGATTCTTCATACAAACTGCAATGAAGCGTCGTCGCCAAGACTGTTGTGATTGTTATGTTGCATTTGATTTTGAACTGCTTTCACAGCAGCCACTCTAGCGGCATTGGCCGCTTTGTTAGCTGAAGCCACTGCTTGGTTCACTCTCTCTTCTACCTTTGTCATGTTCGCTGCTTTCTCAGCGGCTATTTGCGCTTCCTGCAGCAATGTGAGTGAACATATTAAATTTATATTCGAGAAAATTTTGTTACAGTTTTAGGCTTCTTCATTACAGACCAATCTGGCGCATCTACTTATTGAATGGGATACAATATTGCTACCTTTTAAAGAAAGTCTCGAGTGGAAAAATCCCATATGAGAGTGATGGTGCTAATATGTACTAAAGTTTTAAGGTGCATTTCAGCTGCAGTGCATTTAGTTGGCTAGCATACTGGTTTCTGGTCTGCAACGCTAGATGTTTCAAACTAGACAAATTTGGTTTTCTTCAGCCTCAGACATGCCAGCTTAAATGCTTAAAAGTGGCAGCCAAACAAGGACTTCAACAAGTTTTACTTTTTCTAGGAAACAAATGATTACCACAACTTTAATAGTTTCATCATATATAACTGTATGGACTATGGATAAAACATATAAACATTTAGAAGATTGCAATTTCATTAAGCAGACTACTAAACTCGAAACACATGTTAGTGGCGTTTTAAAATCTGCATTTCGCTTCATAGATTTGAAAAATTCTAGTGTACAACAACATACCAGAAGTGAACCTCTTTACGGATTTACATAATAACTCCTAGTTGCTAATACTTCAATTTATAGCCATAGAGTTGTGGGGAAGGTAAGTTCATTACCTGCACGTTATGAAGAACCTTGAAATGACTAACTGAGGACGAAGAATCTGAAGCGGCTGAGATGTTGAGAACCCCATTTTGCCAGTGACCTGATTGAGTATTATCTCCGTTTCTGAAAGTGTACATACCCAATCCTTGTCTTCTCCCCTCGTGCCACGCTCCCTCGTAACGATGCCCATTTGCAAAATGGTAAGATCCAAAACCGTGCATTTTATCCGAAAAGTATTCTCCAGCGTATTTATCCCCATTTCTGGACAAATATAGGCAACATATAATTTGAGCATAAAAAACCAAAAGTATCCTGCTTCATACACTTGTGAGGTCATTAGTGTTCAATATTGTCATTTGAAGTTAAGTTCCATGACCACAGTATAACTTTTATTCCGGTACCCGATCATGATTTCATATCTCACAATGTTCATTTCTCCTGGAAATCAAGATATGACCACCGACTTTGTCGCACTTAGGGGTGGAAGTGCGTAATCAACTATGTGACGATTATTGACTAAATGTAATTCTGTAGGGGAGTGTAGGCTGATACTATATTTTTTCTGGCAACTTTTATCCTCATAGAAAAAGGTGATCAAGCCTTTGAGAAAGCAATTTCTGAGTTAATAGAAGTGACGTCTACCAAGAAAAGGAAACATTTTCGGCAAAACTCAGTGAATAAAATTGTTTTAGAAAATAACTGTTCTCTGGAAAAAAAGAAAAGGAAAAAGAAGAAATCAACAGCTTAACGAAACAGCATAACATACAAGTAACACCACTCTGCTAACTAGCAACTCTTCCGTGACTACGCAGTACTAAAAGAATATGCAAATAAAACTCTTCCGTCACAAGCATACGCATAACACTCCCATTTCGTTAACAAAACATTTCGCAATCAAAACTAAGCTGAAAGCTATACATTCAAAATGAAACAATCAAAACTAAGCTAAAAGCTATATATTCAAATTGAAACCAGCACAGAATCACAAGCTTATAGTACATATTTTAAGGTAAGTTTCAAAACCAAAAGCTGAGACCACTAGGTCGATTTTAGAATTCTACACAAGCACAAAAGCAATCAGTCCAATATTAACCTAAGCCAATACTAAACCTCTAGAAGAAAGAAAACAGAATTTCTAGAATCAGTCAAAAGTTATAATTCGATCATTAAAAAAAACCAACAAGACTAGATTAATTTACCTAAAATTGTATTGACCGATCCCGTGTTTGACCCCCCACTTGAACTCTCCAACATACAAGCTCCCATCTTCACACGTATAAACGCCGCAACCGAAACACTGCCCATTAAACCATTCCCCACAATAAACATCCCCAGTGTAAAATCTATAAACCCCTAAACCATGTCTCAGACCTTGCTTATACTGCCCTCTATATCGGCTCCCCTTCGCCCACGTCTCGACACCAAAACCATCGTACTTACCATCAACCCATTCGCCCTCGTACCTCCCACTCATGTAATAGTAATAAACACCACTCCCGGAACATTTTCCCTTATAAAACTCCCCCTCGAAAACGTCTCCGTTGGCATACACCTTGACCCAAGACCCCGAAACAGGCCTTTTTTCGAACTTAGGATTTGACCCGATCGACCAAACTACTTGCGGGCATGGTTTCGGGGAAGTTTTTCGTGAATAAAAGAGTTTCGTAAAATTGAGAGAGACCAAAAGAGTGGAACACATAGCTAGAATCGATAAAAACGGGAGAAAAAAGGTGTTATCTTTGTGAAGAAACAATATATATATCGAAGGGAGTGAAAATATAACAAGAAAGCGAAAATGGAGACCAACCCATCTCACACAACAAAGGTAGTGAGATACTTTGAGTGAAATTGTCTTTGTGGATATAACTATTTGAGCAATAGTTGATAATTTGTACATTATAGGCCTCTTATTGGGGATCAAAAAGTTTTTTTCCCCAAATTGATTGATTTATAGTCCAAAAAGATTGAGCTTTTTGCTAATTCATAGACTAATGAAAGTAAACAAGGAAATCAATTGTGTTTTTTCCAAGTGTATGAATATGAGTTGGTTAAAAAGATTGCTTCTTTTTTGGCCTAGTTATTGGTTGAGAGTTGGCAAAACATTTAAACATATGGTTTTTCTTTCTCCAAATTGATGGTTATAAACTTAGAATAGAGAGGGGAAATAAATTATTTTCCTTTTTTTTTTGTCTCTATGATGGATTAAGAGGTGAACACAAATATTGGTATTAATTTTTGGCCTAATTGAAGGATTGAGAGTGTAGAGAAAAGATTGGGTTTTTATAGCAAAAAGATGTGTTTTGAGTGATGAAAATTTGAATCTGAAAGTATTGTTGAATAAGAATTGGAAGAAAAAGCAGAGTTTTTTTGCATCTCAGATTCTTTGTGATAGATACATATTTATTATATTAATACAAGGAAAAAAAAAGGGAAAAGGGAAAAGGGAAAAGGGAAAATGGAAAATGGATCCCTTTCTCTCCTCTCTTTCTATATATATATATATATGAAAACTAACTAATCCTCCCGGTTGTCTAACGTAAAATGTAATTAAAATATAAAAAAAATGTAATTATGATACAAATATATGAATAATATAAAAAAAATTAATATAAGATGACAACACTTAAAAGAATATTTGGTTGTTAAAGAGTGATAAATAGTGTTATTAGTTATTAATTTGTATTTTTTTTATGTGAAAATTGTATTATTGTAATTAATAAAAAAATATAGGAATATTTTTAGAAAAAAATCGCTAAATTTGGACAGTTTCATTTGACTTGTGTTGGGTTATTATAATAGAATGATAAATGAGGGTTGGATTTTTTTACTATAAAAAAATATTTTTTTATGCAAAAATCGTAATTCAGAATTACGTTTTTTTTTTTTTAATTTTCTTTTCTAAAAAATAAAATAAAAAGGTAAATTTGAATTTACGATTTTGATGTGAAAACATATTTTTCGCAATCGAAAAATCCAGCATAACATAAATATGTAATGATTAAATATTATATGATACAATAAATGTGTTAAAGTTTTATATGAGAAATGAGATTGGGCAACTTGAGTGGGGATAAATATTATATGCGGAGACAAGGGGAAACAAATATGGAGAAATGGGGTAGGCTTTTTTGAGTGGGGATAAAATAAAGGCTTCTTTTTCACCAGTATTATTTACAATAAAAAAATTTATTTTCATTAGTGCTACCCAATGTTCTTAAACTCGTAAAAGCGGAATCTAGACGGTCGTTTATCGTCTAATTCCGCTTATTCCCTATTTAATATGCCTAATTCCGTCTAATCCTGTCTTATCTGATATGCTTCTAGCCTCCGTCTTCCGCATATGATCCGTCTAATTCTCGTCTATACGCGTATTTTAGAACACGGATGCTACCGACTACGCTTATTCATACACTCGTTGTTAAACAAGTGACAAAATAATTACTACAGTTTGTATTGTATTGTATCGTTTTCGTTTTCAGTGTTTTTACAAGAATGTGTATCGAGAAGTTAACGTAGCACTACTCATAATTTACTAATTACCACTAGCTAAATTTCTTAAGAATATTTAATTACTGTTACGCTCATTCATACACGTTGTGAGAGAACTGAGAAAATAATTATTGTAGTTTTGTATTGTATAGTTTCGTTTCTGGTGCTTTTTACAAAAAAATGTGTATCGAGAAGTGTAAGAGAAGTCAACGTAACCACTAGCTAAATTTCTTAGGAATATTTAATTAAAACATGGACGTAAGTTGTAGGGATAATTTATTTTCATTTTCATTTTTCCGGATTTTCTTGTTACTAAGCTAAGTGTAAAATGTATATCACTGAAAATAGGACTCACTGATTGTAACTTTTGAATACTAAATGGTCTAGATGAGAATAAGAAAAGATGAGTTTCATAATCATTACCATTGAATCATCTATTTTTGGTGGTAAATAGTATATCAAGTGCCTTACAACATAAAAAGTGTTGTAGGATATTATTGTCCATCTTGGGCCTTACTCTATTGGGCCTCTATTGGGCTTTCCTAGCATATGTAACCCTACCTTCTATTATATAAAGAAGGTTAGGGGGTCTCTTGATGTAACTTCCCTACACTTATCAATGAATAAAAGACGACTCTTTTATCTCTCTATACTTGTATCTCCATATCTATATATCTAGCTAATATGTCACACAACACGTTATCGGCACTTTGCTCGTGAAGAATAGGATATACGCTCGCAGATATTGGAGATTTTTTTTGTAAACGCACAGAGGGTATCTATAAAACTTGAGGTTTATCCGGTTTTTATTGTGTTCGATCGGGATTCCCAAAATACGAGGCGTACGGTACAATATTTTACAAATTAAAATTGCTAATTGCATGTTAGATTGATACCGATGATCGCATGGTAAAATAGTAATTGCTATTGATATTGTTCGTTCCATGTTAATAATATATTCAACGAATTACTCTGTTACTGGTTGCTTTTGTATCACATAATATTATAATACTTTTACTTGTTACGTGGTTATCATATGTTAGGAGTTAAAAAAAGCTATTTTTAATTCTACTGCATATATAAATCTAGTGTATATTCTCCATGTTAGTAACATACTTGGATGATGTCTCCATGTATATTCTCCTAGATTAATAAGCTGACATGTATCATATTATGTATGTTGTGTATGAGACAAAATATGAGTAATACTATTTTGAATTGAAACCAGCTGAGAACTTACTTAAGGACCGAGCTGTATCATATTAGTTATAAGTCGGACTGTATATGCCATGAATTGAAACCAGCAATACTATTTTGTAATTCGCTGAAACTATAGGCTGAGCTGTTAATTACTTAAGGACCAAGCTGTAATTTTCTAGAATTTATGGACTGTGTATGTAATAAGACTAAAACTGAAAATAGCTTATAGTAAGACACTCAGGATCCCTGTAGTTTAACATTGTATACATAATAGTATGTAGTTTAACCTTGTATACATAATAGTATGTACGTGAGTACAGATTCGCCTAGTATATGGCCTAAGCATATAAATTTAGATATTGCTAATATGTAATTCAATCAAATCCTTGCATGATCATTTAGTTATCATGTATAAAACGTGCATGTGTATTGTATAGTGATAATTAAAATTTACCCTCCCTGCATGTGATATGGTAAATTAGTAATTAAAATATACTGCCCCATGCATGTTGTTTTTATCGTTAATTAGATCTTGCTATGTATATGATATGTACACATGTAAAATATGTTAATTTGCGAAATCATATATTTTCACATTTAAGTTGGAAAAATTATGAACCTTCCCCAACTAGGCTCACCTATTTGGATACGATGTCTAGGAAAGATATAGGCGGAAGTCGATATCCTAATGAGGTCGGGTTTTAAGTGGCATTCGTGCCCTCCACCCTCACCGTCTTTCCTGGTCGTGTTCAATTAGAGCTACCGAAAGGGGTTGACTAAATAATAATTTCCCCGAGTGTGTTTATATAGTGATGTATGTTTCGCCGAATTGGTATCTCAGTATCGACCCGTAGTTCGACCAATGAGAACCAATTCACATTAAAAGCAAAACTATTTTCGAACCTGTCGTTTCGAAACAAAGTTTGTGCTTGTGCAAACCATAAACATATAAACCAGTCGTTTTATATGAAAAATAATTCAGAACTCCCAACACATGTTGGATGCCATCTATGATGAGAAAATTCGCAAAACATACTTGCGAAATGACTGTTTAGACGTTGATGTTATTCCGTCACCACATGTTAGTCACCCTGATGTGTGAAAATGTGATGCCAAAATTTTTTTTTGGATGCCATCTTTGATGAGTAAACACGAGTTTGTTGTTACACTCAGGATGAATGCTAAGGCGTTGATTTTATTCCGCCGCCACATTTGAGACGTGATGACGTCTATGGTGAACAAATGTCTGAAATTGACATATTGGAGCAATCCTTCACCAAAATACTAGCGTGGAAATTGTATTCCATAATCAGTATTGTGAATTTATATTCACCATGTTCCTTTATCGCCCATCTGTTATTGGATAAGAAAATTACCCCGGTGAGTAGTTTTAATCCTATTGGGTCAATGGCGAATTGTTTGCCTGATATTAATGCTCTTCGTGTACATTTTTTTCCACGAATCGAGAACCGAGACAAGTGTTATTTGTCTCGAACTGTCGCGATCCCGATGAATCGCCTAGCCAAGCAAGATTTTAGACAATCGTTAAAATCGAAAACCTGTGGCTCCAAGACAGTAATTAAAAGGAACAATATGGCCCGTTGTCACAAAGCAAGAGATAATGCTCAAGGAGGCAACTCTATGCTATAAAGACAAAGGTCATGCACGGTTACTCCTTAAATAGTTCAAAACTATTACAAAGGTGAAAAAACCCCGATGCTAATGTGGTTAAAGCTAACTGAAAGGAAACTCTTGAGACCCCCGATTTTGTGGCTCAAATGAGTTTGATACCTTTCTTTATTGATTTTGATAAATCATTGAGCCATTTTTTCGCTCATCTGGATTATGTTTTTCCATTTGGATTATGATTTTTCCATTTGGACATACTTTTGTATTATGGTTTGCCTGTTTATGAAATTTCTCGAAATAATTTAAAGTGTTTTGAGCAAATTCCTTTGACAAATGTGACCAAACTTTAAATTATGAAATTTTAGGCAATACTTGTGGGGTAGTTGATTTTTTTTGGAAATAGTGGGTAACAGTGTACCACATAATTTCAGCAACTACTTGCCTAAAAGAGTACTCGATGACAACGATTCTGGACCTGTCGTTCCAAATCAAAATCTTTGGTAAAGCCAAATTGATTTGTCAAATATGAGGCGTTATACTCATGTAGGTCCTGTCGTACCTTGTTGAGTTATAAAATATTCGAGAAAACCAGTGTTATCTGGTAATAGCTCATGAAAGAATTAAAATTTCTTTACGTAGCCTCCATTCAATACGACCAAAAGCGTATTTTAGAGGAGTTGAAATGTCTTTCAAGTGGTTGGTACCACATTCTTTAAAGCATTTAAAGTTACCTTATCATTTCGCCTGTCGTCGAAATGATAAATGATTTAGATGCTAAGACATGATTGTCTATACTATCATTGGCCTGTCGTCGATTGATAAGAGCATTTTGATATTGTGGCATTGACTGGATGAGATATTCCCGGGTCAAAAGACGATGCTTGATTTATAATCGCATCGCATTTGGATTCTCTATGAGAATATATTTCGCGATTAATCCGAAATTCATGTCATTAATGCTCACTTTGAAAGACTAGTATGTGTAAAGATCACGAAATGAACTCGTAGAATTCTTGTAAAGAATTGAAGGAGTTATTGTGGACTTATCCAACCATAAGACGGACCATAAATATAAATGGTTATGGTTGATGCATCGACAATTTGGTCACATTTTAATGTTGTCCACATAAATGCAGCACTTTCCAAATTTTTAGCCCTATCATTAAGTTGATGGCTCATGATCCGGATTATCCTGAAAAGTCTAGTTGACTTGATAATACCGAAGAGTAAGAATCGAAATTTCGATTTGAATTACTTGAGTTTGGAAATTGAAATTGAACATCCTGTCGATTATGTTCAGACCCAAATGGACTCACGGAAAGTTTGATGATGCGACTGCAAATGATTGCACGCATTTCTTGGTCTTGCGCACCAAGATTTATATTTCCGTGTGGGGTTATGCTATTTTGCTGCATTGGTCCGTTATGAGGCCCATAGACACTCAAACACCATATGCGTACCAGCTGGTTACTGGTTATGAGCCAGAAGTCTCATATTAACGCATGTTTGGAGTGCTTAATTAATATTTTGATTGAGCCGCTATAGCGTTCAAAATATGGACCTCTGAAGGGGACATAAGTCGATTATGAATCCCCTGCCTATCATTTGATAGAGTAACCTTGGCAAGCGATCTCTTTACCGCATGATATGCGAAAGTGACATCGCTAAGACTGTTCTCCCCGTCGTTAGGGGCAGATTTGCACGTTACCGTTGATAAAGAACGACGTGAAGTAACGTGGCATAACCCACTCAGTCTTAGCTTGATCCCCAAAACTGCACTTAGTGATAAGTAAGTGCATAGACTTTCTCAAGTCTAACTAAATGCCAGATGCATTTAATGACTTTATGAGATGTCACGAGATCATTTATACCTGCTGCAAAATGCTTGCAAGGATAGACGTCCCTGTCGGACGCCGTGTTCCTGTTGCTTTGGCCGAACCCGCCAAGCAAAGGACGCTGTCGTCGGCCGTCAGTCTGTCGTCCTTCCTAAGATATGAGGAAGTTGACCGGTTCTTAATTCGTTCAGCCCCAGAGGTGGTGAACTGAAACTCGTTTGTCGCACGAGATTATAAAGGATCAAGGAGATGTGTGATTTCCTCCTCATCCTAAGAATCTTGAAATATCTGTCGATCATGATATCTTAGACGATATTGAAGCGAAACGAGACTGTCATTGATTACTTGTTCATATATTCGGTGACGACTGATAATATGAACAAATTATGACAGGGAACCATGTACCGTTGCCTGAAGTCAACGGAGAATAGACTGGACTAATGGAAACTTGCAATCCAAGTAGACTCCTTAGCGAAAGTGTGTTCGGACCTGTAGTTCCAACACCACCAATGTTAAACGAGTTCGTTTATTTGGTTATTCGTAAGGAAAAGTGATGAGAATAATGAGATTGTAGAATGCTCGCCTAGTAGCGCAAGGCTTCTCTCACACCTTGGAATTGATTACGAGATGGTTGATTTCCTCGTAATGGACATTATAACAGTCCCCTACTTTACCAGTTTAGTTGTTTTCGAAAAACTGAGTATGCAACCATGAATGTGGTCACGGTTTTATCTCTATGGGGATTTAGACAAAGAGATATAGATGAAGGTCCCTGTGTGACTTCATGTGCTTAAATCAAGTAGTTTCTGACCACGGAACACGATCTCAATTGACTGAGACGTTCACTATATGGATTAATATAATCCGAGCGGATGTGGTATACCGCCTAAGTGAGTACTTGATTAGCTTGGGATACTTGAACAAGTATTATGCCCTTGCGTGTTTTATTACGCGATCCATTTTTGGATTTGCCTTCGAGATGAAGGATCTTGGGAAGACACGGTAGTGACTCAACCTGATGATTGAGTCCCGTAAAGATTGAATCTAAGTCCATGATTTAGACTACACCCAGAAGGTGTTATGACGTTGTAGTCATCATGACGCTAAGTCGTCAGATTCTCCCATGATCGTTCGATCACTAGACATTGATATAGACCCAGTCCGTCCCTGATGAGACGATGAAGAGATATTGAACCATAATGTTCATATCTAAGTACAATAAGCGCATCATTGTACTTGGTCTAATGTGCTAGGACGAACATCTCGTCTGTTGTGAATGGTATAGCTCGACACAACATCGCGCTAACACGCTGCCATCGAAATGGCACTAAAGACACATTTCCTTACCTTATGGTAATTTTGGAAGTGGGCTAGTTTATCCCATTTGCGTCATCGAGTGTACCTACCCCCTTCGGTACTCGAATTAACGCAACCCTTTTTCGGTTATACCGATGCCGGTTACTTATCAGACCCGCATAAGGGATATTCCTAACATGGTATGTCTTTACCATTAGGAATAAGGCGACATCTTGGAGGTCTTGGAATGACTCCGAGTGAATCACTCTGATCTATTCGTGCTCTATGAGACGACTAGAGAGTGTATATGGCTTCGAGCTAGTATTAGTCATATTTGAATTACATATGTTCTGTCTCACGATCCAGATAAAACACTTGTCATAGAAGACAACTTGTTGTTATTGATCAAGAGAGACATGACTACATTATGCTATTTAGCATTTCTCGCTGAAATTAATCTTCACAAATGAAGTTTAAGAGCATCCAGTTGAATGCTCGTTCTATTCCACGTTAGATTTTCTTGCATCCAGTCGTATGTAAGTAAATGAGGCATCCAGTCGAATGCTCGTACTCTTTCTTGGAATATGAAATCTTTGCACCCAGTCATGTGCAAGTGAGGGGGAGCATCCAGGTGAATGCTTATTGCACTAATTACTACTTAGTTGAAATCTTCGCACCCTGTCGTGTGCAAGTGAGGGGGAGCATCCAGTCGCATGCTCGTGTACTCTTTTTGTCCTTAGACCAAGGTTTTTTTTCCCACTGGGTTTTCCTTGGCAAGGTTTTTTAGCGAGACACGTTCCCATCATATCTCACTTAAGATTGCCGAAATTAGGGGGAGTATCCTGTTGTATACTTCTTACCACTGTGTACTATTTTGTCCTTCGACTAGAGGTTTTTTCCCACTGGGTTTACTCTAGCAAGGTTTTGATGAGGCACCTGTTTTGTGGTTGATCCCCTACTACTACCACTGTTGCACTCTTTTTCCTTCGATCAGAGATTTTCCCATTGGGTTTGCTCTGTCAAGGTTTTGATGAGGCACACTGTTTTGTGGTTAGTTACTTACATGATATTTCGGCCTGTATCATTCGGCTACACAGTTTCTCCTAGGTACCGGTTTTGTCCCACATTGGGTTTTCCGTCCCTAAGGTTTTTATGTGTTTAGCACTGCGAATGAACTCGACTCAGATCGACTGCATGAAGACGAAGAATTCAAGACGTCCAAAGGGGGAGTGTTGTAGGATATTATTGTCCATCTTGGGCCTTACTCTATTGGGCCTCTATTGGGCTTTCCTAGCATATGTAACCCTACCTTCTATTATATAAAGAAGGTTAGGGGGTCTCTTGATGTAACTTCCCTACACTTATCAATGAATAAAAGACGACTCTTTTATCTCTCTATACTTGTATCTCCATATCTATATATCTAGCTAATATCTCTCTATACTTGTATCTCCATACCTTTTAATTAAAACATGGACGTAAGTTGTAGGGATAATTTATTTTCATTTTCATTTTTCCGGATTTTCTTGTTACTAAGCTAAGTGTAAAATGTATATCACTGAAAATAGGACTCACTGATTGTAACTTTTGAATACTAAATGGTCTAGATGAGAATAAGAAAAGATGAGTTTCATAATCATTACCATTGAATCATCTATTTTTGGTGGTAAATAGTATATCAAGTGCCTTACAACATAAAAAGAAAATAAAAAGAATAATTAAGAACTTAGAACTTGTCGTCAAATGCAGAAATTTAGTTGATTACTAAAAAGTTTTGTGGATATTTTTTTGGGGGCAAAGCCCAAAAGACTCGTTCAAAATACTTGAGCATCATTTTAGCTGTTATTGGTTGACCAAATGAACCCAAAGGAATAGTTAGTTGCAAATGGCAGATTTTTATTAGTAGTTTTACAGTTGTTTACTTATAATTACTTGTATTTCAATTTTTTTTTTATTGTTTAGTAGGGAGAATTAGACAGCTACGTAGCCTACTTTCTACAAGCGTGTGTAATGCTATAAAAATGATGATATGCTTAACATATAATATAGAAATATAGCATGAATGAAGTTTCAAATAAAGCGACGAGTCAGTAGTAACGGAACCAGTAATGTAATAGGAGACGAGCCGAATTCTATTAAAAAAATAATCCATATCATATATATGAGTTAACTATGGGGTTGGGGTTAAGGAGGTTGATGTGACTAGAGAAGTGATTAAGAGATTTTGATTAAAATATATCGAAAAAAATTTCATTAAAATTTTCAAGGCGGAGGCGGATGCCGGCCTCCAGCTAGTTATTTCCATGTGAGTCGGTTTATTAAGCAGCAAGGAAGTTATTCCATTAAACTAAGGGATGATAGACGAATCAACCTCACTATATTGCAACATCTTTTCGACATATTTTAGGGCAAATTAGTATAATTTAAAATAAGGAGTAGGTCACTGAACATAGTAGCACATGGTTTCTTAGCCTATTTTTTTTCAGGGATCTAAGTTTATTTGGAGTCTTTTTGCCCTGATTTGCATCTTTGGCTCCATTCTCTGTATTGCGTTATTTTCTTATTCTATTTTGATCGGATATGAGATTTTAGTGTGTCACTGACTCACTAAGGACTTAATTAGTCATTCTGTTATCATTTAATTATCCATCACGAAACTATGTGTAATTTTAAGCGGCTTATAACTTGTATCAAAACTGTCGAAATGAATTTTTTTAAAATCTAATCATAAAATTCAACATTTGAACTATATGATCAACTTTTTAAAAAATGTATTCCGACAATTTTGATACAAATTCTTGACCGGTCAAAATTGCACGTAATTTCGTAATGAATAATTAAATATGAACGAATAGAATACCGGCTGGAATTAAATAATCAAGATTTCTTCCAAATAATAAAAAACATATTGCACTTACCAAAAATCTCATTAACTTAATTTTTTAGTAAATCAAGATATGACATCTTTGATGTTGTCTGCCTGCCATTATAAATTATCCAAATGAATATGCCAAATTGAATCACAGTACACTACAGTAAATAGTAATGTTAACAAACAACAAGAAGTCCGAAATATATAAATACTTTTGACTCCCAGTAAACAACTGACGTGAAAACATTGCATTGATTATATTAACAAGAGAAATAACGATATTGTTATAAAAAATCTTACCCAAAAACTTTATCCGCGTCAGTGTATCACTTAATTTTATTTTTATATTGAAAACATATTTTTATTTAAATTACAATTAGTCCACATCATCCGTAATGTCAGTAAGTAATATTTTTAGGTAAGATTTGCGGGGTGACTATATCAATACTCTATTAACAAAGTCGTGTAGCTCTTGCTTTCCGTTAGTTTTGCAAACATTTAATTGATTTTAAAATTATACAATGACATTACAAATTGACATGTATGAAAAAAGAGCACATACATCTCTCTCAATATGAAATAAAATGGGTGAGGCTTCAACATCAATGACCAAGCATTAGGGTAAACCTTTAACTGATCAATTAATTTCTGATCCTATCCAAATAAATAATCTTCTTAATTCTTGTGGATCTCCATAGCAACACACACATAATCACATTTGTCCTTATCATTAAACATCTTTATCACCATGTATTGCTGTATAAGTTATGGTATTATGTCAAATCATTTAAAGGATGCAAATTAAGATACATTTCATGTGCATGTCTAGTTTTTGACTTCTGACAAAATCTAGTAAAAGAGTTGCCAAAAATAGCAAGCTTTGCGTGACTCACCCTACTTATCGTTTCGATAAAGGAAGAGGTGGACCAAAAAGAGACAAGTACGTGAGAAAGATTGAAAAGGAATCATATAGAATGACAGGTTGAAATTAAAAATATTTGTGAAGTAAAAGATAATTTACAAAAAATAGCCATCTATGATAAATAAATAAATAAACAAATAGACGGATATGAGCTTGATTTTTGATATTATTGGTTACATCTTTTTGGTACATAAAATTTCAGTTGAGAATATCATTGTATCAAGACTGCTTCAGTGACGTAGAAGGTCACGTTCTCATGACCAGACCGGAGAACAACAATATAAACGAAACACGATTAAGATCTATAATTCACCATACATACATGTAAATATAGTGAGACCGTGAAATATGATTTTATTAATAAATTAATTAATTACAAAAATATTCTTGGTCCTTTATATAGTCCCAAATAGTTTCATATGGATTACAAATTAATCAGTACATTATTTACAGAAAGTAACAAATATAAAATGATTGATAAACTACAAGGAACTAAGTTTTGATGAACATTCAATTGAGTCCTTAAGAACCTGCAAGTGACAGATTAGTCCAAAATAACAAATAACATATATATACATATATATTATTGACGACTTACAACATCACTTATTACAACTCGAAACTTGTTGTTCATCAAACATTAATTAAGAGAACGAATATTACCACTTACCAGGGTCTATCCCAGTTGATAGAAATCATTGCTTGTTCTTGACCACATTTTCTTCTTTGTTTGTTAGTCAAAATATACATAAACCATATTATTAAATCCACAAAGTTTATTATAACTAAGGATTCTCGTTATACTAATGTAAGCAAGCAATATTGCTCTATTCTCCTACCTATTATTCTTTTTCTTCTAGTATTGTTTTTGGTGTACTTTGTTTGTCTTTAGTGATTGGTCTATGGATGTACAAGTGATCTTCATTGATGCCCTTAATCTTAAGCATTAGTTAATTTATCTATACAAGTGTACTTACATATGCATGTGTAAATTTATCCCTTTGTCCAACATCATAGCTAGCCAACAGTGAGAAATATGCTTCAATTATTATTTTAAATACTCCAAGTCAGACCTAAATGTGTTAAAGTCGTATCTTTGGTGTCATTACTGAAATTCAACATACAGAAATAATTTCTGTTTATATCCATAATAGGTTTATTAAAAGCATGTTAATTTATAGGAAGGTGTTTAAGGCTGGTGATTAGATGGTGGGTACGACTGGTGGTTTGCGATTAGTAATTGGTTAAGTTTATTGGACGTGTGTTCAAGCACGGTGTTAAACTTTTATATGTAATATAAGAAAAAAGATAAACTTATATTAATTTTATTCATTAAATAATTTTTTTTACATCAATTGAAAAAAATTTAAATCAAACTAAAGAAAGAATTACATATAAAGCATCTACAATTTATTCACAATGTCTTTTTGTTTCCTCAATAGTCAAATTAAAGTCTCATGTCTTGGTGATACTCGAATCATTGGCATTCATGCCATAATATACATTTTAGCTAGGAGAAGTTATGCGCGTAATCTCTTTTCGGATGCCATAAACACATGACCACGATCTTCTTGCTGTTCAGTCAGTATTAGGGCCGGGGAAAATCCCGAAATCCTGACCTGATCAGTGTCTCGACCCGCACCCGGCCACGAGAAGAGTCCCGATCCGAAAATGTCGGGTTTTGTCCCGACCCGACAAACTTCGGGTTCAAAATCGGGTAACAATTTTGATTTCGTCGGGTGTCCCGACCCGACCCGATTTTTTTAATTAATTTATATTTTATATAATATAACATGATTTTTTTATTTAAATACAAAAATATAAATTAATTTATATCAAATGCAAGTGATAAAAATTGAACATTCTATCTCTAGCATACAATGTAAGCACTCTATCACATGAGTTACAATTTTTTTTGTTTCATATATTAGTTATAATTACATAAGTATAATATAAATTTGTAGTTTTGAATATATGAAACTATTAAAATAAAAAATATACTTAAATTAAAAAGTTATATTGTTACTTCAAAAAAGATAAATGATCATTATTTTTCGATTATAAAAATTATAATGATAATGTATCTCATTTAATATGATAATTGTTGCTTGTGTGTGATTAAAACTAAATACTAAAAGAATCTGATAAAAAACGTATCAATTTTTTTATCTAATCAATTATTTGTAGTTTCACACTATTTTTTCTACTAAATGTTAATTTCTTTTTTTCATTTATTAGGAATGTTATTTTTAAGCTACAATTATGTTTCGTGTTAATATCATGTTTAGACTTCTCAAATGAAAATTGTTAATAAAAAATGACGTTGTCATAGAATAAAAAAATATGTTGAGAGATTCGGGATAAACCTATACCGATCCTACGGGATCCTGAAAAGTCGGGTCCCGACTTTTGTCGGGTCGGGGTCGGGATTTTTTTTTTTTCACTTACAAAAATAATCGGGTCGAGATACGGATTAAATGTTTACGGGTCGGATCCCGATCCTAAGCCAACCCTCGTCAGTAATATCAAATTAATTTGATGACGATATATTTCCATTAGTTTGACAGTAGCACTCTCCAATTTGACAGTATATAAACAGTTATGGCAGTACGTATACGTATCGACAAACTAATACCAGTATTAGAGATAAGTGAATATTCCTGTTAACAAAATAAATTCATATAATTATATAGACATATATTGTGACAGTATTGATTTATACAAGTGTGATGGGCATTGGGTACTGACCATGTTGAATGAACATCTCAAGCAACAGCAAAGTCGATGTATCTCATGCAGGGTATGGGATTGCGGCAGAGGTGAGGTAGCAGATCCGCATCAGAGAATCTATGGCAGTTTTGTCGGGAAGACGAGATAGAAGAATTAGAGAGAGTAAGGTGATAAACCGTGACGGCGAAGGTATGGTCTGCACACAAAGAGAAAGCGAGAGGAGAGACAGAAATGGCGTTCTATGATTATTTGTTTGGGTGACTGGTCGCAAAATAGTATCGTAACCCCGTGTTATTGCTATATAAGTCTACCATTTACTCATTTAATTAGTACATGCACTTAATTTCTCTTTTAATACAAGTGGTCAAGTGTTCAGCGAATTTTTGTCAAAAAATCGATTCTAACTTGGGATATTGTCGCTCTAAGAGATATGCATTCCACAACTTTTTTTTTTAAAAAGGTAATCCGGTTTGCGGACGTCAGTGATCAAACCCTGATGATGAGCATGTTATACTACGCTCTCAACGAGTTTGACCAACCACCACCTTGCTCATGCATTCTTCACCGTTTTGTATATTTTCAATAAACTTTTTAGGTACAAAAGATGATGCTACACAATACTCGGGTCATTTCTCTGTATTACAATCAGTTGAACGGTTCAACCTAATGTTGTGCAGGTGCAATACTTGGACATTAGGAACGAAAAACAAACTCAAATTGACTAATAAAAATTTCACGAAATACGATCACGAGCATCAGAAAAAAGCGATCCAGGACAATTTTTTTTATCATTCAACAAAATCAGGCCGGACTGTTTAAATGAAAATTTGTGAACATCAGACAACATCAAGGGGGGAGAGAATACGAAAAAGGTTGGGGTCGGAGAGGTGAAATAAGAAAGGGCGAAGGCGAGCTAGTAGGTAGGGACAATATATAGAGAAGAAAGGATAGAAACAAGGGTCGGAGTAGATCATTACAACAGAGATAAAGCGAGGAATGAGTATGAGGCACGAAAGTGAGGGAGATGAGAAATAAAGAGAGATCCCGACCAGCGAACAATCGACTCACTAAAATTTAGAGAGCAGGGGATATTTAAAAACAAAAAAAGATTATATAAAACATTATTATGTAGTATGTACTACTGCAATGATGTTTTGAAGTCTGTTTAGTTTTATATGTATGGTACAAGATGTACTTTTGACAATTAATAATCCCTAATATACTAATAAACTATTGAATGTACTCAGTTGAAGAAAAAACCCATCGAATGTCCAAAAGAAATTGTTCATATGGAAAAAAAATCGGTATCATTTGCAGTATGTAGAATTCAAATTGACCTGACTAAATATATGTATTCTACTGTACCACGCAAGGCTGAAAAAAGAAATAATTTTATCCAACCTAAAATTACAACTAAAAAAAACAGGTGGTAATTTTTTTCCGGTAACCTCCACACAGCACAAACCGCAATCCTTGTCTAACGGATAACGCATTGTACAACCCCAATAAAATAATAAACCAGAATGCACGTTTATACCCAAGAAAAAACAATGTACTATCTGGGTGGGTGAATATGACTTTAAATTCCCCAATTGCTTCAAGACCTTTGTTTGATGACACCATCATAATATATAATCGAGGAATCAATCTACTGATCTAATATAGGCGAAAACAATAAAGAGTCTCAAATTAAACCCCTTTTATTATTTACCGGCAAATTAAGGTTTCAAAGGCGCTCGAAAATTACACACACCACCTCACTTTTAAAATTGAAAAAACTACAACCGAGTCTTATGTAGCAATCTCGTCAACCTCGGAATGGAAAACGAAACTTGGAAATGTCGTTGTTATATCCCTGAATTAAAAAATAAAATCTGAACCTCAACGGCAAGTTACTTTCAAAAAGCAATGAGCAAATTCCGACAGATAATAATACCTTAGATATGGAAGAGTCATTATCTTCAACAGCGATGGATTGCGGTTCACAAAATTTTGCCACTCTACTTTATCAATCTTTCCATCCTGATTAACATCTGCTTCCAAAAACGTCTGCATACAAAGTTCAATATATCAGAAACAGTTTCAAAATTACCAAAATGAGCGGTAAGTAACTGTTACTATCAGTTTAATATCCGACAAGAGGTCAATAGTCCACATTTCACATGATACTAAGTTAATTTTTTTGAAAGAGGTGCCCATCGCAAATACTGCGGCAGGACACACAGCGTTTGGGTGTTGAACTATAATCCTAGCCTGAACTCTTAGGGGATGAATATCATCCATGCAGGTGAGCCATGTCATCATTGTTAATATCTTGTCAGAACCACGATGATGACATGGCTCTTTGAGATGGCCACAAGACCCCTCCTTTTTAAAAGATGTTCGAGTGAGACTTTCTTAGCCGACCAAGAGTATTACAAATCAGTAAGAAGTTATGCATAAATAGCCACTCACCTTATCGAGCATTATTTCGATGATCTCATCGGCCAACTTCATATCAGACTCACATAGCAAGGCAATTAACATTTGCTTAACCTGAAAAGGGAAATAAGCCGGCATGAAAAAAATAGAATTTACTCATTCACATTACATAATTATAGATAAAAAAGAGAATAGGAACATAGGAATACCTCTCGCCGCTCGATACATCCAGTGCCCTCCAGATCATAGAGCTTAAATGAAACTGCAGGTGATTGAGATTGTATAAAATAAAATAGATTGTAAACCAAAACAAAAATCAGTTTAGACACATCTGGTTAGTAAACTTACAGTCAATCTTGTCTTCCAACGGGGCATTTGGATGGAATACATTAAGTGATCTAACAAAATCGCCAAAATCAATGACTCCCCTATGCTTAGCATCAAATAGATCAAAGATCTGCAAACAAACATTCGCCCAATTTAAGGAAGTTATAGAAATGGGATAGTGAACATAGTAGGTAATAATAATATTAGCTTGTAGCTCAGTCCATAAAACAAAAGGGGAATAAAAACTAATGAACTTGGGTGGAACTGCATCGGCACAGGAAGTCACCGTGGTGAAACTAAAACTTCCTTGGATTTACAAAATGTAAGAAGCAAGAGCTAGTTCTCAAAATCGGATTTCTATTAGTAGACCAATCTAATATTTGAACTAAAATTGACCAATTTGAGACCGACTCAAACAACCGCTACAGCTAAAGAATGTTGAGAACTAGTAGCAGTGGAAACAAAGGTCAATGAAGCTTAAACTATGTAAAAATGGAATCAAGTAAACAAATAATTAAATACTAGATTCTGTCACTGCCAACAATTAGGAATCCATTGGCAACATCAAATCATGGTGTTCACAATTAAACGATAAGGTGCAGAATACAGTCTTTAGACACTGGTCAACCTAAAGTTATACCTTACACCGTAAACAAATGACATCATTAAACAGGAGTACCATAACCACAATGTAAGACGTAAACAGGTAAAAAAGGATAAAGTACCATACCCTGTTTGCAAATAGATTCTCCTTCTTTCTATTCTTGAATAAAGCCAATTGGAACTCTTCCTGCAAATCGAAAATTCAAGATCAGAAAAGGAAAATATCGATGAAACAGAAGCACAACCTCTCCATACATTCTCAAGCAATGACACATGACAAGGATACTGTGCGTCATTATGTAAGAAATGAACGTAAGACTGCTCATTATTATTTTACGAGCCAAACTGGCACAATTAAGTAAGTTCCCATACTGAGTTTCATTATATGCGGTTTCCTTCGTGTTTGCAGACTGACGGGAAGATTGTTTGTCAACCAAAAGGCCAGGAGATACCAAATTACCGATTACTAAAATAGGTTACATCATGATCAGTTTCGTTGAAAATCATCCCTGTAGCTTACGTTTCATGGGTAGATATAGGGGACGGCACTAATCTGACTTATCCAAGTATATGTCTAAAGTTGGAACTTAATGAAGAAATTAATGATTTGTAAAAGCATTTTACAGCCTCTAGACATTCCAATTCACTTATGAAAAAAACTTCCAAAAATATTTATGAAAAGGAAATGGGGATGAAGGACTAAACAAAATGAAGAAGAAGAAGCTATGTTACCTTGTTTATTAGTCCGTCGTCAATCACGGAACCACTTATACTCTTGAATAGCTCAAATAATGCTTCAACTTCACTAACACTAACTGTAAAAAGAAGACGTCAAAGATTAATCCTAATTATTCTAAAGCGAGGACAAAGAAACACTGAAAAACAATGAAAACAACAAAGTCTGGTGACGACAAGAAAGCTTTATCTCATTATTGACAAACACCCAAAAGAAAAACAAATTGAGATCAAACAATTTCAATAAAGGATTTTTATGCGGAGAACTATCCAAAAATAACCGTTCAATTTTTAGCGTGGACAAAAATGCGAGACAGACAAATTTCACCGACTGAGCTCAAACCCAAAATCATTTAATGTTTACACATGCAAAATTAATTGTGATGCACATCATAAAACTATAATAGAAATTAGAAAATCAAGTACCACAAAAAAGCAGAGCAGGTACACCCTAAAATATTCTGAAAGAAAATGCTAAAAAAAAGATCGGTGCGCAATCCTTCATCATCCTTACAGATTCTCAAATATTTTTCATTAAAACAATTATTTAAGATGAAGAGATTAACAAACTTACAAGCTGTTTGTGAAGCTAAAATTATTGGATCTTCATATCCGGGAAACTGCTTCTTAGGCTTAGACTGAAAACAGCCCATACTAGTACCTAGGCTTCGCTGCAATTTATCATCAAAACCATCTTTAGCCTTTGCAAATCACAACTCTAATACTTAAACAAATAACAAGAGACAAAACAATTAGTAAATCGATATTCACAGTGAACCATTTATTTATGTAAACACAAACTGAAAGGAACATTAAGAATTTAGACATAATACTTAAACAAGATTGTGTACATATTCGATCCAAATGTAGAGAGGTGGATTGATGCAAACTATTGATACAATACCAAGTGGAGAACCATTAGAAGAAAGGAAACAAAAATACCCCATCTAATCAATCAAACCCCAGAAGAAAATAAAAATAAACAAAGAAAGTAAACAACAGTGGATATTAGTCATAGAGTAACACCTTGACTAAGCAGCATAAATTTAAATCAATAATTGAATAATTTTCAACTTGTTGAATTTGAAATACAAACTAAGTCAAAGAGTAACTCCTTCACTACACTGCAGAACATTCCACTTTTCCAGCATAAAACGAAGATTTTCTAGGGTTAAAATTAGCATTAAATACTAGAATTGGTAATCAACTTTCAAAAAGATTAAAGCTTTACGAAATTCAACTTCAAATTCGCCTTCTAAGACTAGAATTGGCAATCAACTTTCAAAAAGATTAAAGCTTTACAAAATTTTGAACTTCTAATTTGCATTATAATACTAGAATTGGCAATCAAATTTCCAAAAGATTAAGGCTTCCAAAATTCAATTTCGAATTCGCAGTCTAATTCTAGAATTAGCAATCAACTTTCGAAAAGATTAAAGTTTTACATTTTTTTAACTTCAAATTCGCATTCTTATACTGGAATTGACAATCAAACTTTCAAAAGATAAAAGCATTTCGAAACTCAAGTTCGAAAAAGTCAGAAACTAGTTCCGATACTATTAATAACGTCAATTAGATACTCCTTCAAACAAACACAAACACACAGAGCACATAAAAAAAAAGTAGATATTTTGAACATATAAAATTCCCCAAATCCTTAAATACTAATTACAGATGGATCATTCCTAATATAGATACAAAATTCTACAATTTAATCAAGAAACTGTCGAAAAAACTTGAGGATTACAAAAAAAAAAAATTACATTTTCTTACAAAATCTTGACAAAAATAGAAACTCCCAAAACTTAACTTCCCTAAAATCAGATAATAAATTCCAATAACAATAATGGCCTCATCAAGTTCCTCCATTTCCGAAAAAAAAAATCCTCACAATTTTGAACTATAAAAAAAAGATAATCCCATATCCCATATCAATAGTATTAGGAAAACATTCTTAATTTCGGAACAGAAACTGAAATTAATCAAGAAAAAGTTGAATTAACCAGCTAAACAACTCAATTGAATAAATAATACTCACAAATTACCAAAATCCGTAGAATAACGCAGCCACTTTCCCAAATTACACCGAAAATTGATTAAATTACAGTAACATAAGCTAATGAAAGAGGGGGGAAAGGGACGTTTATATGAAGAAAGGGAGATATTTAGTGAGAAATAGAAACTTAGGGGTCTAATAGGAAGAAACGAATAAAAGGGGGACCGCGGAGGAAAACAAGGTCATGCCTTTTCAACAAGAGAGAGAAAGAGAGAAAGGGGTTTGGGAGATTAAATAGTACAAATACTCATTTGTAACTCATTCATTAGTGGCTTACCATTTAAATTTAATATCGTTTTTATTTTTAATTATAGTAAGTAGTAGTATAAATTATAAAACATAACGGAAAAGTTAGTAAATCTCTAAAAATATACGTGAAATAGTAAAAAATGAACGTTGAGAAAATATAAACACGAAGCATGGGTTTTGAACGCTGCTGAAAGGTTTTCCAATGACCATTGGTTGAATCGTGGGATTTTCAGTATAAATAAAAATATACATGACAAAATAGTATAAGGCGTTTTTGGTTGCATCATTTACGATTCGGATTGGACTATAAGTCCACTTTGGCAATGCAATTAAAATTTGGATTACATATTCGGTCCGAATACATCAAATGATGCCAAACGATAGTATTTGTAATATCAATTGGGGGGTGTTATTAAAAACAGTCCACTCCCTGAGCGGTATTATTAGTCCGGATTTCTTTTCAAAACGCGTTCATAGTCCAATCAGATTGCTAGTCGTAGGATAATAATCGTAAACAAACGAGGCCATAGATAGGAGTAACACTTTTTTCTTCAATTTCGAGTTTTTCTTAATTGTTATATCTATTTTAAATAAGAAGTACCAAGCCATTAGAAACTTATTGCATATTCAAAGGAAGTTGTGAAAAATTGCGAGAAATTGACAGAATTCAAAAATAAATGACAATTGATGATAAATAGATTTAGAGATGAGATTACATAGAAGATTTACGAAATAATCTTTCAGCAATTAAAAAAAGTGTAGGTAAAATGGCAGAGGATTTTTTCCTTAAATTTGTCTTGGAATCAAGTTAGTATCTCCATTGTTGGCGCAACTGTACGACAAATAAAGTGACATGACTCATAGCGAGAAGCGTTTTGCGATTTCAGTTTGCAATATGATTATCATCAATCTAATCATTCCGTTTAAAAAACAGGTCTTAAGCTTTGTCTCAATTGTAATTTGCAAAGAACTGTTGCTCTCAAGTGCCATGTTACACTAAAGTTAGGCATTCATGTGAATGGTGAAATCTGAAATTAATTATAAAAATTGTTCAAAATTTATGCTAACTTTGCATGAGCTATGAATGAAATCCTTAAGCCATTTTTAAAAGGAGGAAGAGGAATGCAACTAAGCTTACATGAAATTTTATTTTAATAAGCTTCTAATTAAATAGAGTCTGAAAGGAAAATGATTTATAAATTTAAAGGATAAACAAGATTCACAATTACGACAGTGAAAATAGCTTGCATGACATTAAAATTCTAGATCACTTTCACCATCTGAGAAATCTTGCTGAACTTGAATTAGTGTTGTTGTCGTCTTGACTGTGGATCGATCTTTTTTTTCACTTATTGGAATTTACTTAATTTTAGAACAAGTTTGATAAATAATTTTAAGTTTTACATGTAGCAAATAACTTTTATCTGCATAGTAATGCTGATGTACTAATGTACATGCATGTTTCGAGGCGGATAAATAATTCAATATTCTCAGTGTTTATAAGTTTTTATAATACATATATGCAATCAAATATAAAAGGAAAGGGGTTATCCGTATCACCCAGGATCACTGGATGAAAAAGTACATTACAAAATTGAAAACCCAAAAAAAATTGTAAACCCAAAAAAAATTGTAAACCGTTAATAAACCAAGTTAACGTTAAAAACAATTAATTGGAGAACGGAAAATTTTCCATTCACCTATTCTCATTCTCTCTAAAAGGTAAGCAAATAATTAATCTATATGCGTAACACGTACCCATTTGACAATTTGTAAGCTAATTTTTGTTTTGGTGTAAAAAGTCCAGCTGTGAGTTAATTTACATAATACTCCATCCGTTTTTTTAGTAAGTGTTCATTATTCATTATTGGTATGTAACTAAATAAGTGTACAGTTTATCAATTTGTTAATTAAAAACTAACAAATTTACTATTTTATCCTTAATATAATCTCAAAAAAAATAAAAAATAACATAAATGGAAATAGACATAATAATGTTATACACTTATCATTTGGTGTGAAAAGCTTTTCGGAGTGAATATTTACAATAAGTTAAATCCCACTTTAATTGATCATACCATGGAAAAAAGGATCAGAATGTGATGTCACTGATGTGTATTCATGTACAAAAGGAAATAATTAAATGGATTTGGTAGATATTGAATGTAATGTTTTGTGAATAAACAATTTGACAACGGCATATTTTTAAGGCCACAAGAAAAAAGTGATATTTAGCAACATCGTAACTTAATTATGCTTTTAATAAGGGTATTATAGGTAGTTTTTGTCTCAAATTTTTAACTCTTAAAAATTAATAATAATTTTCCATTTAAAAAAAAAGTAATAATTTTCAAAGGTGACACTTAAAAAGGAAGGGACCGGAGTAATATTTCCCCATGTTAACTTAAAATGACTACAACCAAATATTGGATACAAAAAGTTGCTAATCTAGCAATATAGCTCCAAGCGTCTTACCTCCATAATTCAGCTATCTAATTTGTCCACCATTAACACAAAAGAGGCAATAAAACTTTTTGCCTACAAATTTTTGACAGTTATTATTGCGATTGCGACCTATTATATTTGTTGACTTTAAACTTTTATGAAACATTTCCAAAAGTTAAAATTTTAAGTCAAATATTAAATTAGATTATACTGGCGACATTGCTGAAGATCAATAATGTATCTCTTGAAAGTTAAAATGTTAATAAAAAATTATGAACATCTTCCAAAAAACTTACTGGTAATTTCATTTGATCAGATATCAACTTTTGATAAATGATTAAAGACAACATATTTTACAATAAATACAAAATGAATTCGCAATCATTACCCGGATCAATTTTAAGTATTAAAGAAGCATATTCCGTTACCAGATGAAACAACATAAAATATTTTAACTGGTTATATATACAATTAGATAATAATCTTCTAAATTCCAATTCTACTAATATATGATTCCTTGATGATTCTTTCCTACAACTTTAGCCTTATAGGCTTGTAGTGTATACTGTCAATTATGGAAACGTAATAATTATAATTATAAAAGAAACTATTCTGTAACTATGAAATATTGTTTATGATTCATAATTAAGATACTAATCGAAATTATTTATCGAACTAAATATCACATGGGTTGTGTGGTTATAGTTGGCTATGTTTCACAAATCGGATATACGTCATGTCCAAGATCCCACCATATATGACCTATATACCGGGCAATTAATTTAAGGGGGAAAAAAATATGTTTAGTATATTAAGTTAGATTGTTTTTTACGATTTTGCTTTACATCTTTCAACCTTTTCAAATTGGCTACTAAACTATAATAAATTGTTCAATTTAGGTACCGCTATCTGAATTAATCACGAAATCATGTCACATGACAGCACGTGGTTTATAAACTTGAACGTGAGAGGGTAATTTTGTCATTCTGTACCAAAATATATCATTTTAAAACAACGTTTCTCCCCAAATTTGGACTATATTTTCTTATGTGTGAAATTGAGGATAAATGTTTTTCGATATATTTTGGTGTATAATGACAAAATTACCCTCTAACGTTAACGTTTGTCGAACACGTGCTGTCACGTGACATGATTCTGTAATTAATTTAGACGGTAATACCTAAATTGTAAAGTTATTATACCGTGATAGCCAAATTGAGAAAATTAAAATGAGGGTACCTAAACTATTAAAAATACATAATTTGGTGTACAAAACATATAAAACCTCATTAATTTAATTGTCAAATTTTATCAACACTGTCGTTATTGAAATAAATTTGGTGAAAGTCAAAATATCGGGCAAACGACTACAACAATAGGAGACATGAAATTGGAAGTAAATAATTAAAAAAATTCTCAAAGAGACCAGATCGAGTCTAGACTAGAGGATCCCTTCTCAAAACCATTCAGACCGGATCAATAAGTCAAAAGTGTTTAAATATGAACATCAATTGCAACGATTCAATGGACGGCTCATTGGGATAGATGTAACCACATACACGCACGCACGAACACACATGCGCACACACGCACACGCGCGCACGCACACACACATACAATAATACTGGTTTCATAAGATTTTTCCGATCTAAATCAAGCAGGTTTTTCATAAACAAGATTTGTCGCAACTTGTCTACTTCATACAGGTAGCAGAAGAATCCGACTCAGTATTCTCAAAAAAATAGAGGAACCAGAATCAAAATGATACGGACAAACCCGCTATTCTTGCACCAAAGATCTTACCATTTCAGGAAAATCAATCTCAATGAGATTAAGACTAGACGATCCCTTCCCAACACCGCTCAAGCGGATCAATTTGTTAGAATTGTTCAAATTTGATCATGTTAGAATTGTTATACTTTCGCCGTGTTATATACTGGCACAATGATAAAATAAAAAGTGTTCATAACAAATTAATATGGTTGTAAATCAAAATACCGAGCCGAACAACAACAACTATATATAAATTTCAAAATTTGAATTTGGAAACAAATGAGTGCACACAAAATAATAATCTCAATGAGACTAAAGGACCACGCGATCCCTTCCCAAGACCGCTCAGACAAATCAATGTAAAAAATGTTCAAATTTGATCAAGTTAGAATTGTTATTTTTTGGTCATATTATATGTGGCCAAGTGATAGAATAACAAGTCTCCATAATATAACTCTGAGTTCATACAAGTTAGACTTCAACCCATAACATTACGTTTATATTTATAGTTTCATCTCTCTCAAATTAAATTATTTTGCCACATAGCACTCATTTAATTTCTTTATATTCCATATCTCTTGTATTTTTTTTTATTCAAACTATCTCTTTGATCCGTAGTCAGTTTGTTTTAAAAGCAACTGTTCTTTAAAATGTAAACTATACGAAAGCCGAAAATTGAAATGGATGAATTCATATTGTTTTTTTTTTTGCTAAATTTATTAGTCATTTTGTTCCAAAGGTCTCCAAACAAAGATTTAATTGATAGTGCTAAGTTGTCCTACCGATAACGATAGCAGTCCAAAAAAAAATAGGCAACCGAATTGTACTTATTACTTGACTTTTTAATCCACCTGTGTCGTCTTCTCGAATGCAGTCTTATTGAGGTGAGGTGCGGAACCAGAACCAAATGTGTTGCATTGCCAAAATTAATAAAAACGTATAATATTTTTTAAAGTATAAACACGAAAAAGACGAATTTTTTTAAACCTTTTTTTACCATCTTTTCTTCATTTTTTTACCTTGGTTTCTTATAATTAAAATGTATTTGATTTATATTTTTTTCTTTTTCTCTCAATTTCGACTTTCTTTTCAAACTTCCAAAAAACTCACAGCAGTAATGTCACGTGCAGTCATGTATCGAAAGTTTCAGCGTTTCAAAATTGACTAAAAAATAAATAAAATAGAAAGCCAAAAGATATAAAAATTAAATTTAAAAAATCAAGTTATAACAAGTAAAAATATTAAGATACAAAGGTAAAAAATATTAAAAAAAAAACTGAAAAAACCAAATGTATATTAAATAATAGATATATACGAACGATTAAATATCTATTGCACAATTTAAGTATATTCATTTCAATTAAAATACAAATCACCAAAAATTATTTTATAAATTTTGTTTACATTCACATCTACTCTAATTATTATTTTTGTTTAATTTTTTTAAACATGTGTGTTACTTGTCAAAATGATAAATTGGTGTAAACTGTCTTTTATAATCAATAGCATATGTTAATTTTTTTAAGTATTACTTATATATTATCAGCACATACAAAATTATGGTATGTTATTGCATTAACAATATATAATTTTGGTAGTGGTTGCCAAAAAAAATATTTAAGCGGTTGTCAGAATACCGTATATATAAATTATTATGAAAAATATTAATAAAAAAAATTATTTTTTAAAATTATAGGGTTGCCATAACAATCTATGTTCGTATAGGTGTGCTGTGCCGGTCGTATTGCCTTTTAAACATATGGAAAGTCATGTTACTGATATAGGCATGTAGTGAATAGAGATAACCCTATCTAATTTTTGTGCTAATTACCATTATAATATTTGTAAATCTATTTTTATAAACAATAAATGATAATTGATACATATGCCACCTATTATTTGACTTTTAATGCATTTAATCATTTTACAAGTCAAAGTCGCATAAAATAATATGTCAAATAAAAAAATTACATAGTATTTATTATCCAATAATGGATATTCTATTTAATTTGCACTACATAAATACTATAATTAAAGTGGTCATGATTTATGAATATTGTATACCAATAGGGGATATGGATAACTTTTCATTTTTTCTCCTTGTTATCCCTTTATTTAATTTTGAACCTCTCCCACTCCCACCTCTCGTTCCCGAAATTATATGCCTTATGTAAAATTACGAAAATTTTACAAGAAGTTGTTTGTCCCATGCATATGGCTTATAGATTGTTAAGACTTTAATTTACAGTAATATGTATTAATCTACGTATGGTATTGGGCAATTTATTGATAAGCTTACACGAGGTTAACATAATTACATGATATCCAATCTAGTTTATGACCCTCTTTTATATCTCATCCCCGGCCTTCTTGGATGTTTAGTACTAAAAATATTTAGTTTATGGAGTTGAAAAAAGTTCTTTAACAAACGATTAAATATGCCTCAATATTTTGGAGAGAAAGTCGCTCAATATAAATTTAAAATGATTATAAAACTAGTGTAATTAGACATTAAATCTTAAAAAAAAATTGTTTGGACCAATATTGTGACCACATTGTTATGCAAATTTGTTATACAAATTTATGAACGTACGTACTAAACAAGTTGTAAAAAAATTATTTATTGAATGAATAATCTATAATTACTAATCAAGATACTATCCGAAATTATTCATGGAACAAAATATCACATTGGCTTGTGTGGTTAACTGATTATAGTTGGCTATATGCTTCACTAATATGATACACATGTATGTCAAGACCCTACTATATATGACTGTAACAATCCCAATTTATGTAAGATATATCAGCCTATCAGGAACGATTTTTTTGGGGAGCAATTATAGGAAAAAAGTGAAATCTCCAGTGGTGGTGGCCTTGAGCAAGAGCAGTAAGGGCGACCGTCTGGGCCTCACAATTCCCGAAAGACCCCCACTTTGTAGAATATCTAATCATCAGTCCTCAGAAGTTCATGCATGGTTGAATGCATTCGTAAGACTAACTTTTCTCCCCCTTGTATACACTTAGGCCTTGTTTGTTTAGAGTGGGATTATGGTAGGATATGATTAGAAATACTGTCGGGTCCACAAGTTACGCGTTTGGTATGAAAAGTGGAAGCGAGACTATTAGTCCATCGGGACTTCAAATGATGGATAAAAGGGGTATTTGTAATACATAGGAGGGTGTGGTATTATGAGTCACGGGATTACTATTCCTGTCATGTTTTCTTATTCTGATGGACTCATAGTCCCATGATTCGTACCAAACGAGGCCTTGGTGTCGTTGAATCTTTATGGTTACAACTATAACGTTACATTAATAGATATAACTTTCGACTTAGCAGTCCTATACGACACTGTAACATTTTCCAGATTTGGATTGTCTATTTCTTTGTTTATATATGTCCAGTTAATTTTGCCATATATTAGAACAATACTTACTAAGGTCAATTGATTGGCTACCCTAGGTTTCATTGAGTCTATTCTTTCTCTTATCCCAGACAAACTCGCTTCTCAGAATTAGTGACTAATTATTATTTTTAAAAAACCAAAAATACTTTTGTTCTCCAACAATGCTTATATCCCCATTTTCTTTTGTGACAATATAGTTGGTGTCCTTGTCACTCACAAAAGCAGCAGGTGAAACTGATTAATACTATATGGAAAATAGTGAGTACCAAACAACATCAGAGGAAAGAAAACGAAAAAGATGAGGATTGAAGAGGTGAAAATAAAAGGTGCGGAGATGAGCTACCTAAAAATGCTAGATAGATGCTACAAAAAAAAAAATCCATATAGCAACAGTTTAATTACAGTTTGTCTGATACTATACGGTTTGTTGCTGAAATTTAGCAACAGTATAATAACAATTTCTGTTGCAAAGTGCTGATAATTGTTATTATACTGTTGCTGAATTTTTTGCAACAAGCCGTATAGTAACAGACCAATTCTGCAACAAGCTGTATATTCAGGGTGGATTGTTACAACAGAGATAGGGAAATGAATGAGTATGAGACAACGAAGAAAGGGATGAGAAATAAAGAGAGATCCCGATTCCCGACCAGCAAACAATCGACCTTCCGAAATGTGGAGAGTACTATTGCAATGATGTTTTGAAGTCTGTTTAGTTTTATAGTCATGTATGGTACTTTTGATAAAATTTCCTACTAATCAGCTAAAATAAAATAAAAATCAATGTCCAAAAGAAATAGTTCACATGGAAAAAATACGGTATCATTCGCGGTTTGTAGAATTGGAAATGACCTGACTTGTACCACATGGTCTACATAAGTCTGAAAAATAATCAAGTTTATCCAACTTAACATCTTTTGGCTATAAAAACTTTGTTACCGTAATCTCCACATAGCACAAACAGCAAGCCTGGTCTAAACGGCTAAAGATTGTACGATCCCAATCAAATAGTAAGCCAGCACCCACCCGGCACGTCATATAGTTCTATACCGGAAAAAAGAAGAAAAAAACTTGATCATCCGGGTTTATAGGACTTAAAATTCCTCTATTTCCTTCAAGGCCTTTATTTTTCACCATCCGAAATGCCGAATACATAAGGGAGAATTAATTTACTGATCTAATATAGGCCAAAAAAAAAAATGAGTTTCAAAACAAAATCAGTTTAGATACATCTAGTTAAAACTGCACCACCTCCATTTCAAACAAAAAAGAAATTACTACCAAGTCTTATTTAGCAATCTTGTCAACCTCGCATCGTCGTTACTTTCAAATCCCTGCATTAAAAGAATCTGATCAATCTTGATTTCGAGTTACTTCAAAAAAGCAACAAGCAGATTCCAAGAGATAATAATACCTTAGATACAGAAGAGATTATCTTCAAGAGCGATGGTTTGTTGTTCATCAAAATTTGCCACTCTGTTTTATCAATCTTTCCATCCTGATTAACATCTGCCTTCAAAAACATCTGCATACGAAGTACAATAAATCAGAAACATTTTCAACTTACCAAAATGAGCCGCAAGTAACTGCTATTATCAGTTTAATAGTATCGAACATGAGGTCAAATTTAGTTTTTTTTGAGATTTGAGCCCATCACAAATACATGGGGCAGCACACAGCGTTCATCCTAGCCTAAACTCTTACGGGATGTATATTCTCCATGAAGGTGTGCCATGTCATCATTGTTGTTGTCTTGCCAGAACCACGATGATGACAAGTACTTTGAGATGACTCTGTGAAGCTTCATTTTAAAAAGAAGTTCGATCGAGTGAAACATTGTAAGCCGACACAAGAGTCAATAATTACAAATCAATAAGAAGTTTTGCTTAAATAGCCACTCACCTTATCAAGCAATATTTCAACGATCCTATCGGGCAGCTTCATACTATACTCACATAGAGATGCAATTAACATTTGCTTAACCTAAAAAGGGAAAAAAAGACGTGCATGAAAGTATTAGATTTACTCATTTAAGTACTTTTCATAATTATACAGAAAAAATAAAAAGAGAATAAACATCAAAATACCTCTTGCCGCTCGATACATCCAGTGCTCTCCAGATCATAAAGCGTAAATAAAACTGCATGTGATTGTCTGATTGAGGTCGTAGTATAATAAAATAGACTGTATATATTATAAAGACCAAAACACATCAGTTTAGATACATCTAGTTAATTAACTTACAGTTAATCTTGTCTTCCAACGGGGAATTTGGATGGAATACATTAAGGGATAGCACAAAATCGCCAAAATCAAGGACTCCCCTATACTTAATATCAAATAGATCAAAGATCTGAAAACAAACATTCACCAACGAACAAATTTAGAGCAAGTTATAGAAATGGGATAGTAAACATAGCAGGGAATATTAGCTTGTAACTCCAATCTAACGAACAAAAACTAATGAACTTTGGAAGAACTGCATCGGCACAGGAAATCCAATCTTGTCTAAGGTCACTATTCAGATTCATATTTAAACTAACAGTGACCAATTTAAGACTGACTCAAACATCAGCTACAGGCTACAGCTAAAGAATGTTAAGAACTAGTCATACTGGAAACAAAGGATTCAGATGACCCTTACACTATGTAAATATGGAATCACGTAAATACACTATGTGAACATGTACTTAAGTGCTAAATTCTGTAACTGCCAACAATTAAGCATCCATTGACAACATCAAATCATGGTGTTCACAATTAACTAATTAAGTGATAAGGTGTAGGGTACAAATCTTTATCCACTGGTCAACCTAAAGTTATACCTTATGCCGTAAGCAAATGATATTAATCAGGAGTACTAAAACCACTGGTCAGTGTAAGGCGTAAACTGGTATAAAATGATTAAGTACCATACTCTGTTTGCAATTAGAATCTCCTTCTTTTTTATCTTGACTAAAGCTAATTGGAACTCTTCCTGCAAACTGAAAAATTCAAGATTAGAACAGGAAAATGACAATGAAACAGCAGAAACACAACTTCTCCTTCCATTCTCAAGCAATGACACATGACCGGTAATAGTGCTGTTTATGTAAGAAATAAATTTAAAACTGTTCATTACTTCATTATTATCTTACGAGCCAAACTTGCACAATTAAGTTTTTTTTTTCATACTGAGTTTCATTTTGTATGCAGTCTCCTTCATAATTGCAGACTAATGGGAAAAACTGTTCGTCAACATAAAGGCCCAGGGATGCCATATTATTGATTACTAAAAAAAGGTTGTATTATAATCAGTTTCGTATGTGAAAAATAAATTGTGTGGATTAGGTCTCTTGGGTGGATATAGCCTACGGCGTGAAGCTAACTTATCCAAGTATAAATCAAAAGTTTGAACTTTCTATGATACTAAATGATTTGAAATAAGATTTCGCAGACTCTTGACATTCTCAATTCATTTGTTGAAAATACTTACAAGAAAATTATGCAAAGGAAATGGGGATGAAGGACTAAACAAAATGAAAAAGAAGCCGTGAAAAATTAGAATTTAGAAGACGGTGTTACCTTGTTTATTAGTCTATCTTCAATCATAGAACCACTTATACTCTTAAACAGCTCAAATAAGGCTTCAACTTCACTAACACTAACTGTAAAAAAAAGGGGGTCAAAGATCAATCCCGATCATTCTAAAGACAAGACATAGGAAAACAACAAAGTGTGGGCTGATGACAAGAATGCTTTATCTTATTATTGACAAACACTAAGAAGAAAAACATACTGTTAAGCGGATATTGTCTAAAAAAACAAAAAAAAAACTTTAAATTTTTACGTAGACAGAAATGCGAGACTGACAAATTTCAAGGAACTGAGCTCAAAACTAAATCATTTAATGTTTGAACATGCAAAATTAATTGTGATTAGGGAGGAGCTAGGTGGGGGCTCGCAGGGCTGCAACCCCCCATATTTCTAAAAATTAATTTTTTACAGTGCAAAAAACTTTTTTTTAACGAAAAATAGCGATTTTACCCCACTTTTAATTTTGTAAAATCCAGCCCTCATATAGTGATTCTGTCTCCGCCACTGATTGTGATGCAAGTTACATCATAAAACTACAATTCTAGAAAACCAAGTACCACAAAAAAAAATGGCATGTACAAAACACCCAAAAATAGTCTGAAAGAAAATGCTAGAAAAGGATTAGTTGCTCCATTTCCTTCATCGTCCTTAAAAATCCAAAATATATTTTTAACAAAACAATTATATAAGATAAATAGATTTGAAAACTTACAAGCTGTCTCTCAAGCTAAAATGAGTAGGTTTTCATATCCAGTAAACTGCTGCTTAGGTTTAGACTGAAAACAGCCCATACTAGTGAGTAGTGATACAGAGAGAAAATGTGAGAAAAGTTGAAGAAGTTAGTAAAAAGGATAAATTATAAATGAAATCTTATAAACTCTTTTAAAGGCAAATATATATTATTTTTTATTTATTACATCTGTAGGACCCAACAAATAAGGGGTTGTTATAATAAATCCGTATAAATTCTCCAACAGAAGGGATGGTCAGATTGATTTGACTTCATGCACACGTGCTAATCAATTTTAATATCAAATTTAATTTAAATTAATATAAGAGCATCATTAACAGACGGGAATCGGAATTGTCTTATCGTCGCTTCCGTGCGGGCAGTTTGCCACCAACCGTGGCCTCACCCAATGACCCTCCTTCCCCGCAAATCCCCTTTATCCCAAACGGCCCTCTATTTTCCGTCTTTCTCTACAATAGATACGAGTATTTTTTCTTCAACCGGAGATCTGTATTTCTTTTATAAATATCTATTCTTTATAAATAGTACCAAACACAAGAAATGATTAAGAAAATTAGTGACTATATTCAAAGGCTCAAAATAAGACAATGGTGAGAAATCGACAAATTTTCAGAAGAGAAATGTCAAATAGTTAATAATAAAATAATTTAGATATATATAAATTTTCAGACATGAAATTGCAAAGGGATTTACAAAAACTTTAAATAATTGAAAAGTACAGGTAAAATGGCTGAGATTTTTTTTCTTAATTAAATTAACGCACAGTTTTTCCTAATATTTGATGTCTTGAAGTCGAGTTTGTATCTCAATTGTTGGTACACTTGTAGGACAAATAAATAGATATGACTCATAGCGAGAGACGTCTTGTGATTTTAGTGTGCATTATGACTATCGATCTAATGATTTTAGTGTTCATGTCCGGTTCAATTAATAAATGAACGCTATATTCTTGTTCATTATCATGTTCATTTATAAATGAACGAGCATGAAATAAAATTTAGTCAAATCGAAAACGAACGATTTCACGAATGACTCATCTCATTTACAGCTCTATTAGTGATGCAACACTATTGAAGCTAGTGCACAGGCCGTCTCCAAGTATTTTGAGACCCGAGACAAAGCTCAAATGACGAGGCCCTTCGGTGTGGAATCTTTTTATCATTAACAAATAGTGAACATATTGAATCCAATATTAACATTCCATGAAAAGAATTTGTATGATATATTTATTGGGTAAGTTTTCTCTAAATCGTGTTGATTTGATACAAAAATCCAATATTTTGAGCAAATTTAGATTGATGAACTACATATTTTACAACATCTGATAAAACCAAAATTCACTACCTAATTAAAGATAACATTTGTACGAAAAAATTGGATAGTGTTTCAAATGTCACTATTGAAACCAAATAAGCTAATTTGAGGAAAAACAAGGAACATAATTTAAATTAATTTAGATGATACGGGGAGACTTTGAATTAGTTACTGGTTATTTTTTTTCATCCCGTGTGACTAATAACTAAGGTCTAAGTACTAAGACAAATGGAAAAGGGGCGATTTCCTTTTAGTAAAAAAAAAATTAAATTAATTCTCTTTTGGTGCTAGTTAAAAAAACTAATTTTCTTTTAGTGTAACTTTTCCCTCATTCATTTCGCTAATATCTCATTCACTTCGTGAATATATAAAAAAAATATATAAGAAAACCAAAATAAAAAATATATAAATTAAACAAATAAAAAAATTAAAAATAGATTAAAAAAACTAAAAATTATTTAAAATATATAAATGTAAAAAGTCAAAAAATATTTTTAAAATGAAAAAAAAAAACGTTCATTCAGTTCAAGATTTTAGAATTACCGTCCCAAACAAAATCTCATTTACTTCAACAACAACAAAATCATTCGCTTCAAAAATTTGAAGGGAATGGATAAAACAACGTTTATTCATTTCAAGATTTTAGAGTGAATGGACCGAACAAAATCCCATTCACTTAAAAAAAAACATCAAAAAAACTCATTTACAAAAATATGAATTGAATGGATAAAAAACGTTCATTCACATCAAAATAACAGACAAAAACTTCATTCACATCAATATTTTGAATTGAATATATCAAAAAAAGCTCATGCACTTCAAGTTTTTAAAATGAATGAACAAAAAATAATTCATTCACGTCGGTATTTTGAAGTGAATGTACCAAACAAAAACTCATTTACTTCAAAAAAACAAACAAAATATCATTCACTTCAATATAGGGGTGGGATCGGTTCGGTTTGGTACGGTTTTCAAGAAAACCGAAACCAAAACGAAAATAATTTCGGTTTCGGTTTTGGTTCGGTTTTAATTTTTTTTAAAGATGAAGCCGTACCAAACCGAAACCGATATTTCGGTTCGGTTCCGGTACGGTTTTGCGTTTTCGGTTATTTTCAGTTTTTGGTTTTCCGGTTTGAAACGGTTTTGGGTTTTCGGTTTGGTTTTGGTCGGGTTCCAAAAGTATAGATTAAACCGAATTTAATATAGAAATACATTTTGTGTGAATTAAAAAACCGAATTTATTTAAATTTTTAAATACAATTAAAAAGTGAATAATCAAATGACAACCCACAAAATAAAAAACACAAATGTAGAAAAATTAAATACAAAGTTCCAAAGGTTACAGATTAAAGAAAATAATGAAAAATGGATTGTGTTATGCTTCAAAATATTTCCGTGAATCTTGGCTTCGTTGGTCTTTACTATAGCCTCGTATCATTTGAAGTTGATCTTTGGCTTTCTAAATTTCTTTATTTTTCAAACTTGTCCATAATCCTAGTGTTATTTTCATCAAATTCTCGTTTTTTATGAAATCAACGCTTTTATCTGTAAAATAATAGCAAATTAGTCGGAAAAAATACATAATTAATCAAATAACACATAAATACACATTAATTAACTGTAATTTTGTCTAAAAGTGCTTGGATTGCTAAAAAATTATAACACTTTATAAGTTTATATAGCTTAATTATAGATTTTTTCTAAAATTCACAAATTTTAAATTAGAAATAACCAAGTTGAATTGATGATGAAACAAAACTTTTGATCTACCCAAATGTTTATAATTAAAAATCAAAAACTAATCCTAATACGAATAGTTTGATATCATTTTCTTCTAAAAAGCAATCTGATTTAACCATGCACCAAAATATAAACAAAAGTAAACGTACATAATTATACTTTTAACATTTTATGGTTGTATTTCGTTTTACGGTTTTATTTCGGTTTTAATATCATTTACGGTTTACAGTTGTGGTTTCGGTTTTCGAAATCGTTTCGGCTTACGATTTTTCTCGGTTTTCGGTTTCGGTTTTGGTTTCGGTTTTTTTCGGTTTCAAAACTGTATACCGAAACCAAACCGAATTTTTATTTCGGTTTCAGTTTGTATTTTTTATGAATAAATCCGAACCGTTCGGTTATTTTCAGTTCGGTTCGGTTTTTCGGGAAAAAATCGTGCCCCTACTTCCATATTATTAAGCAAACAAAAGTTCATTCACTTCAAAATAATACGTAAAACCCATTCACTAGTTTTTTTCAAATGAATGTTTCAAACTAAATCCATTCAGTTCAAATTTTTCAAGTAAATAGGAGAAAGATGCAATAAACGAGGATTATTTTTTGGGAGTATGACTTTTTAGAAATTACTTTTGAAAATATACACTAAAAGATAATTTACTCAATAGAAAAGTACTTATTACATATTATATTGCTTGTTGTCACATAATTGAGGCGTTTATTATTTGGAGGCGGTCAGTCAAAGCAATGGATTTGGGCCTCCAAAAAAGTTATAGCCCATTTTTTAATTACCTATTAAATTACTAAAATACCTTTGCTTTTTTTAATTAAAAAATATAGCAAAAAACACAAATTGGTTCACGCAGCAAAGTAAAACAAAGTTACAGACACATCCATATATGCAAAGAGTACATACCCATCTTTTTACAAATTCAATTTATTGACAAACAAGTTGTGAAGTTGAGGAAAAGTGGTTGGTACAAGTGGTTGGTACCAAAGTATACTACACTCATCACCAGGGTTAAAATCTTGAACCTTGCGTAGTAGGTTTACCTCCAAATGAAGTTTTCTGATTATCAAAAAAAGAAAAAAAGTTTTGAAGTTCAACATCGATTCTGTTACTTCCGTCATTTGATTTTGGCCTCCAAAATGCGGGAGACGACACATTTTGGATGCCCTAGAATGTTTTATTGGCCAATTTGGCCTCCAAACGACCCTGCTATTGCATCTTCGTCAGGGCTTGGGCCATATAGTGAATGAAATATCCCCTTCACAAGAAGTGTTCTAGGCTCCTGACGGCCTTCAGTGATGGCCAATATGACGAACATAATGATCAACGCAAGAACATAGATGGATGAAACTCGAGATTGCATCGAGATGGCCATTGTAACTGTTTCCTTCTATTGTGTTTTGGTTATAGAGTAGATGGGCTCAGGTTTTATGAGTAATTAACTTAAATAAGAAAAAAATAATCTAAAGTTAGAAATTAAGAAAGCTAGTGGGTTATGTGCAGTTTGATAGCCAAATAGGGTTTGTATACAACAAGGTTTATTGAAGGAAACTAAATGTATTTCGATGTTTTACTATTTTAGTGGTTAACGATTGCCGAAAATTAAAAAAAAAAACTACTTTCTATTTTTGGAAACCCCAACAGTTGTATTTCACATTTAGTTAAACTTATTTTTCAAGATTATTTCTAATTTTGAAAATTCTTATGCATATTATAAATTTTAGGGGCAATTAACATAAAAATACTCTAAGACTATTATATTAACAAAAACATACCCTCAAAATTTAAATTATTAAAACATATTTTCAATTAATAATTAATAAAAAAACAAAAAAAACTGATTCATGCTTCCCAATCTATTTTAGTTATCTCTCCCCCTTTCACTCTCTTCTCCTGTCACTCTCTCTCCAATCTCTATCTCCTCCTTCTCTCTTCGTCCGATCTATCTCCTCATCATTCTCACTCTCTCCGATCTCTCATCTTTCCTTCCTCTTTCCGATCTCTCTTCTTATCCTCCATCTATTTTTAATTAGTGTAAAAGATGAATTAGTGTAGACTACGGCTCACACACGGAAGATCAAATTAGTGGTTCTAAAAGAATATATTTTATCGTTCACAACTTTCGATAGAGTGGACAACCATCAATATAGTGGTAGCACAGAGTTTTAGTAGTTCTGTCTTGACTACAAGAAACGGTTGAGTTTGAACTGTTTGTGCTAGTATACTTAGAGTATATTGAACAAGATAAAGTGATATTATTTTATGATACTGATTAGAATAAAATAAATATAATTAATGAATTATTATGATTATTTATACTCTTAATCTCCGTATTATTTTTTATACACATATTTATAATATATGTTGCTTTGATTTGCAATTGGTGAGATTTGTTGTGGTCAACAAACTCGTACGTTGGGAAGTAATATTATTTATATGGTGTGTGTCTATAGTCGACAGAATTCACCTCATTTAATAAGTATTGATGATATCCCCTCGAGAAGCTTATAAGTTTTGTTTGTGTCAAATCTTGCAAGCGTATTTTATATCCGACACAACAAATAAGTTAAGTGGAAAGGTCGAGGTAATAATATGCCGAGTAAAATAATTGTCAGTAATTTATTTACTCGGTGGATATCTGTAATCTTAACGTGAAGAGATATTTAAGTATTTAATAATGTGCTCTTAAATATTAGTTTGATAAGGAATAAGAGTGCAATTATATTATTTAATGGAAATGAATATAATTTACTGATAGATAATCATATGATTATAAAAGTATTAATTATACAGTATTATATTTGTTTTTTAATTAATACTATATAATATTTATTAATTAAGTTATTATGAGTGAACATATTTTATTCGGGAAGCCTCTTCCTCTAGAATATATTCATCCATTCTGGAAAAAATTAGACGTAATTGATGATAATGGAAACACCGATGATTATGGGGTAGAGGGTGATCTCGAAGAGTTTAAAAGTGTTTATTCTAGCAAAACTAATGTTGAAAAACGGCGTATGAAAACACAACTCTGAGAGATAACCGTACCATCTAGAACATCCATGAATGACCCCGAAGTGAGACAAAATAGGGGGAGACCTAGAAAAGGAGACAAATCTAGTAAGAGAGATAAGTCGGGATGGGAGTATGTGGAGGAACAGAGTGCTGGTGCTAGTAGGGACAAGGGCAAAGGTAAGACGGATGAAACACCGGAGGTAAGGGTAAACCCAACTAGGCGGCCGCGAAACCAGAACCCTAAACACACCCCTAATAGGCAAACCTTCATGTATAGTGACCAAATATGGGTCATGTTACATAGTTACATCGAAACGGTTTATGATGTGCGTGGGGATGGTAACTGTGGGTTCCGGGTACTTGCAAATGTGACGGGTAAACAGCATGGGGAAGATGATTGATACGCGGTAAGATGTGAGTTGTTTCAAGAGCTGCAGCAAATGAAAGGTGTTTATTATGAACTGTTTGAGAATCTTTATTTTGAAGATTATCGGTATGATTATATTTTATCAAGTTTAAATTTTTATCATGCTACAAATCCCGTACCTTCTGACAAATGGATGAGATTTCCGTCTTATGGTTTTTTAATTGCTTCTAATTACAATATGTCAATTGTATTGTTGTCCTTATGGCAAAATAAAAATGGAGGAGTACAAGTATGAAACGCCAATTTTTTACCTCTTTATACTGGTCCGCCTCCTGGAACGACATGTTACATCCCTACTGTAATAGTGTTCGTCAACAGTTGCCATTATGATCAAGTTATTCTAAAAGAAGGGATCTTCCCAATGCCAGGAATTATAGCACGGTGAAAACAAACACGCACTGAGGCAGTTGCGCCATGGAATGAACTTTTTCGACCAAATTTCAAGTTATATACGGCGCTGGAAAAGCAATCGGGAAAGAAAATTGCAAATGAAGAGGAAGTTATACACCTCTCAAGTCTATAATCAGTTTTTTATTTTTAATTTTATGTAAATTACTCTTTTTTCCAAGTTGTTGTAAATTTATATGATGTAAACAAATGTTTAATAAATATGTTTTATGAAATTTAGTTCATGTTTGCATATTGAGTTAATTTCTTTTATGAAATTTATATAATTTATGATTGTTTCATTCAAGAAAATTGATGATTGACACCAAATTGACGACTTAGTTAATGTTTCATATTGCGTTATACAAGTGTTAAAAAACAAACCAAAAAAACTTCACAAAAATTGACGATTTAGTTAATGATTCAATAAATATCAACTTATACACTTGACAAAAATATAACATGAACCAAAAACATAAAATTTTTCAAATCAACTTTTTTTGTGTAAATTTGTGTAAATTTTGTGTTTATTTTGAGAGATTGTTAGAATTTTGGTAATTTATTTTATGTAAAATTTTAAAAATAAGACATTTAGTTTTTTTATTAAAAAAATCATGTTTAATTTGAAAAATATATTCAGTATTTTAATTTTAATTGTTAAAATTGACCAAATTTATTTTATGTAAATTTTTTTTATGAAAAAACGCTGCAAACCGTAGATTTAATCTACGGTTTAGAGTGATTAACTGTAAACCGTAGATTAAATCTACGGTTTGTGCGTTTTTTCAGAAAAAGTGTAGTATAAAAATCCAACCTCTTTATAAATATCTATTCTTTATAAATAGTACCAAACACAAGAAATGATTAAGAAAATTAGTGACTATATTCCAAGGCTCAAAATGAGACAATGGTAAGAAATCGACAAATTTTCAGAAGAGAAATATCAAATAGTTAATGATAAAATAATTTAGATATAAAATTTTCAGACATGAAATTGCAAGGGGATTTACAAAAACTTTAAATAATTGAAAAGTACAGGTAAAATGGCTGAGATTTTTTTTCTTAATTAAATTAACGCACAGTTTTTCCTAATATTTGATGTCTTGAAGTCGAGTTTGTATCTCAATTGTTGGTACACTTGTAGGACAAATAAATAGATATGACTCATAGCGAAAGACGTCTTGTGATTTTAGTGTGCATTATGACTATCGATCTAATGATTCCGTCTAAAAAGTATGTCACCAGTTTTGTCTCAATTGCAAAGAGTTGTTCATTTTAACTGTCACGTTACTCTGTAGTTGGGCATTAATTCATGTGAATGGGGGAAAAATGAATCTAATTACAAGAGTTCAATATTTGTACTAAATTTGCATGTCTTCTAGTAGATTTTGTATTATAGATAGAGCAATTGGAAAGAATTATCTAGTGTAGCTAGGGTGCTACGCAAAAAGCAGGTCTATTCCGTTTAAGCATGTGTCTGACCTCGGGACAGTTCGGAAATCTGACAATAATTTTATTTCCTTACCACTAAAATTTATTCTTGAATTTTTTTATGGTTTTTAATTAAATTTCTGATATAATTAATAAGCTCGTCTCGACCATTCATTATTATTACTATTAATGAAATAGTGGGATTAATTTCTCCACCAATATATATACAAAAAAATATAAGTATCACGAGAAAATGATTTCTCCATGCTAAAATCAATAAAAGTTTCTTTTTCTCCCACATATGGAAAATATTGTTTTCACAAAATCATTATTTACAATGTTCTATGATATAAGCCTGTGTTTTCAAGATTCAAAGAACGATGTCAGTATATTTTTTTTGGCAAGTAATAGAATATATATGTAACCAGAAACAAGAATCGTAAGTACACATGCCTCAAGATAGCTAAAAGATCAGTTTATAAGTTAGTGATTAGGGATGTAAATGAAGAGAAACGAGCCGAATATGGGTTTGTTCATGTTATGTTTATGAATTGAAACACTTGTTCATGTTTAATTTGTTAGAATGGTATACTAAAATACATGATTTATTTTCGGTTTTAGTATTTATTTATTAACAATGAATGTTTTATTTGAGAATAAATGTGAGTAATGTTGTACATATTATTTACATGTACATATGTCTTTAATTTGTATAGTACACGGAAAATCAAATCAACGGTTCTAACAGAATATATTTTATCTTCACAACTTTCGATGAAGTGGACAATCATCAGTATAGTTGTATCACAGAGTTTTAGTAGGTCTATCTTGACTACAGGGAACGGTTGAGTTTCAACTTTTGGTGCTATTATACTTAGAGTATATTAAATAGGAGAAATTGATATTATTTTATGATACTGACTAGAATAAAATAAATATACCTAATGAATTATTATAATTATTTATACTCTTAATCTCTACATTATTTTTTATATACATATTTATAATGTATGTTACTTTGATTTGCAATGAGTTAGATTTGTTGTGGTAAACAAACTCGTATGTTGGGAAGTAATATTATTTATATGGTGTGTGTCTATAGTCGACAGAATTCACGTCATTTAATAAGGATTGATGATATCTCCTCGAGAAAGTTATAAGTTTTGTTTGTGTCAAATCTTGCAAGTGTATTTTATATCCGACACAACAAATAAGTTAAGTGGAAAAATCGAGAAAATAATATGCCGAGTAAAATAATTGTCAGTAATTTATTTACTGGGTCGATACCTGTAATCTTAACGTGGATAGATATTTAAGTATTTAATAATGTGCTCTTAAATATTAGTTTGATAAGAAATAAGAGTGCAATTATATTATCTAATGGAAATTAATATAATTTACTGATAGATCATATGATTATAAAATTATTAATTAGATAATATTATATTAGTTTTTTAATTAATACTATATAATATTTATTAATTAACTTATAATCAAAGTAGGGTATACATCTAGGTTAGCTAGAATTCTTATTTTTCTTATGCAGTAGGTCCATACAGTAGCCTATAAATACACTCTTATACTTTGGAAAAGAATACACAGTTTCATAAAAATAGTTTTCTAGTTTTCCTAGCAGTTCGAGAGCTCATCTCTCTAAGAACCAAGAAGTATAATAGAAATACAACAGAAGATCAAGTGTGATTTAGCTCTGTCCGTGAGCTATTTCTGTATCGTTTTGATATAATTTATATACATTATAATCAGGATCGAAAACCAGTTTTCCGTTGCTAAATCAAATATGTTTCCATCACAATTCATATTCATTTAAATACGAACGAATATTTGAGAAATATGAACTGAACGTTTGACGAGGCGAACACGAGTTGTTCGTGAACGTCTGTGTTCATCAATTCAAAACATTTATTATTATATTGTTTACTATAATAAACTTGTCTACAAATAAATAAAACATTAGTTAATTAATTTATTAGACATTATAACATAATATTTTCTTTGTTTAAATTTATATGTTCTATTAATTAATGTATAATTTCTTTTTTACATACGTATAATTAATTACTTTAACGAGTCGAGCACTTAACAATAAACCGGTAGCTGTATTTATAGTATGATAATACAAATTAGTTTAATAAGTTTGAAATAATACAAACATATCATTAATATTATTGTAGTATAAATAAGTTTATAAATTTGTAGTGATAATAACTAGTTTTTGTTACATCATTAATACATTTAGTTTTTTGATTTTATCAAACTGTATATATAGTTACACGAACACGAGTTTAGACGAAACGAATAGAGTCGTGTTCATGTTCGGTTCAATTAATAGACAAACGTTATATTCTTGTTCATTATCATGTTCGTTTATAAATGAACGAGCATGAAACAAAACTTAGCCGAGTCGAACACGAACGATTTCACGAACGGTTCATCTTATTTACATCCCTGTTACTGATGCAACACTATTGAAGCTAGTGCATAGGCCGTCTCCAAGTATTTTCAGACCGGAGACAAACCTCAAATGACGAGGCCCTTCGGTGTGGAATCTTTTTTTCATTAACGAATAGTGAACCTATTCAATCCAATATTAACGTTCCATAAAAAGAATTTGCATGATATATTTATTGGGTAAAATTTCTCAAAATCATGTTTAATACAAAAATCCAATATTTCGAGCAAATTTAGATTGATGAACTACAGATTTTACAACATCTGATAAAACCAAAATTCACTGCCTAAAGAATAACATTTGTAAGAAAAATTGGATGGTGTTTCAAATGTTACTATTGAAACCAAATAAGCTAATTTAAGGAAAAACAAGGAACATAATTTAAAGCACTAAGGTCTAAGTACTAAAACAAATGGAAAAGGGGCGATTTCCTTTTAGTAAAAAAAATGAAATTAATTCTTTTTGGTGCTAGTCTAAAAAACTAATTTTCTTTTAGTGTAACTTTTCTCTCATTCACTCCGCTAATATCTCATTCACTTCGTGAATATATATAAAAAATATATAAGAAAACCAAAATAAAAAATATATAAATTAAACAAATAAAAAAATAAAAATAGATTAAAAAAAACTAAAAACTATTTAAAATATATAAATGTAAAAGTCATAAGAATATTTTTAAAATAAAAAAAATTCAAAAAAATAACGTTCATTCACTTCAAGATTTTAGAATAAATACACCAAACAAAATCTCATTCACTTAAAAAAAAAAAGAAAAAAAAAGTTCATTCGCTTCAAAAATTTGAAGTGAATGGATAAAAAAACGTTTATTCATTTCAAGATTTTAAAGTGAATGCACCAAACAAAATCTTATTCACTTAAAAAAAAAAATATCAAAAAAGCTCATTTACAAAAATAGGAATTGAATGGATAAAAAACGTTATTCACTTCAAAATAACAAAAAAAAAACTTCATTCACTTCAATATTTTGAATTGAATGTACCAAACAAAAGCTCTCGCACTTCAACTTATTAAAATGAATGAACAAAAAATAACTCATTCACTTCAGTATTTTGAAGTGAATGTACTATACAAAAGCGCATTCACTTCAAAAAAATCAAACAAAATATCATTCACTTCAATATAGGGATGGGATCGGTTCGGTTCGGTACGATTTTCAAGAAAACCGAAACCAAAACGAAAATAATTTCGGTTTCGGTTCGGTTTTAATTTTTTTAAAGATGAAATTGTACCAAACCAAAACCGGTATTTCGGCTCAGCTCCGGTACGGTTTCGGTTTTTCGGTTATTTTCAATTTTTGGTTTTCCGGTATGAAACGGTTTTGGTTTTTCGGTTTGGTTTTGGTTTTCAGGTTTGAAACGGTTTTGGTTTTCGGTTTGGTTTTGGTTTTCAGTTTTTCAGGTTCCAAAAGTATAGATTAAACAGAATATAATGGAGAAATCCATTTTGTGTAAATTAAAAAACCGAATTTATTTAAAATTCTAAATACAATTAAAAAGTGAGTAATCAAATGACAACCCACAAAATTAAAAACAGAAAGGTAGAAAAATTAAATACAAAGTTCCAAAAGTTACAGATTAAAGAAAATAACAAAAAATGGATTGTGTTACGCTTCCAAAGATTTTCGTGAATCTTGGCTTTACTATAGCCTGATATCATTTGAAGTTGATCTTTTGCTTTCGACAGTTCTTTCTTTTTCAAACATGTCCATACTCCGGGTGTTATTTTCATCAAATTCTCATTTTTGTATGAAATCAACGCTTTTATCTTCAAAATAACAACAAATTAGTTGGAAAAAATACATAATTAATCAAATAACACATAAATACACATTAATTATCTGTAATTTTGCCTAAAAGTCCTTGGATTGCTAAAAAATTATAACACTTTATAAGTTTATATAGCTTAATTATAGATTTTTTCTAAAATTCATAAAATTTAAATTAGAAATAACCAAGTTGAATTGATGATGAAACAAAAGTTTTGATCTACCCAAATGTTTATACTTAAAAGTAAAAAACTAATCTTAATACTAATAGTACGATACCCTTTTTCTTCTAAAAAGGAATTTGATTTAACCATTCACCAAAATATAAATAAAAGTAAGCGTACATAATTATACTTTATATTTTTTTACGATTGTATTTTGTTTTACGGTTTTATTTCGGTTTTAATATCATTTCCGGTTTACGGTTTGCACTTGTGGTTTTTATTTTCGAAATCGTTTCGGTTTACGGTTTTTCTCGATTTTCGGCTTCGGTTTTTATCGGTTTCAAAACTGTATACCGAAACCAAACCAAATTTTTATTTCGGTTTCGGTTTGTATTTTTTATGAACAAAACCGAACCGTTCGGTTATTTTCGGTTCGGTTCGGTTTTTCGGGAAAAAATTCCATCACTACTTCAATATTATTGAGCAAACAAAAGTTCATTCATATCAAACTAATAAGTAAAAACTCATTCACTAGTTTTTTCAAGTGAATGTTTCAAACTAAATTCATTCAGTTCAAAGTTTCCAAGTGAATGGGAGAAAGATGCACTAAACGGGGATTATTTTTAGGAATTATTTTTGAAAAGATGGACAAAAATATAATTTACTCAATAGAAAAGTACTTATTACTTATTATATTGCTTGTAGTCACATAATTGAGACGTTTATTATTTGGAGGCAGTCACATAGCAATGGATTTGGACCTGCAAAAAAGTTATGGCCCATTTTTTAATTACTTATTAAAATATTAAAATACCTTTCTTTTTTTTAATTAAAAAATATAGAAAAAAGCACAAATAGGTTCACCCAGCAAAGTAAAACAAAGTTACAGACACATCCATATATGCAGAGAGTATAGACCCATCTTTTTACAAATTCAATTTATTGACAAAAAAGTTGTGAAGTTCAACATCGAATCTGTGACTTCCGACATTTGATTTTGGCCACCAGGCGGCACATTTTGGATGCCCTTGAATGGTTTATTGGCCAATTTGGCCTCCAAACGGCCCTGCAGTTGCATCTTCGTCAGGGCTTGGGCCATATAGTGAATGGAATATCCCCTTCACAAGAAGTGTTCTAGGCTCCTGACGGCCTTCGGTGATGGTCAATATGACGAACATAATGATCAACGCAAGAACATAGATGGATGAAACTCGAGATTGCATCGAGATGGCCATTGTAACTGTTTCCTTCTGTTGTGTTTTGGTTATAGAGTAGATGGACTCTGGTGTTACGAGTAATTAACTTAAATAAGAAAAAAAAAATCTAAAGTTAGAAATTAAGAAAGCTAGTGGGTTATGTGCAGTTTGATAGCCAAATAGGGTCTGTATACAACAAGGTTTATTGAAGGAAACTAAATGTATTTCAATGTTTTACTATTTTAGTGGTTAACCATTGTCCTAAATTTGTCCTAAATTTGCATGTGAACGGGGAAAAATGAATCTAATTACAAGAGTTCAATATTTGTCCTAAATTTGCATGTCTCTTCTACTTGATTTTGTATTATAGATAGAGCAATTGGAAAGGATTATCTAGTGTAGCTACGGTGCTACGCAAAAAGCAAGTCTATTCCGTTTAAGTATGTGTCTGGCCTCGGGACAGTACGGAAATCTGACAATAATTTTATTTCCTTACCACTAAAATTTTTTCTTGAATTTTTTTATTGTTTATATTTATATTTCTGATGTAATTAATAAGCTCGTCTCGACCATTAATTATTATTATTATTAATGAAATAGTGGGGTTTCTCCACCAATATATATTAAAAAAAATAAAAGTATCACGAGAAAATGATTTTTCCATGCTAAAATCGATAAAAGTTTCTTTTTCTCCCACATATAGAAAATATTGTTTTCACAAAATCATTTATTTACAATGTTCTATGATATAAGCCTGTGTTTTCAAGATTCAAAGAACGATGTCAATATATTTTTTTTGGCAAGTAATAGAATATATATGTAACCAGAAACAAGAATCGTAAGTCTGTAATACTACACATGCCTCAAGATAGCTAAAAGATCCGTTCATAAGTCAGTGATTAGGGATGTAAATGAAGCGAAACAAGCCGTCTTTGTTCATGTTATGTTTATGAACTGAAACACATGTTCATGTTCAATTTGTTAAAATGTTATACTAAAATACATGATTTATTGTCGGTTTTAGTATTTATTTATTAATAATGAATGTTTTATTTGAGAATAAATGTGAGTAATGTTGGACACGTTATTTACATGTACATGTGTCTTTATTTTATATAGTTAATGATTTGGTGTGTAGAGTACGGTTAACACACGGAAGATCAAATCACCAGTTCTAACAGAATATATTTTATCGTTCACAACTTTCGATAGAGTGGACAACCATCAGTATAGTTGTAGCACAGAGTTTTAGTAGTTTTGTCTTAACTACCGGAACGATTGAGTTTCAACTTTTTATGCTACTATACTTAGAGTATATTAAACAGGAGAAAGTGATATTATTTTATGATACTGAATAGAATAAAATAAATATAACTAATTAATTATTATGATTATTTATACTCTTAATTTCTAAATTATTTTTTATACACATATTTATAATGTATGTTGGTTTGATTTGCAATGGGTGAGATTTGTTGTGGTCAACAAACTCATACGTTGGGAAGTAATATATTTATATGGTGTGTGTCTATAGTCGACAGAATTCACGTCATTTAAGAAGGATTGATGATATCCCCTCGAGAAGCTTATAAGTTTTGTTTATGTCAAATCTTGCAAGCGTATTTTATATCCGACACAACAAATAAGTTAAGTGGAAAGGTCGAGGTAATAATATGCCGAGTAAAATAATTATCAGTAATTTATTTACTCGGTGGATATCTGTAATCTTAACGTGAAGAGATATTTAAGTATTTAATAATGTGCTCTTAAATATTAGTTTGATAAGGAATAAGAGTGCAATTATATTATTTAATGGAAATGAATATAATTTACTGATAGATTATCACATGATTATAAAAGTATTAATTATACAATATTATATTTGTTTTTTAATTAATACTATATAATATTTATTAATTAAGTTATAATCTAAGTATGGTAGACATCTAGGTTAGGTATAATTCTTATTCTTCTTATGCACTAGGTTCATGCCTATAAATACACTCTTATACTTTGGAAAAGAATACACAATTTCATGAAAACGGTTTTCTAGTTTCCCTAGCAGTTCGAGAGCTCATATCTCTAAGAAGCAAGAAGTATAATAGATATACAACAGAAGATCAAGTGTGATCTAGCTCTGCCCGTGAGTTATTTCTGTATCGTTTCTATATAATTTATATACATTATAATCAGGATCCAAAACCAGTTTTCCGCTGCTAAATCAAATGTGTTTCCATCACAATTCATGTTCATTTAAATACGAACGAATATTTGACAAACATGAACCGAGCGTTTGACGAGGCGAACACGAGTTGTTCGTGAACGTCTGTTTTCATCGATTCAAAACATTTAATAATTTAAAAAATACTATTTTTTTCTTTCTTTTTAGAATACATTATAATTTTATCATTTATTATTATATCGTTTACTATGATAAACTTGTCTACAAATAAATAAAACATTAGTTAATTAATTTATTAGACATTATAACATAATATTTTCTTAGTTTAAATTTATATGTTTTATTAATTAATGTATAATTTCTTTTTTACATACGTATAATTAATTACTTTAACGAGTCGAGCACTTAACAATAAACCGGTAGTTGTATTTATAGTATGATAATACAAATTACGTTAATAAGTTTGAAATAATACAAACATATCATTAATATTATTGTAGTATAAATAAGTTTATAAATTTATAGTGATACTAACTAGTTTTTGTTACATCATTAATACATTTACTTTTTTGATTTTATCAAATTGTATATATAGTTACACAAACACGAGTTTAGATGAAATGAATAGAGTCGTGTTCATATTCGGCTCAATTAATAGACGAACTTTATATTCTTATTCATTATCATGTTTGTTTATAAATGAATGAGCATGAAACAAAACTTAGAAAAAAATATAGAAAAAAAACACAAATAGGTTCACCCGGCAAAGAAAAACAAAGTTACAGACACATCCATATATGCAGAGAGTACAGACCCATTTTTTTACAAATTCAATTTATTGACAAACAAGTTGTGAAGTTCAACATCGATTTTGTGACTTCCGTCATTTGATTTTGGCCTACAAAATTTGGGATACGGCACATTTTGGATGCCCTAGAATGTTTTATTGGCCAATTTGGCCTCCAAACGACCCTGCTATTGCATCTTCGTCAGGGCTTGGGCCATATAGTGAATGGAATATCCCCTTCACAAGAAGTGTTCTAGGCTCCTGACGGCCTTCGGTGATGGCCAATATGACGAACATAATGATCAACGCAAGAACATAGATGGATGAAACTCGAGATTGCATCGAGATGGCCATTGTAACTGTTTCCTTCTGTTGTGTTTTGGTTATATAGTAGATGAGTTCAGGTGTTATGAGTAATCAACTTAAATAATAATAAAAAAAATCTAAAGTTAGAAATTAAGAAAGCCAGTGGGTTATGTGCAGTTTGATAGCCAAATAGGGTCTCTATACAACAAGGTTTATTGAAAGAAACTAAATGTATTTCGATGTATTACTATTTTAGTGAATTACAAAAAAGAACTACTTTCTATTCCTGGAAACCCCAATAGTTGTATTTCACATTTAGTTAAACTTAAGTTTCAAGATTATTTCTAATTTTGGAAATTCATATGCATATTATAAATTTTATCGAATGAAACTGAAAGTATTTCGATATTTTTCTAAGGCAGCTGCTAATATGGCAATGTAGACGGGCGGTTAATGCTAAAATTTGAATCTTTTTATCAAAATCCCTAAGGAAACGTTAAAGGTTAATCTATGTTTAAAATACAACTGTCAACTTTTTTTTAATTAGTATTTTGAATTTAAGTTTTTGTCATGATTAGTATACTTTTGTCCAATTCAACTATTAAAGTATCAAAATAGCCTTGTCTAACTTATGATTAATTTAGTTTAGTATACTATACTTTCGTATATATTTACTTTTGTATACTTCCTTTTAATACATTATTTATAATTATTACATAAATAGACTCAACAGTTTTAAAACAAAATCAAATAAATACTAGTGGTTTTAATTGTACCATAAAGTAAAATGAAAAAAAAAAATAAGAGCGATCAAAATAGTAAAAATCTTAGTAGTTAAAAAGGAATTTTACATAACTAAAGATATTAAAAAAATATATATATATATCATGGTAGATTAATTTTCAAAACGCACTAGTACATATCAATTATTTTTATCATTGACTTAAGCAGATGTTCCGTAATTAAAGAAACATGCCACTAGCACTCTTTCAAAAGTATACAAATCTTGTTAGTATCTCTTAATTTATGCTAATCAGCTTCCAACAACAAAAGTTAGTTGTCATGCAATCTAGTATAGACTATGAACATTGTAAAAAAAATGTCAGTTTAGCAACAAAACGTCTGTTAAACTAACATTGTTTTGTAGTGAAATAAAAGTAAATATTATAGTCACTTTGTTTTGTTTGCAAAGAATTGCTATATATTTATAGCTACTCATCAATAAGCAACTACGGATCCTACTAATAAGAACTTGAGCTTTTTTTTAATTAAGAGTCTGACGATGCAAGAGTTTTTTTTTTTTTTGAATAGAGGATATGAACCGTATGATAAGCTGTAATTTTTTTTTTGCGTAATAAAAATAGACTCAATAGTTTACAACATGATAAAAAAATAATAGAAAAAATATGTAAGAAATAATTTATAGTATTATGACCAATAATTGGTCAAAATTTTACATACTTGAGGTAATTTTTAAAATTTAATATCATGTTAGACTAATTTTCAAAACAAACAAGCACATGTCAATAAATTTTTAATTAATCCTTTCTTTTTATCTAAAACTAACATATTAAATTATTGTAGCGGTCAAACGATGAGAACGAGATTGTATGAGTTAAAATAGTGAGGTCTGAATATTACTATTTTTCTACGATGCAAAAACCACGTCTGTTCCGTTTCAGTATGTGTCTGGCCCCAGGACAGCTCGTTTGACAACTTCTAACAATATCGGTTTAGATCTCATATTAACTTGTAATCACAAAGGTTAATAAGAAAAATAGGAAAACCGATAAAAGATTAAAAAAAATAAAGGAAAAGGCGTAAAAAAAGAAGCGATAAATCTTATATCGGGTTAGTTTCGTGTACATCTATTTTGATTGAATTGAGAGTTTGATCGTGCTTTTGGATCATAATATTTTGTGGGAACGTTTACTTCTATTTTTTTACTACTCCGTATGATTTTGTCAATCTAGAAGTGCAATAAATTGGATTAAATATTTATAACAGTTCCCCTGATTTCCTTTTTCATACGTGTTTCCATTAACTTAAAAGTTTGAAAGCTAATATTTCTAAGTAAAAATCATGTGTTATTTGTACCAGGATCTTTGTGGAAATGACACTTTGAGTTTGGTGTCCGAAATATATATGGAACAACGTTTATGTAATTAGGGTGTTGTATTTATTATATTGGTATTTTTTTTCGCATGACGTGTTTAATTATGAAGATAACATTAATAAAAAAAAATCCCGCATTAGGTGTTTGTACCCCCTAACCAAAATTTCTTCCTCCGCCGCCGCCGCATATATGCAATGCAATGCAATCAAATACTATCAAAGAAAGGAGTATCACCCTAAATAGTAAATACTATCAAATACTATCAAAGAAAGGAGTATGACCCTAAATAGTAAATACTATCAAATACTATCAAAGAAAGGAGTATCGATCACCCTATAAATAGTTTCGTTTTGTTGAATGGTTTAATTTTCATGCAGTCGGAATGAGTTTTTTTTAATTCGGTACATTAGATTATCGGATAGATGAGAATTATTGGATGAAAAAAATGGAGTACTACAAAACAAAAAACTAAATATTTCACATATGCGTAACATGTACGTGTCTGTAGCTAAATTTTTGCACATGCTAACTAAAAATGAATTCAAACCAAATATTGGATACAAAAAGCTGTTTTCTCTAGAAATTGATCATAGTTCCAAATTTAGTGTCCACAGCTATTTAATTTTTCCACCATTTACACCAAAGCAGAGGCAATTAATATACTATATTTGCCTACAAATTTTGATAGTTGTTATTTGCGACCTAATATTTTATGAGGCATTTCCTGAAGTTGATTTTTTGCTCTCTTTTTTCTGGCAAAACGGGTTCAATCTTAAATATATATGGGTTCAACCTATTTTGGTTGTTAGAAATCATTAAGCATCTCTCATTCTATTGAAGTGTTTAGGACAAGGCTAAAGCTAACAAGTGTCTCACATGCAATAGATAAAAAAATATAATTAGGATAACAAATTTAACAACTATTATAATTATTTAATATTTGTAATTATATATTATTATTTTTTGAGTTTAAAATTATGTTTTTTTCTATTTTTACTTTTCAACCAAACTACTCCAATAAAACGATTAAATGATTACACGGAGATAGAAGGCAAACGAGAAACAACTTGCGCTGTTAGACCTTTCGGAATAGCAAAACCAATTCTCTTAAACACTACATCAGTAGATCTAGAAGTCATGACATTACTATACATGGGTTTTATTGTGTTGAAAGGGTAGTTTTTAGTTTTCTATTTAATTGGTATTTAATTTTAAGATAGTTTTAACTAGGGTTTCATATTTTTATTTGTGTTTTATTGTGTTGGAAAAATAATTTTTAGTTTACAAAATCATAAAATATATCAAATTAGGGTAAATGAATGAATACAACATATATATTTTTTACAATAAATACAAATTGGAGTCGCAATCAGTACCCGGATCAATTTTGTAAAATGAAACATATTCCGTTACATATTCCAAATGAAACAACATATATTATTTGAACTGGTTATATATTCCAAATGAAACAACATATTCCACTGAATGGCGAATCCATATACACTTGGTGTAAAATCTCGTATTTTATTTCAGCTATTAACCATTATTCAATATTATTTTTATTTGATTAGTAATGTGATTTGGCCGTTCCTATAATTAACAATTGGAAGTTTCTTGAAAAGATTTCTAATTAAGTATAATGTATTAATCCTCATTAATTTATTAAGAGTTACATTAACATTTATTACTCCATACACATGTTAGATATATTTTACGGTAGAAAGTTTTCACATGAAACACCCACATTTATCCTAAAGAAGTTATACACACAGTCATTTATGAATTAATTCCTTAACCTTTCAATAATTCATTTATAAATTAATTCCCTATAAACTATAATATATATTCCACACAGAAGGAAGACACTTTATAATATTCTAATACTATCTTTATATTCCAGCCTAAATAACACATACAATATATACGAATACAAAAAGCAACAATAGGTTAATTAGCAACATGTTTTGTCAAGGCAGTACATGTGTATTCTATATGGATTTTGGGGTTACCAGATTAATGTTCACTGGCCGGGTCATAGTTCTTTCTGGTTGATTCGATTCGGTATTTAGGTGAGTGGTTTTCTTATTTGCTATTATAAAATCCCATTGTATTTTTTAACAAGTGCTTGCAGGCTGAAATTATATTTTCAAATAAAAAAAGTTATATATATGTATATTTTGTTGCAAAGTTGCAGGTTTTAAAACATAAAATTTACTTGTGTACGTTGATAAACGTAAATAAAGTGAAATGTTTATATGCGTTGATAAACGTATAAGATTTTGAAGAAAGTTTATTTTATTTTTTGTAATCTTTATGGTACTATAATTGTGAAATAAGTGATCTAAAGATACTTGGGAAGTCCAAGTACACAGAATAAAAAGAATCAGGAAGTCTGATTACAACAGAATAAAGAGAAGTAGGAAGTCTGGGTCCAACAGAATAAAGAGATTCAGAAAGTCTGAATCCAGCTTAATTTTGCATTATATTTATCGTATTGATCACATCAAAAGAAAAATGTTTTAAAAGATATGTGTTAAATTTATTAAAGTATGCTTGAGGAATTTTATTTAATATGAAATATTGTTTTGAAGAAAATGAGATAAATTGATTTAAAAATTATTTTCGTCCCTACTATTATATGGCAAGGTATACCATTCACTAACCTCGTTTGGATTAACCCTCGTTTTCAAAATGTTTTCAGGTACTTAGAGTTGATATTAAGTTGGTCGGGACCAGACATAGCTCATAGGATTAAATATTTAGTTTTCCGCTGCATTGATATATTGATTTAGATTGTAACAAGAAAAGTTTAAGTGTTTAAAGTTCGAGCTTGTATTATTTGTAACGTTTTTAATAGAAAGTGATCATTTTATTGTGTATTTTATAAGTATTTTAAATTAGTATTTGTCTAGCATGTTTCTTTGTTCAATACTAACTAAAGACAATTGATTGGCTACGCTCAATTTCATTGAGTCGAGCTTTTCTCGTCCCAGACTAACTCGCTAACAGAGTTTCAAATTATACCCCTTTTATTATTTACCGGAAAATTAAGGTTACGATTAAAGGCTCCGAGAATACACACGCCACCTCAATTTGAAATGAAAAGAAACTACCACCAGATATTTTGCTTTTGCTGTGAAAAAAGAGGTTGCCTTGATATATCACTGCATTAAAAGAAAACTGAAACCAAACCAAATTTTTATTTCGGTTTTGGTTTGTATTTTTTAAGAACAAAACCGAACCGAACCGTTCGGTTATTTTCGGTTCGGTTCGGTTCGGTTTTTTGGGAAAAAATCCCACCCTACTTCAATATTATTGAGCAAACAAAAGTTCATTCAATTCAAAATAATAAGTAAAAACACATTCACTAGTTTTTTCAAATGAATGTTTCAAAACAAATCCATTCAGTTCAAACTTTTCAAGTGAATGGGAGAAAGATACACTAAACGGGAATTATATTTTGGGAGTATGAATTTTTAGGAATTACTTTTGAAAAGATACACTAAAATATAATTTACTCAATAGAAAAGTACTTATTACTTATTATATTGCTTGTGGTCACATAATTGAGGCTTTTATTATTTGGAGGCCGTCAACCAAAGCAATGGATTTCGGCCTCCAAAAAAATTATGACCCATTTTCTAATTACCTATTAAATTATTAAAATACCTTTGCTTTTTTTTTTTATTAAAAAATATAGAAAAAAACACAAATAGGTTCAACCAGCAAAGTAAAAACAAAATTACAGACACATCCATATATGCAGAGAGTGGAGACCCATCTTTTTACAAATTCAATTTATTGACAAACAAGTTGTGAAGTTGAGCAAAAGTGGTTGGTATCCGAGTATACCACGCTCACCACCTGGGTTCGAACTCTGACGCCTACGTAGCAGGTTTACCTCCAAATGAGGGTTTCTGATTATCAAAAAAAAATAAAAAATTGTGAAGTTCTACATCGATTCTGTGACTTCCGTCATTTGATTTTGGCCTCCAAATTGCGGGAAACGGCACATTTTGGATGCCCTAGAATGTTTTATTAGCCAATTTGGCCTCCAAACGACCCTGCTATTGCATCTTCGTCAGGGCTTGGGCCATATAGTGAATGGAATATCCCCTTCACAAGAAGTGTTCTAGGCTCCTGACGGCCTTCGGTGATGGCCAATATGACGAACATAATGATCAACGCACGAACATAGATGGATGAAACTCGAGATTGCATCGAGATGGCCATTATAACTTTTTCTTTCTGTTGTGTTTTGGTTATAGGTTAGATGGGCTCAGGTGTTACGAGTAATTAACTTAAATAAGAAAAAACAATCTAAAGTTAGAAATTTAAAAAACTAGTGGGTTATGTGCAGTTTGATAGCCAAATAGGGTATGTATACAACAAGGTTTATTGAAGTAAACTAAATGTATTTCGATGTTTTACTATTTTAGTGGTTAACGATTGTCGGAAAAAAAAAACTACTTTCTATTCCTGGAAACCCCAACAGTTGTATTTCACATTTAGTTAAACTTAAGTTTCAAGATTATTTCTAATTTTGGAAATTCATATGCATATTATAAATTTTAGGGGTAATTAAGGATTGTTCCATCAAAACAAAACTATTTAAATATTGGTCACCCTATAAAATTTAATTAAGGATTGGTCAATTATTTGTAAAACTAATAAAGGATTGGTCACCCACCTAATAGCCTAGTAAAAATAAAATGGAAAAAATAGGAAAACCTCCAAAAATAAAATTAAAATCAGAAAAATCAGAATTTATTTTTAAAAAAACGAAAATACAAAAAAAAACTGCTATTATCAGTTTAATAACGAACATGAGGTCAAATTTAGTTTTTTTTGCGATGTGAGCCCATCACAAATATTGGGGGCAGCACAGATAGCGTTCATCCTAGCCTAAACTCTTACGGGATGAATATCCTCCACGAAGGTGTGCCATGTCATCATTGTTGATGTCTTGCCAGAACCACAATGATGACAAGCACTTTGAGATGACTCTGTAAAGCTTCATTTTAAAAAGATTCTTGATCGAGTGAAACATTGTAAGCCGACACAAGAGTCAATAATTACAAATCAATAAGAAGTTTTGCTTAAATAGCCACTCACCTTATCAAGCAATATTCAACGATCCTATCGGGCAGCTTCATACTATACTCACATAGAGATGCAATTAACATTTGCTTAACCTAAAAAGGGAAAAAAAGACGTGCATGAAAGTATTAGATTTACTCATTTAAGTACTTTACATAATTATACAGAAAAAAATGAAAAGAGAATAAACATCATAATACCTCTTGCCGCTCGATACATCCAGTGCTCTCCAGATCATAAAGCGTAAATAAAACTGCATGTAATTGTCTGATTGAGGTCGTAGTATAATAAAATAGACAGTATATATTATAAAGACCAAAACCCATCAGTTTAGATACATCTAGTTAATTAACTTACAGTCAATCTTGTCTTCCAACGGGGAATTTGGATAAAATACATCAAGGGATCGCACAAAATCAAGGACTCCCCTATGCTTAATATCAAATAGATCAAAGATCTGAAAACAAACATTCACCAACGAACAAATTTAGAGCAAGTTATAGAAATAGGATAGTAAACATAGCAGGGAATATTAGCATGTAACTCAATCCATAAAGCAAAAGAGGGAACAAAAACTAATGAACTTTGGAAGAACTGCATCGGCACAGGAAATCCAATCTTGTCTAAGGTCACTATTCAGATTCATATTTAAACTAACGATGACCAATTTATACGGAGTGTGTCTGTAGTAGACAGAATTCACGTCATTTAATAAAAATTGATGATATCCACTCGAGAAACTTATAAGTTTTATTTGTGTCAAATCTTGCAAGTGTATTTTATATCCGACACAACAAATTAGTTAAGTGGAAAGGTCGAAGAAATAATATGTCGAGTAAAATAATTGTCAGCAATTTATTTACTTAGTGGATATCTGTAATCTTAACGTGGGAAGATATTTAAATATTTAATAATGAGCTCTCAAATATTAGTTTGATAAGGAATAAGAGTGCAATTATATTCTCTAATGCAAGTGAATATAATTTACTGATAGATTATCTTATAATTATAAAAGTATTAATTAGATAATACTATAGTAGTTTTTTAATTAATACTATATAATGTTTATTAATTATGTTATAATCTAAGTAGGGTAGACATATAGGTTAAGTAGAATTCTTATTTTTCTTGTACACTAGATACATACAGTAGTCTATAAATACACTTTTATACTTTGGAAAAGAAGACACGGTTTCATAAAAACAATTTTCTACTTTCCCTAGCAGTTCGAGAGCCGATCTCTCTAAGAAGGTAGAAGTATAATAGAAATACAACAGCAGATCAAGTGTGATCTAACTCTGGCCGTGAGTTATTTCTGTATCGTTTCTATATAATTTATATACACTATAATCACGATCCAAAACCAGTTTTTCGCTGCTAAATCAAATGTGTTTCCATCACAATTCATGTTCATTTAAATACGAACGAACATTTGACAAACATGAACCGAACGTTTGATGAGGCGAACACGAGTTTTTGGTGAACGTCTGTTTTCATCAATTCAAAACATTTAATAATTTAAAAAATACTATTTTTTCCTTTCTTTTTAGAATACATTATAATTTTATCATTAATTATTATATTGTTTACTATGATAAACTTGTCTACAAATAAATAAAACAATAGTTAATTAATTTATTAGACATTATAACATAATATTTTCTTAGTTTAAATATATATGTTCTATTAATTAATGTATAATTTCTTTTTTACATACGTATAATTAATTACTTTAACGAGTCGAGCACATAACAATAAACTATGAACAGCAACAGTAGGTTAATTAGCCACATGTTTCGTCAAGGCATTAGATGTGTATTCTATATGGATTTTGGGGTTACCAGATTAATGTTCCCTAGCCGGGTCATAGTTCTTTGTGGTTGATTCGATTCGGTATTTAGGTGAGTGGTTTTCTTACTTGCTATTATAAAATTACATTGCATTTTTTAACAATTGTTTGCAGGCTGAAATTATATTTTCAAATATAAAAAGTTATATATATGTATATTTTGTTGCAAAGTTGCAAGTTTTAAAACAGAAAAATTATTTGTGTACGTTGATGAACGTAAATAAACTGAAATGTTTATATGCGTTGATAAACCTATAAGATTTTGAAGAAAGTTTATTTTATTTTTTGTAATCTTTATGGTACTATAATTGTGAAATAAGTGATATAAAGATACTTGGAAAGTTCAAATACACAGAATAAAAAGAATCAGAAAGTCTGATTCCAATAGAATAAAGAAAACCAGGAAGTCCGGATCCAACAGAATAAAGAGATTCAGAAAGTCTGAATCCAAGTTAATTTTGCATTATATTTATCGATTGATCACATCAAAAGAAAAATGTTTTGAAAGATATATGTGTTCAATTTATTAAAGTAGGCTTTGAGAATTTTATTTAAAGATAAAATATTGTTTTGAAGAAAATGAGATAAATTGATTTAAAAATTATTTCCTTCCCTACTATTATATGGCAAGGTATACCATTCACTAACCTCGTTTGGCTTAACCCTCGTTTTTAAATTGTTTTCAGGTACTTAGAGTTGATATCAAGTTAGTCGGAACCAGGCATAGCTAATAGGATTAAATATTTAGTTTTCCGCTGCATTGATAAATTGATTTAGATTGTAACAAGAAAAGTTTAAGTGTTTAAAGTTCGAGCTTGTATTATTTGTAACGTTTTTAATAGAAAGTGATCATTTTATTGTGTATTTTATAAGTATTTTAAATTAGTATTTGTCTAGCACGTGCCGCAGCATATGTTATTCGACCGTGTGACTCACTATTGGGTCTCGTATGTTACAAGTATTGTTGACTTTCACATAGTCACTTTCCGCATCGTAACACAACCCTTAAAGCAGTCCTATATGTTAACATTTTTCAGATCTGGGTTGTCTATTTTTTGTTTATATATGTCCAGTTCTTTTTGCCATTTGAACATGTTTCTTTGTTCAATACTAACTAAAGACAACTGATTGGATACGCTCAATTTCATTGAGTCGAGCTTTTCTCGTCCCAGACTAACTCGCTAACAGAGTTTCAAATTATACCCCTTTTATTATTTACCGGCAAATTAAGGTTCGGATTAAAGGCGCCTGAGAATACACACACAGCCTCAATTTGAAATGAAAAGAAACTACCACCAGATATTTTGCTTTTGCTGTGAAAAAAGAGGTTGCCTTGATATATCACTGCATTAAAAGAAAACTGAATATCAATAGGGAGTTACTTTCCAAAAGCAATAAGCAAATTCCAACAGATAATAATAATACCTTAGATATGGAAGAGTCATTATCGACTTCAACATCCTTGGATTGCGGTTCACAAAATTTTGCCACTTTATTTTATCAATCTTTCCATCCTGATTAACATGTACTTCAAAAAAAAATCTGCATACGAAGTACAATAAATCAGAAAAAAATTCAACTTGCCGAAATGAGCGGCAAGTAACTGTTATTATCAGTTTAATATCCAACATGAGGTCAATATAGTCTTCAAATGATACAAAATTAACTTTTTTGAGAGAGTTGCCCATCACAAATACTGGGAAAGCACACAGTGTTTTGGTGTTGAACTACAAATCAGTAAGAAGTAATGCATTAATAGCCAGTCAGTCACCTTATCAAGCACTTGTCCGATGACCTCATCGGGAATATTCAGATCAGACTCACAGAGCAATGCAGTTAACATTTGCCTACCGTGAAAAAGGGAAAAAAAAGATGTGCACGAATGAATTAGATTTACTCATCTACTCTACATAATTATAAAGAAAAAATAAAAAGAGATTAAGCATCAGAATACATCTTGCAGCTCGATGAATCTAGTGTTCTCGGGATCATAAAGCCTAAACAAAACTGCAAGTCGATTGAGGTCGTAGTATAATAAATTAGACTGTATTTATTATAAACCAAAACAAAATTCAGTTTAGATCCATTTAGTTAGTAAACTTACAGTCAATCTTGTTTTTCAACGGGGCATTTGAATGAAATACATTAAGGGATCACACAAAATCGCCAAAATCAAGGACTCCCCTATGCTTAACATCAAATTGATCAAAGATCTGCAAACAAACATTCATCAAGGCTTACTTAGCGGGAAAAAAACACGCCAAATTTAGAGCAAGTTATAGAAATGGGATAGTAAACTCATATTACTTAACATCAATGAGAATTTTCCAAAAAAACAATACTCAATATTTAAGGTGGACATAACACTACAAAAAAATACTCAAATAACGACGGGATTAGTGACGGTATTTTTTGTTACGAGCTTATTAGCGACGGTTTTTGTGACGGTTTTGTGACAGTTTAGTCAATTTGCGACAGATTTGTGACAGCTTTTTAAATTAGCGACAGGCTTGTGACAGCTTTTGACTCTCACTAAATCAAACATTATTTTGTAGTGTAAATGCGAGATTGACAAATTTCACGGAACTGAGCTCAAACCTAAAATCATTTTATGTTTGACCATGCAAAATCAATTGTGATGCACATCATAAATTATCAATCAATATTGGTTTTCCTTCATCATCCTTAATATTTTCAAATATTTTTTTGATCAAAACAACTATTTAAGATGAAGAGATTATCAAGCTTACAAGCTGTCTGTGAAGCTAAAGTTATTGGGTCTTCATTTCCGGGAAAATGTTTCTTAGACTGAAAACACCCCATACTAACTATACTAGTGAGAGAGAATGTGAGAAAATGTGACAAGCAAGAGAGAATTTATTAAGAAAATTATAATGACTCCGTTCCTAAATATTTGTATTTTACGTCCTAAATACTTCTATTTTACAAAAATACGTGCAAATTTTACCATCAAGTTTTTAATGCTTGCACATGATAACAAAAAATGAATTCAACCAAGTATTGGATAGAAAATGCAGTTTGGTCTAGAAATTGAATAGCTCCAAAGCGGCCATAATTCAGCTATTTAATTTTTTCCACCATTTAACAAATTTTGACAGTTGTTACTTGCGGCCTAATATTTATTAACTTCCAAAATTTATGAACCATCTTCTAAAGTTAATTTTTTTTTCCAGGCAAAATGGGTTCATCATATAGTTGTAGGATAAAATCATCAAGCATCTCTTGAAATGTTTATGATAAATCATTAACAACTTCCCAAAGATACCAGTGATTTCATGTTATTAAGTGTTTAGATATCAACTTTTGGTAAATGAATAAATACAACATATATATTTTACAATAAATACAAATTGGAATTACAATCATTACCCGGATCAATTTTATATATACTAATGAAGCATATTCCAAATGAAACAACGTAAATTATTTTAACTGGTTATATAAAAAATTAGATTACGTCTTGAGTCTTGCAATTCTACTAATCAATATGCGATTGCTTGATGATTTTATCCAACAAGTATAGCCTTATAGGTTTGTAGGTATAATGTCAATTATGGAAAACATAGTCTTCCTACACGTATAACTTTTATAGCATGTAGAAACTCCGTATACCAAATAAAGTGATTTATAGATGCTATTGCATATAACTCCCGCTTATCCTCCTTAAACACAGCCAAACTTTGGTCTAGACTAAACCTAGACTAAACCAACAGGTAAAAACTGCTGGTTTGACCAAAATAGAAGGGATAGACCCCTTCCATTCTCTGTTTTATCTTGATAATCATTGCTTTCTCGAAAAAACAACCATGTATATTACCAATGACTGATTCATATAATACCCATAACTTTTTCTACGTGTCACACGTTAAATAGTTAATTTCAAATTTAAAATAATAAAATAATAAACCAGTTGCATATTATATTAAAACAGTTCATTATCCGCGTCATAGTGACCTACTTTTTTAAAAAATTAACATAAAATTAAATGCGTATCAAGAAAATATAAAATTATAAATAACACTATTTTATAGGTTGTAAGTTGCAATTTAGCAAAAAAATTAATTTACTTAAGCGACTAAATTTTTTATATAAAACCTTTTATGAATATACTAATTTTATCATACAATTTTGGTAAAAAAATTAAACAACACAAATAATACAAAAAAATGCAATATTAAAAAAACTCGTAACCATTAATATTATTTGTAAAAAAAAATACTAAAACTAAAATTCAATTACAATAAACAAGTTATAAAATTGCTTATCAGTTGTTGTGATAGAAACTGATCGAAAGAACAAAAGAACCCAATGGTGATGTTACAAATTTGATGTAATTTAAAATGGTCAGTTAACATAAACATACTCTACACCTATTATATTAACAAAAACATACATTCAATTAATAATTAATAAAAAACAAAAAAAATTGATTCATTTCTCCCAATTTCTTTCCTCTCACCCTCTCTCCAATATCTCCAATCTCTCTCCTCATCTTTCCCACTCTCCGATCTCTTATCATTTCTCTTTCTTTCCGATCTCTCTCCCCATTCTCGCTCTATTTTTCCGATTTTTTTTCCTCCCCCATGTCTCTTCGATCTCTCTCTTCCGTAAAAATTTAGACGAACACATCTGTAGGATTGGGCGGCGAGGGTATAGAGCGAGATCGAAAACTCGAGATTGATGTCGACGGAGATGCGATCGTCGAAAGAGAGACCCACGACGGCGATGTGTTAGTTCGAGATCGGAGGACGGGTAAGAGTTGAATTTATTAATTAGTGTATAATGTTGAAAAATAAGTGCATGAATTACGTGAATTAAGGGTATGAAGTTGAAAATTATGTATATGTATTATGTAAGTAAGGATATAAATTATGTAAATTGGGGTATGAACTTTGAAAAAAATGGTAAACTCTACAAATCATGATATAAACTTTTGAAACAACTGTATAAACTTTTGGAATAAGGGTATGAAAAATACAAATTACGGTATGAATTTTTGAAATAAGAGTATGAACTTTTGGAATAAGGGTATGAAAATTACAAATTAGGGTATGAACTTTTGGAATAAGGGATATAAAATTTTGGAATAAGGGTATGAAATTTTGGGTATATTTTTGTTAATTAGAAATTTGTGGGTATTTTTTTGTTAATTTAGTTTCAAAAGTATATGTTTTGTTAATTTATCCAATTTAAAATAATATATTGTGAGTATGTTTAAAAAAAAGATAAATCTTACGAAATGTTGTAAGAAAAATTGAAGAGGCCATTCGGTGCGTGCTTATGTAAATATACGAGGGAGTATACATATATTATACTAGCGAACCTGACCACGCGATGCGTTGGTCTGACGGTAACCATAAACTTGACGGTAACCTATATTCATAGATACTAATTAAATCGAATATAAACTTCACAACCATAAAATTGAAATCACATAAATTAATAACAATAATATTATTGGAAAAAAAAAAATTATACCTGGAATAGTAAAAAAATTGGAGGGAATAGTAAAAAAATTGGAGAGATATGGAGAGAAGAGGAGAGAGAAAAGGAGAGAGAAACCTAAAATAGACAAATGAATTTGAAAGTGGGATGTAGTTAACGTAACATAGCAGTTTTATTTAGTATTTATTTTATTTGCAATTTGTGTAATTGAAAGGGTTTTTTTGTAAATATTTGTTTCAAATATTCATAAGGGGTGTTACATAAAGTATAAAGTAATAGTATAGATACACAAACCAAAACACAAGGATAAAAAAAACTCTCCAACCCATAATTTTGTATTGTTTCATGATAAATATTCTCTTTAACACAAAAGCCCAAACCAAAAAAATAAAACTACTGCTTAGCCAACCCCTAGGTGTCACATCAAAAAAAAAAAAAAAAACTTATCCCCTTAAAAGGGACAAACAACACAGGTGTGACCGTACAAAAAAGTAAACCGCATGCGAAATATGCCATTAAGGTCTGCACCAAATTAGTACCTTCTGGATTCAGCCCATGGGTATAACTTTTATGCTAATGGTTATCAGTCAACAAATTACTAAACAGAGACTCAAACCAAAACAGACAACAGTGGACCCAGTCGCAGTTGATATACTGATTCACATTCAATCTGATATTTTTCATTCAAAATCCGAGACTCAAACCTTAATCCATTACATCCGATGCATCCGATTTTTATTAGAAAAGGTCATGGGATGGATAATAGGGTTTGGATTGGATTCCATGCAAATTTACTTAATTGTCCCAATACAAACTTTTTACACCCCAAACATGTACGTACAATCATTTCTATCCCTTCCTTTCTTTGTACCCCTTATATTTCACTTCGTCGGCTGCGCACTTGAACTTTCATCAAATGGACTAATAAGGAAGTTGTACTATAGTACTAATCGTGTAGTTGTATCTAAATAAGTATCTACTATGAAGACTCTTGCATTACATAGAGAATAAGATCTCAATACGAGATTCTTAAAGGAAAAGAATGTTGGGAATGAAGTTTTTGAAACAAGTAAAACCACATGCTCCCCAAATAATTCATAAACTACAAGAAAAAGCGTGATTTAGCAGATAACAGACCTGGAAAGATAACTTATTGTAAAAGTATTGTGTACACCAAATTAGTCTTATCCTCGACTTGATTTGTATCATCAGAGAAATTGAAATAAACAGCAATTTGGTGTATAGCAGATCCTTCAAAGAAAATTGTCAAATTAAAAATGATTCATCTAGTTAAAATTCAATGCAAAATAATGTGAGCAACATTCCAACTCTTAACACAGCCTGCAATAAAATATCCCAACACAACATCGCATGCAAACCAACAGATCTTGAAGGTGTATGCATGCCGCTGCCATCAACAAGATAATTTATTACCTTTTTTATTAAATTATTTGGTGGGGAAAAAAAATCATCTACTTCCATCATCAACCGAGTCGATAAAAATTTGACAGGCCTTCGAGCACCTAGAGATAGTAAGCAACTTCTTGTTCATTTCAAATTGCTTCTCGAGACTACCCTTCAATTGAATATAAAACGTTTCCAGAACTCTGGCATTCTTCAAAAAGTACTCCACCAATGTGCGCTCATATACAACCATTGAGACTCCACGAAATTCTATAACTTTGAGATGCGTAGACACGCATGTAGGCACATGTTCCGGTACTTTATCACTTGGTTCAAACTCATAAGAGTACCCCTGACAAGACACAACCCCAAAATTAATACTGAATACAGTCAGAGGATGCAAAAAAAAAAAAAACCAGCATCTCACAACAAATTTTCTTTCTCAACTCACACTGTCAAGAACAAGGACATCAAGACGAGGTGCCTTATCTAAAAAGTCAATTAATATTCTCAAATCAAAGTCCAAAACTGCGAATATACTCATCTCCAAGTTGGTGAGGTTATGGAATGTAGGCAAGGTGTGACCGAATCCTCGAAAAACCTACATTAAATTTTAAAAACAACTTCTAAAATCAGGGTAATCTACAGTTGAGACCGGTAAAGCACAAAGCGAATGAACACTTTACCTCCAACGTAGAGGAACATATATCGAGACTCCTAACATGAGATACAATACTAACAAGCTCTGAAAGGGCTTCGAATCCTGCATCGGACCTTGTTGAAAAACTAACACACGCGTTGACCAGCGATTTCAACCCACACCTAACAGAAAATCCATGTGACTCACTGCCACGATACTCAAAGTACTTAACATTAGGAACGTCGAGAACAAGTGCAAACTCATCATTGATCCCACTCATCTTTAAACTCACAAGGGTTGGGACACAAATTTCTATAACATCAATATTTTTTGAGGAAGAGTTGTCAAGGACCAAAACCTCGAGCGCGGGACATCCCTGGAAGAGCCTACGAACCGAATCATCACTGTCGAAAACCACATTCAGGAGATGAAAAGTCTTTAGACGCGGAAGAAACACATTTTCCGGAACATCTAGGTTAAAGCTTCCAATTATCTTCAAAACAGCAAGGGATCGGGACAGGAAAGTATTGCATGGAAATGTTACGGGCGTATTTAGGCTTTCAAGGACAATAAGTTCTCGGATTCCACGGTTAACGGAGTCATGAATCCATGAAATAAGTCGAGGGGCCTCGGATTCAGGGAGGAAGGAAGTGGAGATGTAACAGAATCTGTCCATACACTCGACATTATAGGAGCTAAGGACAAAATTGACAAAGTCTAGGAAAGGTTTGACAGTGGTCCATGCGTAACAATGAGAGGGGCTACAGAAATCTAGGACTGGGACAAGGGTAAAGAGGTACTTCCACCTAGTGGAAAGTATTCGGGTGCGAACAGAGTATTTTGTAGAGAGGTATGAAAGGATGTGGCAGAGGATTGCGTCAGGGAGATTGCTTATTCGGTCCACATCTTGATTTTGGGATGGACAAATTCTTGCTTCGTTTAGATCCATAATTAGTGGAAAATTGAGCTTTCTGATTTGTAGTTGGTATTTGCAAAGTAACCTTTATAACTCTGAGAGGGACAGCCAACAATAGCTAACTCTGATTGCCCCTTGATTCTATTCAGAAAAATAAGGAGTAGAAATAAAAGCAAGTTAATAATTTTTTGATAAAACCAATAATCAAAATACATTATGCTTTTAGTCTGAACAGTACGAAAAATTATATTAACCAAAAGTATTAAGCCACAGACCGTTTCTATAAACCAGTACAATCTGATTCAAAAGAAAAATACTTAGTGTATAATTTGAAGCATGCTTTTCAATTAAGTGACCATGCATGATTGATGTATATGTTTTTATGCTAAATTGAAAATTAAAAACTCTTAAAAGTTCTGATCATCCAGAAAAAGGTAACCACCATGGATCACTTAGTTGTTTAGAAACATAAAGTAGCACAAAGATGAGCAACTGGTATAGTAAGAAACAGAGAAAGGTTGCTAAATCTGAAAGGGATATATTTGACAATCTGAAATGCAAAACAACACAATGCAACTGTTACTCACGTATAAGGAAGATGAAGTTCTTTGTTCAACAAATTTGAGACATGGTTATTCGTTTCCGCAAACAGTCTGAATTCACATAGAATACTAACTTTTTTTGCTAAACCCCTAATTCGAATGCGCTCTCTAAAGATTTTATAACTCTAATTGGAGAAATTTATTATAAACTCCATGGAGAATATAAACCCCATATTTCTAAGATCGTAGAGTCTTAAAGTTCAATTTCGGTAGCATATGAGTGATACCATGAATATCTACGGACAAATATATAACTTTTGAAACAGTTTAAATCAAGATGCTTGCTAACTTAAAGAACACGACGATTTATTTGCAACCTACAAAAGAGTCAAAAGATGTTGCATCTCCAGGGAAAAACACATGAATACAATTACAATTTTCATTTCGAGACACAAATTACACATTAAAACTTCCCCAATTTTTCTTTTTCTCGACTAACCTAAAAAAAACACCTAAAAGAAAACTAGGCACAAAATATCTAAACTCTATCAAACATTTATAACTCTATGATATAACACCCACTAGAACACGAGAGATTATGTACTCTTTGTTATACAATAAAAAAAATTAAACATGTGGTATGGAGGGCGTTGGAGGATTCTTCCAAGAGGACTAAAGATTTCCTCCTAGGACACTAAGTACTAAAGTTCTAACTGCACCATATTCAGTCACTAATTTCTCCTAAATACGGCTCAAATACATTTTAGGAACCAACCCTGAGAAACAAAACACTTTAAATAAACTAGGGCTAGAAATTAGTTAAATCGAAAGGAATTTCAATTATTAAATTCTCCACACAAAAAGAAGCTCAAATCAATCACTGAAATGATAACAACAAAAAGAAATAGAAAATTCTTAATACCTTACATTACTCCACGAAGAAATCCTGGATCAACTAGCGAAGCTACCAAATGTTCCATACGCCTTCCTTTTAGAAAGAAATAAAAGAAGCACCCATTAAAAAACAATGTACGTATCAAATTTCTCATTTATACCAAGGTTTAGTGACTTTAGTTTCTAGTTAATTCTTAAAAGGGGACATTTGTTTATTTACATTTTAAACAAATTCAAAAGAAACTACCATTAGTTACTCTTCAGAGAAAACACAAATAGACTATCAACATATCTTCACAAATTCAACAAAATCGACACGTTTCCCAAAAATGGCAATAAACATAAGGATCAAACTTACTCAGGAATAATATATTGTTATTACACATTAGTCAATATTGATTAAATGAGAATGCATAATAGGTGTCTATATTTCTATGCAAAATTAGAATTAAAATTCATCGCTTCGGTGATAAGCATCATTTCTCTCTAAAATTCATCTCAAAGCTGTTAATTCAACATATCTTCACAAATTCAACAGAATCGTCGAATCGACATGTTTCCTAAAAACGACAATAAAGATAACGTATAAACTAAGCGATAATAAATTGTTACTAATTAAAAATTAGTCAGTATTGTTTAAGTGAGCATGCATAATTGATGTCTATATTTCTATACAAAAATAAATTTAAAATTCATCGCTTCGGTGATAAGCATATGTTTCTCTCTCTAAAAGTCATAACTCAAATTGGAGAAATTTGCTATTAATTTAACTCGGATGATAACATAAATAATAGATTTTTAAGATCATACATTGTTAAAGTTTATCACACGATTATAATAAATAAAAAAATGAGAGAATTTACCTTTGTTCGATCACCGATGAACTTCGAAGCTACGAATAAAAAGGGGTGATTATTATTTACAAGACAATTTCACTTTTTTTCACTTTTGTATATTTTTTTAAAAAAAAAATTGTATAAGACTATTTAATTAATATATTATATTATTATTTTTTGATAATTTTATACACTTTCGTCCAATAAAATTAAAAATTCCGTTCAAAAAGAATAAAGAATATGTGGTAAAAAAACAGTTTATCATTTGTTCTAAAGTTCAGGCTAAACTTGAAAATTTAAACGGGTTTGTACGTAATTAATATGTGGTATGGAATGAGAATGATAAGTTTGAGGTCATGGATCAAAGTATGCAACTAATATTACGAAAGAAAAAAATATAGATGTATGTGAAAATCGAGTGAGCGAAAATTATTATACGAAAGTGTATAAAATCACCGAAAAGTAGTAGTATGGTGTACTGATTAAATAATCGGTTAATATGGTATACAAAATCGTAAAAAATCAATAATATGATGTACAAAAGGGCAAAAAATGCCCTTAAAAATAAGCTAAAAACTTTAAAAATAGATAAATTGAATATATATTAATTTATGTTTTTTTTAGATTATAAATTAATCTCTGTTGTTATACATATCGGGTGATGTTAATGTTGTTTTATACTGGATGCTTGGCAAGTCAGATTATTCAGATTTTAAAAATTTATTTTTTAGGCTAAAAATCCAAATTTTCAGTGGATTTTTAAAACATATTTTTAAAATATGATTTTTAACTAAAAAAATCTGTTATCAAACGTACCTAATGTGACTTTTGGATTTTAGTTTTCATTAGATTTAGTATTCAATTTGTATATTTATTGATATATTACAATACTATTTTATTTTCCAAGGCACTTCTCTATTACTATTTATTGTTAGGTGATAATTAAGTTGCTACAAACATGATTTCGGCACTTTGTTCGAAGACGAAATCAAGAAAACATTAGGGTATTTGGTTTAGTGGGATTATCAAAAGTCAAAACCACTATCTCGTTGGAAATAAAGTAAGATGAGAGTTTATTTGGTAGCAATTTGGTTGTTAGCTCATAATTAGATTATTCCTAACCTTGACACGCAATTTTAATAAAACGTAGAAAATTGCATATGATTAATAACAACCAAATCGGGATCTCGTGTTTATGATGTACATGAAAGAAGATTCATTTTGATGAAAAATGACTATTGTTACCCATGTATGATATTTAAAAAACAAGGTTAAAACTTGTATAGTTAGATAGAATATGAATCAGTCGTATCAAAAGTTAAAACTTGTAGAGTTAGCTGAATGCAATGGCAGCTTCATCTACCAACAGAATGATCTCGATGAAGCTGCCATTGCATTCAGTTGGCGTATAACAGGCCCTTCAAAGAAAATTGCCAAATTAAAAATGATTCATCTAGTAAAAATTCAATGCAAAATAATGAGAGTAACATTCCAACTCTAACACAACCTGCAATAAAATATCTCAAAACAATATTGCATGCAAACCAACAGATCTTGAAGGTGCGTGTATGCCGCTGCCATCAACATGATAATCTATCACCTTTGTTACTAAATTATTTGTTGAAAAAAAAAATCATCTACTTCCATCATCAACCGAGTCAACAAAAATTTGACAGGCCTTCGAGCACCTAGAGATAGTAAGCAACTTCTTATTCATCTCAAATTGCTTCTCGAGACTACCCTTCAATTGAATGTAAAAGATTTCCAGAACTCTGGCATTCTTCAAAAAGTACTCCACCAGTGTGCGCTCATATACCAACATTGAGACTCCTTGAAATTCTATAAGTTTGAGATGCGTAGACACGCATGTAGGCACATGTTCCGGCACCTTATCACTTGGTTCAAACTCAGAAGAGCACCCCTGACAACACACAACCCCATAGTTCATACTGAATACAGTCAGAGAGTGCAAAAAAAAAAAAACAGCATTTTACAACTAAGCTTTTCTTTCTCAACTTACACCGTCAAGAACAAGAACATCAAGACGAGGTGCCTTGTCTAAAAAGTCAATTAATATTCTCTGATCAAAGCCCAAAACTGTGGAAATCTTCATCTCCAAGTTGGTCAGGTTATGGAATGTAGGCAAGGTGTGACCGAATCCTCGGAAAGCCTAAATTAAATTTTGGAAACAATATCTAAAATTAGGCAATCAACAGTTACAATCGGTAAAGCACAAAGAAAGTGAACTCTTTACCTCCAAAGTAGAGGCACATATTTTGAGCCTCCTAACATGAGATACGATACTAACAAGTTTTGGAAGAGCTTCGAATCCTGCATCGGACCATGTTGGAAAACTAACACAGGCATTGACCAGCGATTTCAACCCACACCTAACAGAAAATCCTTCTGACTCACTACCACGATACTCAAAGTATTTAACATTAGGAACGTCGAGCACAAGTGCAAACTCATCCTTGAACCCACTTATCTTTAATTTCACAAGGGAGGGGACACAAATTTCTATAACATCAATATTTTTCGAGGAACAGTACTCAAGGACCAAAACCTTGAGCACAGGACAGCTCTGGAAGAGCCTACGAACCGAATAATCATCGTTGAAAACCACACTCAGAAGATGAAAAGTCTTTAGACGCGGAAGAAACACATTTTCCGGAACATCTAGGTTAAACCTTCCCATTATTTTCAAAACAGCAAGGGATTGGGAAAGGAAAGTATTACATGGAAATGTTACGGGCGTATTGAGGTCTTCATTGATAATGAGTTCTCGGACTCTACGATTAACGGAGTCATGAATCCATGACACAAGTCGAGGAGCCTCGGATTCAGGGAGGAAGGAAGAGGAAAAGTAATGGAATCTGTCCATACAGTCGACATTATAGGAACTAAGAACAAAATTGACAAAGTCTAGGAAAGGTTTTACAGTTGTCCATGCTAAACAGTGAGAAGGGCTATAGAACTCTAGGACCGGGACAAGGGTAAATAGGTACTTCCACCTGGTGGAAAGTATTCGGGTGCGGACGGAGTATTTTGTAGGGAGGTATGAAAGGATGTGGCAGAGGATTGCGTCAGGGAGATTGCTTACATGGTCCACATCTTGATCTAAGGATGAACAAACCCTTGTTTCGTTTAGATCCATAATACGAGTGGAAAATTGAGCTTTCTGATATGTAGTTGGTATTTGCAAAGTAACCTTTATAACTCTGAGAGGGCCAGACCGCCAACAGTATCTAACTCTGATTGCCCCTTGATTCTATTCAGAAAATTAAGGAGTAGCAATAAAAGCAAGTAAATAATTTCTTGATATAACCAAGAACGAGAAATACATTGTGCTTTTAGTCTGAACAATACCAAATATCAGATTCGAAATTTATATCAACAAAATATTAAGCCAGAGACCTTTTAATAAACCAGTACAGTCTAATTTAAAAGAAAAATACTTTTGAGTGTTATTTGAAACGTGCTTTTCAATTAAGTGACCTACATAATTGATGTAAATATTTCTATGCACAAATTGAAATTTAAAAACTCTTTAAAGTCATGATCATCCAGAAAAAAGTAACCACCATGGATCATTTAGTTGTTTAGAAACATAAAGTAGCACAAAGATAGGCAACTGATACAGTGGAAAAAGAGTAAAGTTGCTAAATCTGAAAGGGAAATATTTGACGATCTGAAATGCAAAACAAAACAATGAAACTGTTACTCACGTTTAAAAAAGATGAAGTTCTTTGTTCAACAAATTTGAAACATGGTTGTTCATTTCCGCAAACAGTCCGAATACACATAGAATACTATCTTTTTCTGCTAAATTCCTAATCCGAATGCGCTCTCTAAAGATTTTATAACTCTAATTGGAGAAATTTATTATAAACTCCGTGGAGAATATACACCCTATATTTCTAAGATCGTAGAGTCTTAAAGTTCAATTTCGGTAATATTTATGAGTGATACCATGAATATCTACGGACAAGTATATAACTTTTGAAACAGTTTAAATACAGATACTTGCTAACTTGAAGAACACGAGGATATATTTGCAACCTACAAAAGAGTCAAATTATGTTAAACCTCCAGGGCAAAACACATGAATGCAATTACAATGTCATTCCGAGACACAAATTACACATTAAAACTTTCCCAAATTTTCTTTTTCTCGACTGACCTAAAAAAACACCTAACAGAAAACGAGGCACAAAATATCTAAACTCTATCAAACATTTATGACTGATTACTCCAGAAAGAGCTCAAGTTGGTCATTTACATATACAATCATATTGGTGATCGGAAAAAAAAACACCCACTAGAACACGAGAGATTATGTACTCTTTGATATAACAACCTTCTCATCACACATTATCCGGGACACACCAGTGTATATTAAACATGTGGTATGGAGGGTGTTGGATGATTCTTCCAAGACTACCAAAAATTTCCTCCTAAGACACTAAGTACTAAAGTTCTAACTGCACCATATTCTATCACTAATTTCTCCTAAATACAGCTCAAATACATTTCGGGACCAACCCTAAGAAACAAAACACTTTAAATAAACTAGGGCGAAACTAGTTAAATCGAAAGGAATTTCAATTACTAAATTCTCCACACAAAAAAAAAACAGCTCAAATCAATCACTGAAATGATAACAACAAAAAGAAATAGAAAATCCTTAATACCACACATTACTACACGAAGAAATCCTTGATCAACTAGCGAAGCTACCAACTGCTTCATACGCCTTCGTTTAGAAACAAAAAAACGAGCATCCATTAAAATCAATGTACTGCTAAAAGAAGGGCACATTCGGTTATTGACATATTTACATGGATTCAATAGATTCCATATTAGTCCTGCGACTAATCCTGAAGACAAAAACATAATACACAAAACTAGGAATCGTATTTTTTCTGCCAAAATGGATTGTAATAAATGATAAGTACTAAAAAGGGCTCTACTCCGGTATTAACCCTAGAGGCCCAGATTTCGGTCAACTGAAGTACTAAACCCTAACCGCAAGCAGTGGAGGAACTAGTAACAGACTAGAAAGGATTCCAGCACCCCCATATTGAGAAAAAACCGATTTTTTACCATGTATCTTGATTATTATTATTTTATTATTTATTTTCCTTTGAGCACCCCGTAATTACGAAAAAAAACATTCCTAGTTCCGCCAATGACCGCAAGAGAATAATATCTTAAGGTAACTTACTTCATCGAACCATTTATAGCAGCTTTACACTCCTATCTTCCGAAACCAGAAAATAAATCATTAAAATTAGGTATCTGAGTTATAAATAATACAAACTTTTAATCACTATTCACTAGGTACTCATAAAAAGTGCATAAATTGGTTATTCATGCATGCACAAGAATCTATACGACTATATGATTCGTGACTAGCCCTATAAACAAAAACAAATAATACAAAACTGATGTCGAATTGCCTCGGCAGTTAAAAATTTATTTAGCAAATATCAGCCTAAAAAAAGGGAACAATCTTTCGCCATTGATCAACTAAAAGTCTAAAACCCTAATCCCAAAGCTGCTAATTCAACATAACTTCACAAATTCAATGTTTCCTAAAAATGGCAATAAACATAAATGTATAGACTAAGGAGCAAACTTACTCAGCGATAATAAATCGTTTACTTATTACAAATTAGTCAACATTGATTAAGTGAGCATGAATAATTGAAGTCTGTATTTCTGTGCAAAATTAGAATTCATAACTCGAACAGGAGAAATTTGCTATTGAACTTCGCTGATTATATAAATTACTAGTTTTTAAAATTATGCAGTCTTAAAGTTTATTGCACGATTATAAAAAAAAAAGAGTAGAGAATTTACCTTTCTTTGATCACCAATGGGCTTCGAAGCTACTAATAAAAAGGGGTGACTAAATTCCCAGCCCTATTTTTTACTACTGGAGTGCATTGGTTTTGTTAAATCTGTCAAATTTTTACCAATTTTTTTTAAAAACGTATGTGTACATTTTTCTTAATTATAATATTATCTAATAGAAAAATAAAAATAAATAACATTTTTATTCACTTTTTAACAACTAAAAATTCTTTCAATTATCCACATTTTATATTTTATATTTTTTATCACACATTTATATTATCATCACACTTATATTATTCACACCGCGTTGCGCACGTACCGCGTCACACACGCAATGCGTGGGCACGGTTACTAGTTATAATAATATTTACTCCTCGTATACTTATATCTCTATATTATTTTTATGTCGATAATCATAGTTACTACCAACAACGTTATCGTAATTTGCTCGAAGACGGGATCAAATAATAACTAGGGTGTTTGGTCTGAAAGGATTATCCAAACCACTTTCTAGCTCAAAAATGTAGGAACAAGTGTTATTTGGTAGCATATTGGGTTATTATGTCGCAATTAAATCATGCCTTTCATATTACCGAAGTACACGACACGTAATTTTTATTCGTAATACAACATAAATTTTCCATTGATAATCATAAATAATCACATGGTAGATGGTGCATTTAGATAATAAACAAAAAAAACTAGTATTGTTACCCTTGTGTAGCAATTAAAATAAATAAATTAAAACTTGTATAGTAGAGAAGTATATAAATATGTCAGACCAAAACTATTACATTTTTGGACGCTGGGATAAAACTGCAACTTGTTGAAACTGTAGGACTACTCTATAATTCATCAAAACGGTAGAAAGGACTCTATAATTACACGATAACCAAATATAGTTTCATGTACAGATGAACAAATCAATGAAATAAATGCAAAATTTTAAATATACAAGTGTACAATTTTTTAATTTTTTTTAAAAATAATCAAAATTTAGTTGCTGTAATTTAAAAAATTTGGGTCAAAACTGTATTCTATTAGGCTAAAAAATGTCTCGTATCTGAATTAAAAGTATTATTCTATTCTTCATACTTTTCTTAAGGTAAGTAAGTAATCGTTATTAATGTAAATTAAAATCCCTATTTGCAGCCCCAACCTGTTTCTACACTAAATAAACACCACCACACTCTTCTCCTCTAGAGCGAGAAAATAAAATGGTGGGTTTCCACGAGCACATAATAACGGACCTTCTAGAAGACCCAACCGGCGGACTCGTAATACTCTCCGCTGGCCTCTCTCTCTCTAAACTAATCTCCTCCCTCCTCATTCTCCATGACCCTGTCTCGGGACCCCTCCTCCTCCTTAACTCCCCCTCTTCCCTCTCTCCCTCTCTCCAATCCATCACCTCTGATCTCCCCCTCTCTAAACGTCTCTCCCTCTACGCCTCAGGCCTCCCCCTCTCTGTAACCTCCCGCATCCTCGTTGTTGACCTGTTAACCGGTCGCCTCCTCCCTGCAAACGTCGCTGGGATTGTTATAGTTAATGCGCATAATGTGGGGGAGAGTTCTACGGAGGCGTTTATTGTGAGGTTGTTGAGGAATGGGAATAGGGATATTTGTGTTTGGGCGTTTTCGGATAGGGCGCAGGCGATGGCCGCAGGGTTTGCGAAGACTGAGCGGATTATGAAATGCTTGTATTTAAAGAAGCTTCACCTCTGGCCCCGCTTTCAGGTTTTTCTTTTTCTACTGGTTCTGTTTGTTTTCGTGGGTTATGGGGTCAATTTGTGATTTGTGTGAATATTATGTAGTTAATCGTTAACTAGAAGTAAATATCTAGGTATTTATCCTTTAATTCTGTTTCGTTAAGTAAATGTGAATTTGTGTTGAATTAGATGAATTATGTTTGTTTTAGTAGGTTATGGGGTAGTTTTGCGATTTGTGTGAAATATTAGGGACTGAATGGTGTAATTAAAGTAAATATCTAGGTATGTATTCCCCTTCCTCTAAATCCTCACCTCCGATCCCCCCCCCTCCACAAACACCTCTCCCTCTACGCCTCCGGCCTCCCCCTCTCTGTAACCTCCCGCATCCCCGTTGTCGACCTGTTGATCTCCCGATTGCTGCCAACAAACGTTGCTGGGATTGTTATAGTTAATGCACATAATGTGGGGGGGAGTTCGACGGATGCATTTATTGTGAGGCTGTTGAGGAATGGGAGAGATATTTGTGTTTAGGCGTTTTCGGATCGGGCGCAGGCAATGGTTGCAGGGTTTGCGAAGACCGAGCGGATTATGAAATGCTTGTATTTAAAGAAGCTTCACCTCTGGCCTCGCTTTCAGGCGCTCTTTTGGCAACTTATTATTTGGTTGATTCTGTTTGTTTTCGTGATTTATGGGGTCGTTTTGTGATTTGTGTGATTTATTAGGGACTGAATTGTTAACTAACTAAAAGTTGTTACCTAGAACAAAGGGTCATTTTGTGATTTGTGTGAAATATTAGGTACTGAATTGGGAACTAACAAGGAATTGTGGATTACACGTAAATATCTAGGTATTTATCCTTTAATTCTGTTTCTTTAAGTAAATGTGAATTTGTGTTGAATTAGATGAATTCTCGTAGGTTATGGGGTCGTTTTGCGATTTGTGTGAAATATTAGGAAATGAATTGTGTAATTAAACAAGGGTTTGTTAAGTAGAACTAAATATCTAGGTATCTATCCTCCCTCCAAATCATCACCTCCGATCTCCCCCTCCACAAACGCCTCTCCCTCTACGTCTCGGGCCTCCCCCTCTCTGTAACCTCCCGCATCCTCGTTGACCTGTTGACCGGTCGCCTCCTCCCTGCAAATGTCGCTGGGATTGTTACAGTTAATGCGCATAATGTGGGGGAGAGTTCTACCGAGGTATTTATTGTGAGGTTGTTGAGGAATGGGAATAGGGATATTTGTGTGTGGCTGTTTTCGGACCGGGCTCAGGCGATGATATAGGGGTTTGCTAAGACGGAGAGGATTATGAAATGCTTGTATTTGAAGAAGCTTCACCTCTGTCCCCGCTTTCAGGTGTTTTTTCGCTACTGTTATTTGATATAGGATTGGATTGAATCTGTTTGTTTTCATAGGTTATGGGGTCGTTTTGTGATGTGTGAAATATTAGGTACTGACTTGTGAACTAAACAATGGTTTGTTAGCTAGGAGTAAACATCTAGGAATTGTTTAGTTGCAGCTTATAATCTCCGCTCTGTTGTTTGATTGCCTTTTCACCTTCTGTAAGGTTTATTCCTTAATTCTGTTTTTGTAAGTAAATGTAAATTTGTGTTGGATTGGGTGAATTCTGTTTGTTTTCGTAGGTTATCGGTTGTTTTGCGATTTGTGTGAAATATTAGGTACTGAATTGTGTAACTAAACAAAGGTTCGTTAAGTAGAAGTAAATATCTAAGTATTTATCCTTTAACCCCCCCTCCCTCTACAAATGCCTCTCCCTCTACGCCTCCGGCCTCCCCCTCTCCGTCACCTCCCGCATCCTCGTTGTAGACCTACTTACGTCCCGCCTCCTCCCTGCAACCGCCGTCGCTGGGATTGTCATAGCCAATGCACACTCCATAAGTGAGAGCTCTAAGGAGGCGTTTATTATGAGGTTATTGAGGAATGGGAATAAGGAGATTTGTGTTTGGGCGTTTTCGGATAGGGCGCAGATGATGGTGGAGGGGTTTGCTAAGACTGAACGGATTATGAAATGCTTGTACCTCAAGAAGCTTCATCTCTGGCCCAGATTTCAGGTGAATTCTGTTTGTTTTCGTAGGTTATGGGGTCAATTTGTGATTTATGTGAAATATTAGGTACTGAATTGTGAACTAACGAGGGTTTGTTAGCTAGATGTAAATATCTGGGTATTTATCCTTTAGTTCAGTTTTGTCAAGTAAATGTGAATTTACGTTGGATAATTAGATGAGTTCTGTTTGTTTTCGTGGGTAATGGGGGTCAATTTGTGATTTGTGAATTATTAGGTACTGAATTGTGTTCTGAACAAGGGTTTGTTAGCTGGAAGTAAATATCTAGGTATTTATCCACTAATTCTATATTTTTAAGTAAATGTGAATTTGTGTTAGATTAGACAAATTCTGTTTGTTTTCGTAGGTTATGGGGTCGTTTTGTGATTTGTGTGAAATATTAGTTACTGAATTATGCACTAACACGGGTTGGTAACCAGGAGTCTAGAAGTAAATATGTAGGATGTGTTCCTTTAATTTTGTTGATTATAGTAAATTTAAATGGAATTAGGGGAATTCTGTTTGTTTTCGTAGGTTCTGGTGTTGTTTTGTGATTTGTGTGAAAATTAGGTACTGAATTGTGCACAGACAAGGTTGGTTAGCTAGAAGCCTAGAACTATATGTAAATATATATGCACTATTTGCTTACGGCTTATCCACTTATTTTGGTTTTAGTAGTTTTCAGTTTCTATTGGACTAGATGAATTCGGTTTGTTTTCACAGGTTCTGGTATCATTTTGTAATTTATGTGAAATTTTGCGTACTAAATTGTTTGCTAACAGGTGTTGGTTAACTAGAGTTTATTTACAGGCATTGTTTCGTTGCAGCCTTTTAAGTTCAGCTTTGTTGTTTTTAGTGGAAAAGTTTGGCTTCATTTTTTCGGTAAGCTTAAAAACTAAACCTTCATGGTTTTTCCTTGTTAAGCCAGAAGCTTTTATGTGGATGAACACAGGGTACTTGATAGAAATTTCCACTGTTGTCAGTTTTTATTTAAAATATTAAATAATATACTCTTCTGATCCCAAACAGCATAACCTTTTTGGATGAACACAGGGTACTTGATAGAAATTTCCATTTTCCATGTTCCAAACACACCCTTAGGGTGAGGTGTGTTTGGATCCCGGAAAACTCATGGGAAAATGAAAATGATTTCCCTAGAAAACATTTCTTTTGTGCTTGGCACCATAAGAAAACTAGTGTAAAAGAAAACAAAAGAAAGTATGAGAAAAGTTTGTGTGTAAAACGAGGGAAAACACTTTCCTTCCAAAAGTGGGAGGAAAAGGAAAACAAATGAGAAAAGTGGGACTAGCTCCCCCTCTCTCCCCTTATTTTCTTTTCTCTTGATTTCCCAACCTTCCAAACACATGACCGGAAAATGATTTCAAGTTACTTTCCCTTGGTTTTCTTTTCTTTTCCTTTCCTTTTCTTTTCCGGGTTCCAAACACACCCTTAATGTTGTTCCCATTTCTTTTTATTTTTGCATGGAATTGAGACAATTTAGTTTTCAGGGTCGATAGCCGCATTGTTCTTAGGTTCTGCCATTCTGGTCTCAAGTTATGATCTACAATATGTGATTTTGGTAGGAAGTTAGCTGTCTTCATTTTTAGGGATTTGAGCAAGCACCAGGTTTCTATTGTTTGGCAATTTCCAATATGTACTTACACAAACAGTAGGTTAGGTTACTGAAGGCAATTCTTTAGAATTTATTCTTTCTTGGGTTAGTACTCTCTTTTTGAACCATTAATTTGACCTCCTCATGTTTTGCACTACTTAGGTCCATGAATTACTAGCATCATAATTCTTGTGTTTGGTCAAAATTATCATAAGACTCGTAGTCGTAGACACCAATTTTATATTCGTATTGCTTTCAATTCCTTACAGGGAATCTGAACTTTTTCTCTCAGGTTTATGTTTCTCAGGATCTGGAAAGGGATCCTCCAGAGGTAGTGGACGTTAGGGTTCCGATTTCACCGCATATGAAAGTGATTCAAAAAGCAGTGATTGAGGTTATGGATGCGTGCTTGAAGGAGATGAGGAAGACAAATAAGGTCGATGTGGACGATCTAACGGTTGAAAATGGGTTGTTTAAGTCTTTTGATGAGATTGTGAGGAGACAATTGGATCCAATTTGGCATACATTGGGGAAGAAGACGAAACAGCTTGTTTCTGATTTGAAAACTTTGAGGAAGTTGTTAGATTACCTAGTCAGGTACTCTTTTGAAGCTTTATTCTTTGCAAATTAAAAATTATTTTGTCTTTCCGAAATGGTAAAGTACACTAATAGTCCCCGTAGTTTTGAAAACTCTTATGGTTCCCGTATATAGTTAGAATTTCAATTTGGTCCCTGTAGTTTCAATTGAAACATTATTGCTCTCTATAGTTTAATTACGTTGAACAATAAGATCCTACATTTTACTTAGCCTACAGAAATGGTCCCTATGTATGACATTATTGATCCCCATATGATGGGCATAGCGGTGTAACCAACTGAAAGTATTGGGACCAATACTATTGTAATTGAAACAACCGGACCACCAGTGTAACTTATTCAAAGTGAGGACCAAATAGTTTCGCAACTAAAAGTCTGAAATATGATGAAATGGAAATATATTTCCAAGTATGGGGACCATTTCTGTAGTTAATCCTATTCGAAAGGAAATTTTTTGAGGTGTAATGATTTTATGTTGACATTTGTGATTCTGTTCTATTGGACTTGGATACATATTTATTGAATGTTTTGATTTATAATGTCATCGAGTATAAGTTTTGGAAACAAGTTCTCATATGTACATGGGTGCTGGTAGGTATGATGCAGTGACTTATTTGAAGTATTTGGATTCACTAAGAGCGTCAGAGAGTTTCCGGTCTGTTTGGATATTTGCAGAGTCAAGTTACAAGATCTTTGAGTATGCAAAGAGACGTGTTTATCAATTTAAAAGGTTGGATGGAGAGGATTTGGCGGCCAAGAACAAAGCTTCAAAGACTACCAAAAAGAGAAAAGCAGAAAGTGGTCAAAGGAAAGAAGGTGACTATAATTTTTGTAGACTTGCGTTATGATATCTCCCCAATACTTCTTTTTCATGTAAATATAATTCTTTTGGTATTCTGAATTTTATTAAATTAGTATCCTTTTTTAGTTACTGAAGCTTGATTATAGAATATGCCATGCATCGGAATTAGACTGCTGTACTAATAACAAGTTTCTGTTAATTTTTGAATTTTCTTGTTAACTTATCCTCTCTCCTTATATGTACAGATTCTCTGTCGTCTACTTCAGCAAGTGAAGTTGTTTTGGAGGAAGTCTTGGAAGAAGCACCAAAGTGGAAGGTGTTACGTGTGAGTGAGTGAGTCCTTTTCTTCTTAGGTTTTGAATCAATAATCTTTTCCTTATCTTAAAAGCTCTGGTGTGGATAGTATTGCATAATATTATAATGTCGCTACCAATTACCTTTTTTGGATCATATTGTCCCCGACAGTTTTCTGAAAAAAGTATATGGTATTCATTTCAGTTGTTATACCATGAATATTACTTCAAGTCTTTTGCTGTAAAACGATTGTTATCCGTGGGCCTGTCCATAGCCAATAATTGCTTGATAATTTATTTCCAGGACGTTCTTCAGGAAATAGAAGAGGAGAGACAAAGGCAAGCTTTGGTAAGAGCTGAACAAAGTGACGAGTGCGAAGAAGACAATGGCATTGTTTTAGTAGTATGCAAAGATGAGTACTCATGCATGCAACTTGAAGATTGCATCAGTAAAGGGCCACAAAAGGTTTTCTACTTCGTCTCTTACATCTCCCCCTCTCTCCCCCTCCCCCATATGCCTATTTTAAAGTGCCGCAAATAAAGAAATCTATGAATTGTTCATTATGGTTTTCCAGTTTTGTCCCTTTTATGCTTTTTTAGGCCTTGGTCATCATGGATAGTTTTGGTGTTGGTCCCAATTATGTAAATAGAGATGAAAAGGTAAACAATTGAAGTGATTTTCATTTTCCAAAAGATATAAAAACTGGGCAGAGTTTGTATCAAGTAGTTGCCGCCACAACAGGACATAGATTTAGTTCTCAGGCATGCTCACACTGAGTAACATTACTTAGGCTAATATTTGGATGACTCGAAATTTGTCTGTCTGTAATAATTAGGGCTCATTTCTACTCAATTGCCCTGATAAACAGTTAGGGCCTCCTCCTCGTGCATATCTACATGTATGCTGCATATACCACTTATGTTAGATGTGCTAGTTTATGCATATTACTAAACGTCAAATATATGTATGCTGCATATACCACTTATGTTAGATGTGCTAGTTTATGCATATTACTAAACGTCAAATATATGTATATTAACCGTGTATACTAAATAATTGGATAAACTTAATAATTATTTATTTTTTGTAAAGGTCATGCGTGAAGAGTGGGAGAAGTACTTACTGAGCAAAGTAGAGCTACGTAATGCATCAAAAAACAACAAAAAGAAAGCAAAAGGTCCCAAAGGCTTTGGGGTGCTAGATGGTGTTAGTCCAATAGTACATGCACAAAGAGAAGAATCTGGTGTTGTCAACCAGGAGCAAAAAGCACTGCTAGCAGCAGCTGCCAAAATCACTAAAAAAGTCGAACATAATATTATTGAAGATGTTCAGCCTTGTGTTGGAGCACATGCAAAAAAGAAGGGAAAAAAGAGAGAAGGAAACGATAATACGGAGATTTTTATGTCTGAAACAAATGAACCTCCTATTTTCAACCAAAGTGTTCTCCAAAGACATTCTGTAGGAGTTGATGCTACAACATCTAAAGACAATAAGATTCTCCCACCAGTGTGCTTTTATGCTTTAGAAAGGGAGCAAGATATACTTGGCACTCTAAAGCCATCTACGGTTGTCGTCTATCATCCCGAAATGGCTTTCGTTAGGGAAATTGAGATATATAATTCTGAGAATTCATCGAAACAAGTAAAAGTTTATTTTCTCTTTTATGAGGAATCTACCGAGGTGCAAAAATTTGAATCTAGTATACGGAGGGAAAATGGAGCATTTGAATCGTTGATCAGGCAGAAATCGCTTATGATGATTCCAGTGGATCAGGTTTATATTCATTTCCCTTCGTATTCTGCCATTATAGATGCTTATAGGCTAAGAGTAACATCGTTGTCCACCAATAACCTTATTTATTGATTTTAAAAATGTTAGTTTCGCCAAATCTATCAGCTTACATGTTTTTTTCTTTCCTTTTGTCCCATTCTGCTCCAAAACTTAATTCAATGTTTCACACAGCTGACTGGAAGTGGTATTTTCCATTCTTTTTCGTCTGCAATCTTACTGAAAAAGCACGGTTAGAGCATTGTTTTAAAAATCTTATGATTGTACAGGTCTAATGAGTAACCATTTATTTTCTTCCAAATCATCTCCATCCGAAAACTATTATTGTTAAGTTGCCAAGACTATGAGAATAGCATTTGAAAACTGGTGAATATACCAATTATAATCCTGAACTTTGTTATATTAGTATGACAATGAGCAAGTTCTTTTGTGCTAAACATGGTGAATTTTGGATGCGACAGACACGCACATACACACACACACAAAATGCTCTATGACAGGGAGACAGACACCTTAAACCGGCATCATGGCTTGATAATATATGCCGTCTAGTACATTGCTTAAATACTTTTAGTGGATGCGATCACAGAGAAAATTTTGTCTTACAAGCAAAAGTTTTTTCCTCCTGCTGTTTTTTTAATACTGATATTTACTTTTTCCTGCTTATCACCTTCTTGTTAGGATGGGCGTTGTTTGGGTCCAAGTTCCATAATTGATCCACAGCCTTCAACTTTGCAAAATTCAATGACCAGAAAGGCAGGTGGAAGAAAAGAAGCTGAAAAGGAGACACGTGTATGCACTCTATTCTATTTTCCCCTAAATTAATTCTTCGTTGATTTACATGTGGAAATGTAATGAAGCTATTACAATTTACAGATTATAGTGGACATGAGGGAGTTCATGAGCAGTTTGCCGAATGTACTTCATCAAAAGGGCATGCGTATATTACCAGTAACATTAGAAGTTGGAGATTACATATTATCACCCTTGATATGTATTGAGAGAAAGAGTATTCAAGATCTTTTTGGTAGCTTTGCATCTGGACGACTTTTCAATCAAGCGGAGATGATGTCACGCTATTATCAGATGCCTGTTCTGTTGATCGAGTTTTCTCAAGACAAAAGCTTCTCATTTCTGGTAATTTATGGAATTTAAAGCTAATGGATTTGAAGTGTTGTGGGGGTAGAAATATACTTTCCTTAAATACTAGAGAGTTTGAACACAAGTCCCACTGGAAATACTTTTTATTTCTTTTTGGGATTTTTGTTGTTCTGTGCATTAACCTGTTCCTGTTACAAAAAATTGATTTTGTACACCAGCTTACACCAAAACAATGTAAAAAGATCAATTAGGTACCTTCATCTAATTTACTGAAGACCTCACGTTTTTATACACATTTTTGGTACACTGATGTTTTGTAAGTATCAGTTTTGCACACCATCGCGTTACTCAATTGTCACTTTGTACACTAGCCTATCTCTAAAACTAACGGGAGTGTAAAGGATGAGTTATAAACGTTAGCTTTTAGGTTAGTCTACTAATTCCAAAACATTGTAGGGTGGTGTACAAAATAAAAAAAATGTGATAGGTTGGTGTGCAAAAAAGTTACAAATTCAAACATTATTTCACCTGAGGCAGAGTTAAAAGTTTCACTTTATGTTAAATTCGTAGTTATATTGTTTATCTCTGTTCACAGATATATTATTCATTGCCTTATTCTATTACACATTAATTTGCACTTCCGGCCTTACCCATAACTTGTTTCATTAATATCACAGTCTGCAAGTGATATAGGTGATGATGTGACTCCAAACAGCATAATATCCAAACTGTGTTTGCTTGTTCTACATTTTCCTCGCCTTCGAATTGTGTGGTCTCGTAGTTTACATGCTACGGCAGAGATATTTGCTAACCTTAAAGCCAACCAGGATGAACCCGATGAAGTTAAGGCTATTAGAGTTGGTGTCCCTTCAGAAGAGGGCATTGTAGAAAACGACGTTAGGTCAGAATTTTCTGAACTGCCTGCTCTGTCAATTTATAATATTTTATTGTTTTAATTGTTGAATTAGATAATCTCACCGACTGAAAATATCGTTGTTTTTAAAATCGCTTCAGTATGCACTTGTTTGTTTCATAACCGTGCGGCATGGAAACAATTCTGAAGTTATCATTGTAAAACTTTGCTCTTTTTGGTTAATAGTCTCAGAACAAGGTGACCAAGCGAGTTATCTTCTAGAGATTCATGGTTGCAAAACAAGAAACACTATTGAACACTGAATTCCTTTTTGTGTATTTGCACCAGTTATAAAATTGCAACTTAACGTCATTTGATGTCAGAAAATATGTTACTGTTAAAATAGTGTTCTTTTTTGTTAATTTTCTCAGAATTAAAACACTAAGCATGTTATCATGCTGGATTTCGGGTTACAAAACCAAAATCAATTTGCTAATATGATGCTTACAGAATGAGTTATTGGGTTGATTTACAGAGCCGAGAATTACAACACATCAGCAGTGGAGTTTTTGAGACGACTCCCGGGTGTGACGGACTCTAACTACAGAGCTATAATGGACAATTGTGAAAGCTTAGCAGATCTTGCCCTTCTTCCATTAGAGAAGCTTGCGGAGCTTATGGGTGGTCAAAAATCTGCCAAGACCTTGAGGGATTTTCTTGATGCTAAATATCCAACATTGCTGTAAATTAGAAGCCATTAAATTTATCTAGTCATATTCATTAGAAAGCTTAGGGTGTTGTATTTTTCGAATGGATGTTGTGGACTTGGGCATTCATTGATTTGCATTCTTTCGTCATTTGTAATTTCCTATTTTTTTGTTTTTAATTGATGTACTCCTAAGAGATGAGCTATGTAATCCAGTTTTCTTATTCTCATTACAACCTTCTGATTGATCAATTATAAATTATAGTCTAAGATCGTGTCTATGGCTATGAGGTCTACACTATTTTGCTTGTGATTGGATTATACATACAAGTAACTGAATAAGATTGGGTTTTCAAGTTCCAACACATCAACTCTTTATTTCCTCTTTTACTTTAACTTTTATTTATTTATTTTAAGTTGCAGCTCAGTTTCAATTTAATGGTTATGGCACTCTGAGAAAGATGGATTTCTAGATAGTCAATATTATACATAATAACAAATTGGTTCAGTGACAGAATGTTTTTAGAATTAGTAAGCTAAACAGGCTCCACAATTTTTTTGTGATAAAGGCCTCGTTTGATGATGACGAAGTTGAATGAACTAGTCACATGGTAGTTTTTTTGTTTAGATTTCATTATGCATTATGACGAGCCACTTGTCACTCACTGTACTGATTTCTTCGCTAATATGACTATCAAACTAAATCCGTCAAAAATAGTTATATAGCTTTAGATTTCGCGTTTGAAACGACCTGGAGGTGAACCAAGTGGTCAAATTACTCGATTGAGTTAGAGAAGACTCGTGAGCTGATCTATCTAATTGTTAATGCAAATGTTTCGATATTCTTTCATATATTTCCCGTCTTGAGTATAGTTGTGTTTTGAGAAGTAATAGCAGTCGATAAATTTTAGTTGCGTTATAAATAGTTGAGTCTTTTAACGATTTTTGTTAATAATGTAAATTTATATATTTATAAAGCCATCCATTATCATCAAAGGATCTGTGGCGCAATGGTAGCGCGTCTGACTCCAGATCAGAAGGTTGCGTGTTCGATTCACGTCAGGTTCATCTTTTTTATTTTCGTAAATAATTAAATTATTTTAGGGTAATTCCCTTATATTCCTCCTAGATATCTTAATAATTTCACATTTCTCATAGATAACACTTTTTATACTATATGTGAGTTTTATTAGTAATTGATTTTTTTAAAAAATCACAAACTTTTAAAAAAATTACAAAAAAAATATATAATTTTTTTTTGTCAATATAACACTTTTTATACCGAAAAATCAAAAAAAATATAAAAAATCATAAAAATTTATAAAAAATCACAAAAAGTTATAAAAAAAATAACAAAAAATATAAAAATTATAAAAAATCACAAAAATCACAAAAAAAGAATTATAAAAAAATTAAAAAATCATAAACTTTTTAAAAAATTACAAAATATATATATATATATATATTTGTCAATATAACACTTTTTATGCCGAAAAGTGATTTTTTTTATACAAAAAAATGGTTTTTCCATGATAAATGTGCATTTTTTTAATCTAAATGAACTGAAAGTGCATCTAGTTCAGTCAAAATACATATAATTCAATCACAAGCGTATATAGTTCAATAAAAGTGCATATAGTTCAGTCGAAAGTTATATAGTTAGTCAAAAATGCATAAATTTGAGTCGAAATTACATTCAATTCAGTTGAAAGTACATCTACTTCCATTGAAAGTGCATACAATTCAATCGAAAGTAAATATAGTTCAATAAAAGTGAGTATGCATATAGTTCAGCTGAAAGTACATCTGATTCAGCTTAAAGTGCATCTAATTTAGTGGAAAGTACATATAGTTAAGTCAAAAGTGCATATAGTGCAGTACAAAATGAATATAGTACAATCAAAAGTGCATATAGTTCTGTTAAAAATGCATCTGATTCAACTAAAAGTGCATCTGGTTCAGCTGAAAGTGCATATGGTTCAGCTGAAAGTGCATCTAGTTCAATAAAAGTGCATATCGTTCTGTAAAATCTGCATCTGGTTCAACTAAAAGTGCATCTGGTTCAGCTGAAAGTGCATATAGTTCAGCTAAAAGTGCATCTGGTTCAGTCGAAAGTGCATCTAGTACAGTCGAAAGTGCATAAAGTTCAATAAAAGTGATTTTTTTCATTTTTTTTTTATAATTTTGTGATTTTTGTGATTTTTTTAATAATTTTTTGTGATTTTTTTCATTTTTTATAATTTTATGTGATTTTTTTCATTTTTTTTTGTAATTTTTTTAAAATTTTGTGATTTTTTGTGATTTTTTCATTTTTTATAATTTTTTTTGTAATTTTTTTAAAATTTTGTGATTTTTTGTGATTTTTTCATTTTTTATAATTTTTTTGTGATTTTTTCATTTTCTTTGTGATTTTATTTTTATTTTTTGTGATTTTTTTTCATTTATTTTGAGATTTTTTGCATTTTATATAATTTTATGTGTTTTTTTTCCATTTTTTATGAAATATGTGTATGGCGTTTTTGTAAATAAAGTAAATAATTAAAAAGTGGTACCTATAGGGAATATGAACTTATGGTGGTAGCTAGGAGTAATATAATTTCAAAAGTGGTACCTATTGAACATTATTTGTTTTGTTTATCGGATGAAATAGTAAACATCAAATTGTACTTGCAACAAGTTACAACTTACAACTGAATTGCAATCGAAAAAATACCATTTAATTTTGGTATAACACAAAAAGCATGATGAGTTATAGTTTGGAAGTAAGGTACCTTCGATGTAATTCATGCACTACTATACATTAGTACCGATTGTAAAAGAGTAAATAAAGTCCCACAATAGTATTTTACCCCTCTTATTACATTAAATAATTACATTTTTTTTTTTTTTTTTTTTAGTAAAAGATCATTATTATTGTAAATAACGGGCGAGGATATAGCGTTCATATGCTACCGGAACAGACTCCAAGGCCTTGTTTGGTTGGTGGTTTGGTTATCCGGGACTATGAGTCCGACGGTATAGGAATGGTATAACAAATGTCGCTTGCATTATAAATCCTAACAATTTATCCCGTCCGGACTGGAAATCCTAATTATGTAGTTCATGCATTGGAAATCCAACAGTTGGTGGTATTGCTAAAGATGTTTTGAGAGTCATTTGGTATCCCGTCCGGACTAGAAATACCACCACAAAATTTGTTACCAAACATTGCATTTAGGGGTTCATGTTACTCTATATCCAATCTCACATTTATAATGACTCAAACAAACAATAGCCAATGGGCTAAGTAAAAATACATAATACAAACCCGAGAATATTAGTCATAAGTCACCTTTTACAAAAAAAATAAAATTGAGGTCCTGGGCCGAAACTTTTTTAAGTTTCAGTCACCCGGTCCAATAAAGAAGAGCTTAAAAGCTGTTTTTAAGCTTAAAAAATAACTTATAATCTGTACGGGAAAGATATTAAAATGTAAAAAAGAGGTTAAAGTTGTTTTTAAGCTTAAAAAATATATATTATAATCTACACGAGAAAGATATCAAAGTGTAAAAAAATAACTTAAAAACTGTTTTTTAAAGCTTTTTTTAGCTTTTGTTTGAATTATTAAGTAATAAAAAAGATAACAAAAAGTTACAAAAATATCTTTTTTTATCACTTGTAAGGTGAACTACATTTAAAAATCTTATGAGAGTAGTGATATATGAACAAAAATATTATTGAAAAGTGACATCGCACCAATGAACTCATACAAAGCCACTAAAAGTGCCCGAAAGCCTCCTACTCAAGTGCGACCGCCCAAATACTTTCATTATGAGTAAACAAAAATACACCAAAAAAGATAACATACACAGAACATCTCAACTATCAGCATTGAAGTATTGTCATGTGCGTCTGTGGAAGCAGATGATATCAAATGAACCAAACATAGTAGGTGAAGTGCATATCTATAATGGGTGTAGGGCTGCCAACAAGAACTCTACGCATACTAGCTCGATAATGCGTATCGGGGTGCCAACACACATTAAATACTTACACATAAACACAGAGGCGAAGTTATGTGTAGACGATGGTCCACGACACCCCATGACGCCAAAATTATGAAAATTTTCAAATATATTCATGCATTTTAAAAAAAATAGAAACATAATTTAATATCCTAGATACATGCGCTAGTGCTACAACACTCTCATATCGAGAAAAATTATAAAAAATTTTATGAATTTTACTTAAAAGTTGATGATTATTTATTTTGATCATTGGGGTAATTGAAGAAAAAATATATAAAATGCAATTCATATCATACCACCTAGGGGTGGGCAAAAAATCCGCAAACCCGCCTCGTAACCCAATCTGTGCGGATTGGGGCGGGTTGGATGTCAAAAAAAGTTAAATACGCCCCGCCCCAATCCGTAAAAAAATTTGTGGGTTGGGTTAGGGTTGGGGTTTCCAAACCGCGGGTTAATCCACCTCAACCCGTTTCAATCCGCATATATATATATATAAATATAAATTTTCTCAAGGTCTTTTTTAATAAGAGTTTCTATATTATAATAGTATTGATTTAAGAAAAATTATATATATAGACAAAAAATCTTTGGATTGTCCAAACTTAAGCTTAATGATTCGATTGATATATTGTCTTATAAATTCAATTTATTATCTCGTACTTACAAAAAGAAGGAATTTTTAATCTGAGTCTAGGTAGTATGAGTGGTTAATTTATTTTTAAAAACTTTATTTGTAATTGAAGTATAGCCAAATATGAAGTTATATAAAGTTATTATGAAATCTGTAGCTATTGAACTTGTGGATTCAATTAGCTATTGAACTTTATTTTGATTATGTTGATGAATAACAATTTGTTTTGTTTTGTTTTGTTTTAGCTTTGTTACTTGTTCCGAACATTCTAAACGTATTTTGGTTGACTTTTAGTTTATATTTCTATTTGATTTTTTTTTTTTAATATTTAGGTAAATTATGGAAATAATGAAAAATTAATGACTAAAATGAAAATTCAAGAAACAACCCGCACCCAATCCGCCCCGCTTGATAATGGGTTGGGTTGAGTTGGGTTGGAGTTTTAATTATAATGGGTTGGGTTGAGTTGGGTTGGGATTTAAATTTCACTAATCCGCCCCAATCCGTACCGCCATTTATTTTACGGGGCGGGTTAGGATTGAGACCGATCCGCCCCAATCCGCCCCGTACCCACCGCTAATACCACCCATCTTCAAATACCAGTCACACCACTAAGTATCCATGCAATTTATAATTTTACTTAGAATTACTTTTTAGTGCAAATTCGTTTTTTTTTATTAAATGCAAATTCGGTTAATACAGACCCTTTGTATTGTTTATTACCCGTCCTTCCCAAATTGTTTTTGGGACTATACAAAATTTATACAATTTTGATCGAAAAATAATAGTAATCAAATTTTTCATCAAAAGTCAATCACATGTTCAAATTTAAACTATTCGAGTAGTAAAAGACAGGCGAAGGTTTTATTAGGGTTTATTCACAGTTCCGATAAACCTAATATTATCAAAAAAACACTCTCCGATATTTAGTGAGAGAAACAACAATAAAAGCTAACGAATATGAACGAATCTTTAGTATCGTCTCTCGTCGCCGGATTCCGGCGAGTAACTCCGGCGACGGTGCCGGCGATGATGGACTGCGTTATAGCCTCAACCGCTGTGTCACCGTCATCGCTCTTCTCTTCCCTTTTAGAAGCTTTCCTATCTCTCATCAACAAGGTTGGTATTAGTAATTTATTATTAATTAACACTCTTTTAAGTATCTCTTTGTTTTTTATTTGCTTATCTTTGTTAGGGTTTAGAAAGTGCTAGTGATTTAGCACTTTGCTTGTTAGGTTTTATTTTTAGTTTATGTAGTCATTACCCGTGGCGGAATCAGGGGAGGGGCGTTAAGTTTTTCTTTGTTAGTACAATAACAATAAACGGTATAAAAAACCAAAAAAACCTGGAGCTGACTTGTCCATTGATCTAAAAATTTCAAACGATACAGAAAAATTGACTACAAATACGAATTTATTACTTTAAACTTTATTGTAATATAACTACGAAACTACACAAAAACATTTATTTACAAAACCTTGTAATAGTACCTTAAAGATGCAATTAATTAATGGAGAAGTCAAATAGTAAACTAATGTTAATTAAATGCAGAGTAAAAAATAGGCACAAGATTTGAACCAGGGGCCTTGTGACACAAAAACTTTATGTTTACCATTTGAACTACGTTACTATTTGTTTATTTGGGGGGCTATTAATGTATAAAACCTTAAATCTCCGAATTTTTCTATATAAAAAAAATATTTTAAATTTTTTGGGGTGGCGGTGGCAACCCCTTGCCCCCCACTGGTTCCGCCCCTGGTCATTACAATGCTCTAAAAGGCGTAAAGCGGCGGGTTATGGTATTATTATCACTCTTTTAAGTATCTGTTTATATTTATTTACTTATATTTGTTTGGGTTTAGAAAATGCTAGTGATTTGGCACTTTGGCTGTGAGGTTGTTTTTACTTTCTGTAGTACGAAGGAATTGGTCGCTTAGCGCACAATCCTTCTTAATTTCGCTTAATCATCGCCTAAACTGATAGTCTTATAAGCTCTGTCTACTGCCTAGGCGCCACCTAATTTTCGCATAGGCTCGATTTTTAGAAAACTGGTATATTATTTGGTGTATACCTGCACGCGGTTCGGTTTTGATTTTTTAGGAAAATACAAATTGGGCCCATTATTTTAGAATCAGTTTGGTTATTTGTTACTGTTAGGGTTTAAAAAATGCTAGTGATTTGGCATTTTGGCTGCGAGGTTTTTTATTTTTACTTTATGTAATATAGTACAATGTTATAAAAGGTGCAAAGTCGCTTGGCGCCTAATCCCGCGGAATTATCGCCCAGTCCGGTTACTACCGCATAATCTGATAGACTTATAAGCTCCGCCTAATTTCTGCCTAGACTATACTTTTAAAAAAATCTGCTAGAATATTTCGTGTAGAGGTGCACACAGTTCGGTTAGGATTTTTTTTAGGAAAATACAAATCAGATTGGTTCGGTTATCTTGGAAAATACAAACTGAACCTATTAAAAATACTCCATTTACTTTATTCCCTTCCCTTCTACACGCTTTCCTGTCCCTCAACAAGGTTGATATTATTAACACTCTTTCAGGTATCTCTTTGTTTTTATTTACTTGTATATTTGTTAGGGTTTAGAAAATGCTAGTGATTTGGCATTTTTGCTGTGAGGTTTTTATTACTTTCTGTTATATAGTACAATGTTTCAAAAAGGCGCAAAACGGGTTCCAGGTAGAAATTGTTTGCATAGCGTTTAATTTCGCTTAACCATCGCCTAATTTGCTTAATACCGCCTAATCTGATAGGCTTATAAGCTCCGTCTGCTGCCTAGATGCTGCCTGATTTCTGCCTAAATTTGGTTTTTATAAAACTGGTACAGAAACGGGAAGCAAAAATGTGAAACCTGGAAATAGTGGAAAAATCTAAAATTTACATGTGAAATAATGGGAAACGGTAAACGGAAAGCAGGAGTATTTAGTGTAAGGGTGCACATGTTTTTTTTAAGGAAAGTACAAATTGGACCGATTATTATATAATTGGTTCAGTAATTTAGGAGAAAACAAACTAAACCAATTAAAAATAGTTGGTTTTATACATATTAATGTTAGGGTTTAGAAAACGCTAGTCATACATATGGATTTATGTACATAATACAGTGATTTGATAATTCGCAGTGGCGTTTTCTGGCGTATTTAGTGGAGGGGTGCCTGCGGTTCGTTTTTTTTAAATGCAAACGGGACTGATCAAATATAATTGCTTTGTTTTACTTTGTTTCGTTTTGGACGGAAATAATTATCAAAAGCAAACCAAACTAAACTAATCATAGCCGGTTTAGTTCCATTCGGTCGGGTTGTAGTTTTTAGCGGTGGTTATGCAAATTTGAGTCAGTTTTTTTTTATTTTTTTTGCAGTTTCGTAAATCCAAGTCTGTCACTCCCTTTTTTCTTATGAACTTTTATGAAACTCTTAGCTCTCAAACAGTTGTATGCATGCACACCTAGGTTCAACATGTAAGTATATGCTTTTATATAGTTCCATTGTCCTATTTCTCACAGGACAGGGTTTGAAGGGCACACAAATATTTCTTGCATTTCCTTTATAGGATTCTAATGGGTCTTTCCAATTAACACAGTGCCTATATGTATATATATATTTTTCCACAATACAGGGAGTTTTGCATGGAAATGAGAATTTTGACACAGAAGAGAAGAACTTTATCATGTCGTCTGTTAGTGCCTTTTGTCATCTGCTAAAGAAATCAGGTGAGTGAAGTATGGTCCAGCTTATGAATTTTCTTATATAAGTGCTTGTGAGCATGCGTTTAAGTCCTTTAATTCCTAACATTGTTTTCCTTGTCTAAATCAGAAGGGGCTAATCTCAGTGATATGGAATCATTTATATGGAAGATTTTTTTCCCGATTGTGAATTCAGTACATGGACATGATTGCACAGTATTTAATGAGGTAAGTTGATGGGTACTCAATGTCTTTTCTATACGAAAAATGATTCTTCTTCGATTCTTTGCTCTGTGCCATAACATTATTTTCCTTCTCATTTATCTGCAAAGACTACAGATTCGTTCTTCAATGCTGTCATGGAAACAAATGCCTGGGTGGTTGTCGAAGAAACTATAACACTCTCTTGTCTAAGATCACTTGGCCTGTCCATGGAGATGCTGCAAAGTGAAGAATGTGCTATTTATGAATGGAATAGAGAATCAGTTTTGGGTAGTGACGGCCAGCTGATGAATTCAGAAAATAATGAAAAAACCACTTTGCATATTTCATGTTGTATTTTGGCCTCGATTCTCGACTACGCTGTACACAATCTAAACGCTGTTGTTTGTACATTACCAGCTTCGGCTAGGGACAACTCTGCCGAAAATTTTGTAAAATCTCTGTTGTGGGATATTTGTAATATGGTTCTCCGAATGGTTTTGCAAAGCACCGAACATCGTTCCTGTGCAGTTAAATTTCTTATACCAAACCTATTTAAAGCTCTTGTTCCTATCGGTGCTTTTGAAATCTCAGTTCGTGGACGGATACACTTACTTTCTAGGTAAAATAGTAATTACTCGTCATTTCGCATAATTAATACAGATCGATCATTGATATCTATTAATTATTAACTAGAAACTCCTTTTTCAGGAGTTATCTGTTTAAAAAGTTGTGGTCGTGCTGCAAAACACTTCTTTCAATCGGGCATTTAGAGAGACGAGATTCATACAGGTTGCTGTCTTTGTGCTTGTCTTTTGTCTCATTTACCGGCAAAAATGGGGATGATTATGTTTTTTGTGGAGAAGAAGGCTTTGATATTAGAACAGAAAAAGAATTCTGGGATGAAATGAAAAAAGGCTTGGTACTTGAACACTTAACCCTATCTAGCATTTCCTGTAACTTAATTTTGGTTCAATAAATTTTATCTGGTGGAGATTTTGCGCTGATGTTTCAAGAAAATGGGCATGCGTGACTTTTATCTGCAAAATCTTCAGTGCATTCTTTTAGTTGTCCAGAATCTGAAAGACTGGAACTTCTCTGAAATTTTAAAGTCCGTATTTAGTTTCATTTATACACTTTTTGTACAAAATAATCCATTGAATGAGTGAAAACATCATTGTTTATGTCTCCTGGTTATGTATGCTCAGCTATGAGTACCAATCTGTTAGACACATATTCTATCAGGACTAGGATTTAGTTTTCAACCATAAGCAAACACAACCCATACATTATCTCTCTGTAATATGCCAAAGTTTCTTTCCAGGTTGATAAGGAGGGGATTGTGAGGAAACAGTCGTTACAAATTTCGAAGATGGTTTTATTAAATGATGAAAGCAATTGCTGCTCTGACATTTCAGAAAGAAAAGTAAGTATAGAAACGCCAACGCCTAATGGAATGACGAAAAAAGGGAGATGGGCTAACAAGGAAGCCGAATCACTAGGTATAGGGAAAATTTGCAATTCCCTGAATTCTTCTTCAAATACTCAGCAGAAATGGGATGCTTTTTTTCTTTTGTATGAAATGCTGGAAGAATTTGGTACTCATTTGGTTGAAGCAGCTTGGAATCACCAGGTTAGTAATTCTATAGACCAGGCCTTGTTTGCTTGCAGCTTTTGAGGCCTGCTATTTTCTTGCTTGCTTAATGTTTAAGACTTTATTTAGTCGATCCACTTACCAGCTGTTTTTTAAGAGCTTTAAGCTCGATTAACCCATATCTTTTCAGACTGCCAAAGAATTCAGCTTATTAGCTTAAAAAACAGAAACCAATCAACCCCCATAAGATAGTATATATGACACAGAAGATGAAAGAACCATGGGATATATTGCAGTTGATCGTTTTCTTGTTCAAGTTCAATGTGAAAAATGCATGTGTAACTATATGTTTTTAAAGTCATATATATTACATTTGGACTTTTCCATAATGAAAATTGACGTGATTTCATAGAAAATTAGCTTATAAAACTGATTCTGCTGCAGATAACTTTGCTGATGAATACTTCTCTTCTATGCCATGATCACCTTAACAGTGTTAACGGAAAATTCTATTGGAATGAGATGGAGGCCTCTATAGATATATTTAAATGGTTAGCTGTTTTGTGGGAAAGAGGGTTCATGCATGACAATCCTTTAGGTAATTTCCAATTCTCCCTCCAGATTTTGGTACTTATTGGATGTCATAAGTTGATCTATTTAAAGCTGTGTCATGGTTATTGATTTTATTATTTTTCAAGAAATTAAATGTTCACTGCCCCTGAAATGCAGTGCGGTGTTTGATCATGGAGTCATTTTTGGGTATTGATTGGAAAAGCTATAAAAACTGTGACAAGTTGGTGCCAGAAGATTTCGTGCTTGGCCCATTTATTGAAGGTTTAAATGATCCAATGCACCATAAAGATTTCGGTGTGTTCTTGATTTCTTTTTCTTGTTTACGCCGCTAATTACTTTGTATTTTTTTTTCCTGTATCTTGGCTCTGAGAATCTTGTGGCTCTGAACTTCTCATCTCGTGACTCTGAACATCTCATAAGTTCTTAGATATGTATTATATGTATAGTTCATAGTAGGCACCTATTTGATATTTCCCGTCTTTGGTATTCTAAGTACATCCTTTGCCCATTATTTCAGGACTCTACTTTTCTGTATTTGAGTCTTAAGTTTAATACTTTCTTAATTAATTATAAATATTTATACTAATACTTGAATTCCATTTTGATTAGAATTTTTTTTTATATCTTTGTGTTGGCAAATACCTTTTGTACTCCTGCCAGTTGCACACCATCCATCAATATTTTTTTTGTAACTTCTTCTCTCTGAAATATTTTTAATCTTATTTAGGAATTAAAGAACACTACTCTTCTACGACGATTGAAGGCGCAGCTAAATTTATAGGCCAATACGCTAGTAGTCTAAATGAAAGGTACAGTACCATTATTAAGGAACATGGCATGTGTAAATGTTTTAGGATTACCAAATGAACTTGAATGGTGTGTAGATGCATTCCAGGTCATGTCATGGGTCCATTAGTCCTATTTTTTGTACGTAAAATAGGTGGTTGTGAGTATTCTAAAACTGAAAACCTGGTTTTGAAAATTCTACAAGAACTGCCAATATGGCTATATGTTTTTTTAACATAGTTATTTATGATTTCTGTAAATATGTACCTAGAAATATCTGTAGGCGAAAAATTTGATATTCACTACAATTGCAGGAAGCATATTATGTTGTTGACCAATTTAGCATCGGCTATCAAGAAACAGTCTTTCTGTCGTGCTGGACTGATGGCCATCACGGAGTGTATTGCTTCAGCTTCTTGCAGAAAGAAATTGCATTATGATAATCAAGTTGTGACAGGAAATTCCCTACTTAATAATAAAGTAGAATTTTTGGACTGTCTGAGAATTATGATAGAGAGCAGCAAGCAACATTTTAATCCTAAGTATAGGTTTCAAGGTTTTACTGTTACCGTTTTAATTTTAATTTATTATTTTTTCGTATATTTTCTGTGCTTCACAAAGTTAATTCTGAATATATTTTCCGTTGCAACCAGTCTGCAAAAATGCGGTGTCAGCTGCCGTGTCAGTTATGGAAGCAGTTGATGTACCTGTTGAGACCGTTTTCCTCTTCATTTCATCAGTTCCACGAGAATTTACTGACAAAGGTGGTATACTAGCAGTACATACTTTTTGCACCAAGTTAACGCAATAAACGTAGTATCGTATCACGTCCTGTTTTTTTCCGTAACCCAACTTGATTTAATCAAGTCCAGAGTGACCATGTCTTGGTGTAAGAACCTTAGTTCGTAGAAAAGATATGTTTGGACTTAATTTAACTGATTAGAAATCATAGGGGTAAGCTTGCTGCTTGCTAGAATGAGTCACTGAACTGGCGGATCTTGGGTTCAAAGAAAAATATGGGGGTGGGGGGCTAAACCACTATTTTTATCAATTTATATGTAAAATATACACCGAGTGGTAGGCTTTATTATAAAATGGGGGTGGCTGTAGCCCCTACCAGCGTCTTTCTAGCTCCTCCCATGAGTCACTGAGCAACAGAAGGGGTGTAATTTGTCATTAAACCTATTTACACTATTGCTTTTGAAACTTTGTTTTGTGCTCGTTGCTTTTGTAAATATTTCTTACGTTTACCTTTACTTTGGGATTTATTCTAGGTTCCTTGAGAGTAAAAGTACAAGGATGGTTGTCACGATTCAAGGGACAAGATAGTAATGTTACCGCATGTGGTATTGCGGATCCGCTTTTGAAGAGCCTTTGTGATTTTCCTTCACTTTTTGTGGGTATTGATGTTCCAGTAAGGGACTTTGCTAATTTTGATGATGAAGATTTGGATGCTTGGGAATCCAAAGCACAAAAATGGGCAAGAGTACTTTTCCTTTCAATCAAGGAGAGCCATCAATTGGATGTCATAATATCAGTTGAGTTTCTTATCATCAAAGTCCTTCCTATTTTATTTTATTTTATTTATTTAGGTTTATTGTCATTGGGTAGTGCTGAGTTTTGTCCTATTATCAATCAACAGCCATGTATTTATCAAGTAGGTAGTACTTGAGTTTGCAATAAATAATTCGTCTGTATTGTTTTCGGCCATTTTTGTTGAAGATAAAAATTACCATTAGTCGAGGAAAATTAAGCTCCCCCATTTTTATTTATTTTAGAACACTTTTGGATTACTTAATATGGGTCCTTCCCATTAAACTCTTCCTAACTTAAAGAAATTAAGTTTTCACTCAAATTTTTAAACTGCAATTGTTTATTTTTAGTATTATAACCTTTATTTTTGTTGCGGTATTAACCAATCATCTTTAATATGGAAATGTCTAAAGTAACCTCACTTGGTCCTATATAATACTACGACTTATTGAAAGTTCAGGTACTCGAATTTGGAATTGATGGGTTTATTAATAGTATTGCCAAAAGTCATGGTAGCAACTTATTATTAGCCACATAGTAATGTACTGCGTCTATAGTTAATTCATCTGTTGCAGAGATAGGTTTATCGTTCTGAACTTTTTAAAAGCCTCTATGTTTGAAATACTAGTTACTTATAGAGAAAAGAAAAGCTGTTTTGCAGTTTGTCCAAACTTATACTGATGATTTAAACAAAAGAAAGAACCATCTCATGGGTGTGCCTGTGAAGTTTCTCATCCTTGTAGTACAATTAATTCAAGAGCTTCAAGTTCTACAAGAGAAAGTTGGTGATGATGGTATAAAAGGTGAAAGCAAACTCGAACTAGAATTATTAGAGACAGCTGACCGTTTGACTTCAGGAGAAATCTCTCACATCATTCAAAAGTTAGCTAATTCATTTTTGTCTATATTGGTAAGTGAGTTTGCTAACACTGTTTTTGAGCTTGCTAACACTGGATTTTTGGTCCTTCTGAAAAAAAGACTAACTATTGTTCTTACTATAGGAGGGACTAGTTTCTTTTGCGATAATAAGCTGCAATATATTTTGGTCTGATGTTGTGGATGCCACTGATCTTCCCTTATCTATAAGAGGAAAACTCGGAGGGCCAAGTCAACGCCGCTTATCGTCCTCTATCACCACGCAAGTGTTGCAAGCAGTAAGTTTTATACGAACGAAATTATAATTTTTGGCGTAACTAATAATTTTGGGGTAACTAATAATGTTATAATCTTTGCCATTTGTGTGGGAGATTATTTCTTCTCTGGAAGTTTTCTTTCTTTACATTTTGCACGGTTTATTTATTGCTTATTTTGTGAACATTGGATATATTATTAGTTTGTTACCTTAGCCGTAATTCTTTTTTTCTTCATTTCTCTATTGGATGAGCAGATCATGTCAGTGAGAATGCTTGCATCCATTACGTTGTGGTGTGCCCAATTTGAAACTGATGGCACACTCAATTCTGCATTTGTATTTTTCTGGAATTTCTTTGGGAAGATTTTGTCGTCGCAAACAAGTGAGTCAGAGGTATATAACTTGTACTTGCAGGATATAAGAAAAAAGTAATCTGCTGCACAATTTAAACTTAGATCTTGTTTGCTTGCAGCTTTTAAGTTTTGCTGTTTTTGCTTTTAAGGTAAGCTGTATTTGATTCACCAGAATAAAAATGGCGACATTAGTTTTTTTGGCCTAAAAAGGCATAACAATTCTATAAATCCAACTAAGTTGCTCAAAAACTACAACCAAACAAGCCCTTAACTCTTTCTAAGATTTATGCTTGGTTAAGATGTTTCCACGGAATGATATCCTTTTGAAACTCTAATTGGGTTATATATATGTACGCTAATCAAATTAATTGGCTCTGATCTAGGCTGCTTTGGAAGTTCGTTTGGCATCCTATGAAGCATTCACTTATGTTCTTAAAGCAACGGTCTCAGAGTTCTCTCGTCTGGCTTTGGATCTCGTTATGGAAGATTATAAACCAAGACCAGTTGACGCAGAAGCCAAATATCTGCTAGATAATCTGATCAAATCTTTTCTTCAGAGTGTTAATAGTCTTATTGCAGTTGAAGATTTAGCTCGCTCTCGTCGAGCAGTTCTGCTGAACTCAAAGGTGTGATTTATCGAATGTTTACATTTTGCATTTATAGTCACGCTAATTTTATTTCATTTTGTATATGGTGACTCTATTAGTTGAAGATATAATGTTATTATACCGCCTCTGAAGTAACTTTAGTTTTTAGATGAGATATTAAGAAGGTTGCTTCATTTATTGAAGGCCTTGTATAGAGTAGTTCTTGTTAATTTTGTAATTTGTTTAATGCGTCTACTGAACTGGCTAATCTGCTTAAATCACAGTTCTAAGTTTTGTGATTTTATGGAAAAGTAACTCTTAAAAATTTTGATTGTAGAGGGCTCACTTTATTTTTTTTGGGTACTTCAACCAATCCGTAACATCAATTGTTATAACTATTACCCAAAATGGTATGGCGAATCTCATAGTGAACAGGGTTTCACTGCCTAAGTACTCATCTTATAAAATGCGAACCCCTACCAAACAAGCCCTAGGTTCTGTTTGGTTTTTAGAAATGTCTTTTTGAGTTTGAGTCTCACTTGAAAGTGTCTTTCTAACCAGTAAAGACAAGTAACAATGCACGATAAGGCCATGCAGATTAAGAATATAATATTACTCTCTCTCTTTCATAGCACAGCTTATAGATGATGCAACGCTGACCAATTTTACAATGTCTTATGCTGCATTTCTTCTTTAAATCCTGTCCATTTAGATGTGGCAGATAATATTCCTTAAAACTTAAAAGTATGTGTACCGTGCACTTTAGATAAATCCAGTTCATCCGCTTCATATCTCGAGGTCAAACGTGATATAGAAGGGAATTAATTTTCTTAAAATCGCAACTCGAGATCAAAATCCTATATTAATTTCAGTTTCTTTTCAATTCTTATTCTGCTCTTCTAAATGCTCTTTTTCAACTATCTGTTCAGTTAACGCGAGGGATTTTCAATTTCATGCCTTCTCTTTCTAGTTTGTAGAAAATATGTAGCTATCATTGGCTCTGGTAATTTTTTATTCGAATGCAGACCTTTTGGATCTTAAGTTTTACTCCTATAAGGCTATTGAAGCAATAAAATTAATTATGGGTTTGTAACTGATTCAGTGGACTTGTCTGGAGTATCTGCTGTCAATCCCTACCCATGCTTTTAACAATGGAGCGAATGCAGAGAGCTCTAGTAATTTGATTACAGATTCCACACTCCATCTGGTTTTTGGTGATATTGTTGAAAGGTATGTTGGTCTTAGAATGTTATGAGGGAAGTGAAAATGAAAACAAGCAAATTTCTTGATGTCTTATTTTACTACAACATAATATTTGCTTCTTCGTTATATATTTTTAGGGATAGTTTCATTTTAACGCCATTCTAAAGTGTCAATGTTTTAGAAATTGGGAAGGAAGAGCCTAGGTTTTTTCAACTTTTTACTGTTTGAAGTTTTTGTTAAATAAGTCTAGAAACTTAAACCTGTTGCTAATAAGTTTGGGACAAGATTATTTGCAAAGTAAGTTTTCAAGATTGGACCTTTTGCTAATTTCCCCCTTCTTTATTTGTAATTCTAAATTCCTCCTTCATTCAATAAAGTTGGATTATCTGGGACTGCCAGTTTCTCGTATGGATGACCAAATAATCTTTAGTGATTTTCCCACTCTTGGCAAATTAAACATGGTTATGGTTCCTTGTGGGTTTTCCATCACCAATTGTATTTGAGAGACTTTTCTGGAATTTTTTTTGTAGAAAAAGTCCTAAAGTGCAAGTTTTTTATCAGGCGTGGGCGTACCTAAGAGCGGATACACGATAGTAACATCTATAATAATTGGAATTTTAAACTGAGGAGATATATAGTTAACGTAATAATGTGTGAGATATGAATCTTCTTTTTTTCTCTAATTGAACCTATAGCCTGGAGAATGCTGGTGAGGAGTCGGTTTTGCCCATATTGAGATCTGTGAGATTGGTTTTGGAGCTATTTCATAATGGAAGTTTATCTTTATTATCTGGTGATGGTGTTAATGCTGAGGTTTGTACCAACTATTCAGTCTATTCTTTAGCCATCATGTTTTTTTGTGTGTGCGCATTGCTTGTTGTTTCTTCTGTAATTGTGAAAGTTGGGGTATTATTAGTTTATTGCCCATGTAAAAGAGTAGTAAGTTAGCATGTAACATTGCTAGAATTACAGTACACTGGAAAATTGATAATAATGGCTGATTGTTTTCTGTGACTATATTCTATATTCTTCCCTTTTCTGGATTAAAGGCACGTCTCAAATTAATTCAACAGCATGCTTGAAGGTTATGAAAAGTTTTTAGTGGCGGAATTCAATAAGTTAAAGTTGCAACCTAACAAGTACTAAGTAGTTGAGCATAGACTAAAAGGACTTTGTTCTTTCCAAAGTGATACACTGAAGAACAGATAAACCATAATTTTGGATTAATTTTACAATAGATATGGCTGTTCGGTATAAAGTTTGATATTCATACTATAAGTCAGGAAAAATCATGGATACACACATACATCTGGCTTAAGAAAATGATTTCAAAAATGGAAGATAGGCCAGAGGAATCCTGATTATAAGAGATGTCGGTTGTATGAACTCATTAATTCCGAATGAATATAATGGAATTTATCTCTTGGCAGATGATGTGGCGTTTGGTTCATTCTTCATGGATATTGCACGTTAGTTGCAATAAGCGGAGGGTCGCTCCTATTGCTGCACTTTTATCTTCTATTTTGCATTATTCAGTATTTACCAAGGATTGTATGCACGAATGTGATGGTGAACCTGGTCCTCTGAAGTGGGTATGTGGTTTTTCTTTCTCTAGGAGTTACTCTGTTTACTATTTGCAATAATAACTCAGTAAACTTATATTGTTATTCTGAGCAGTTTGTCGAGAAAGTTATTGAGGAAGGCACAAGGAGTCCACGTACTATTCGTCTTGCAGCGTTGCATTTAACTGGGCAATGGCTCTTAAATCCCCAAACTGTTCAGTATTACATGAAGGAGTTGAAGCTCTTGACCCTTTATGGTTCTGGTAGATAACCCCCTTGCCCTAAAACTCCTCTTATTTGTATATCAAGAAAACATCATGAATATTATAGCTTTTTACTAATCAACCATGATAAAATCTCAAGGAATTGCTATTCTTGCTATCCTTCTAGATTAAATGTTCTCTGTTTTGCAGTTGCTTTTGATGAGGATTTCGAAGCTGAGTTGGTTGAAAATAGTGATGCAAGAAGAGAAGCATCTTTATTGGCAAAGAGTTCAGACCCTGAGCTGACTCTTGTAAGTTGGTTCATTATTTATTGTTTATTCTGAAAATTCATATGCTTTTTCCTGCGTTAGCTTTGCGCTCCATTCCTGCTTTACCTTTTAATTTGAGAAATTTTGTAGTGTCTAAATTTTTTAGTGTCATAGAAACCCACTCCTTACATACTTTTTTGCTAGCGTCATCTCCACCACCCCAGCTGGACATTTGCTTATTGCTATAATGATCATAAGCCATAGAAACTGTGTTAATACAGAGTTTTATTTATTAGTTATATGAATTCAAATGCTTCTTTGTCATTTTGTTGTCATATGAGATTGTAAGATTAAAAAACATTACTTTTAGGGTGTAATTTTGCAAATAGCAATGGTATGTTTTATCTGAATTTCGTGTGTTTTTTCTCCCATTCTTTCTGAAACTGATGTATTCCTTTCATTACTGGAAAAATTTGAAGCTTGTACGTGTTTTATTTAGTTTTTGGATGTCCTAGCTTTCAGCAACTTTAAAATCTCCATGTGCTGAACCTATTAAAGTTAACCTAGTTACACAGTGATTAAGCCTTTTGAGTTGCGGGATTTGATGAATATAGTTTATTATCTATATCCAGTCGTCCAATTGATTTTAAGGAGCTTCTAGTCAAGGGAAACTTTTTAAACCATATGAAAGCTCAAAGTGAGTATTTTTATCATTAAAATCTCATGAACACCTTGTCTTCACTTTGGAATGCATGAATAATCATGTTTGATTGATTCTAGTTGTTCTGTAACCTTCCAGCTTTATCTCTCTGGTCCTGTTTTTTCTTACCAGGCATTTATCAATACAGAGTTGTATGCACGTGTATCTGTTTCTGTGCTGTTCAACAAGCTCGCAGATGTGGCTGTCATGGATGAAAATGAGAACTGCCGATTTGCTTTCGAATCTGGGAAAATGTTTTTGATGGAGCTTCTTGATATCGCGGTACTGGTTCTGCTTTCTGGGTACATCAACTGATTTATAAGACAATGTGAATGGATGTATATAATAACTAAATAAGACATCTGTTTAACTCATTTACAAAGGTTAATAAGTCTTTATGGTTACAGTAACAAAAGCTCGACAACCTAGCTGAGGTTTATATAGGGTTATATATACCAAACTGGCATAATCCAACTGCTAGTTATCTTGTCATTTCTGGCATTACAATTGAAATTTTATTTGCCATTTAAGCTATTAAGTCAGTTTAGATTGGTTTTGCAACCAACTATTCTCGCAATGTCGTCTTGATATCAGTATTTACCAATGCAGGTAAATGACAAGGATATTGCGAAGGAGCTCTATAAAAAATATAGTGCGGTAAGTGCATTCGCCTCTGATCTTTTCCTTTTTTAATTTATTTATTATAAGAGTAGCAGAAAGCTCATTTTTAAAAAAAAAGTTGAATTTTTCAGTATATAGAACCTACAGTAAGTATAAACTTGTAGGTTTTTAAGTATGAAGTCTATTTGGCTTTCTCGCAAAATTCCTGTCTTTTATCTCCACTGGATTTGAGGCTTAAAATAATAAAATCTTTACATTTTATTTCATTTTCCGTTCATGCATTTTCTTCAAACCAGTAAATGTAATTTTTAAAACCAACGTTTGTTAAGAATAATTTACGTGGAACTTACGAGTGTCAAAATGGTGAAAACAACCGAAACGTATTCATTTCCACGCTTATCATAGCAAACTAGAACAAAATGCACATTTTTTTTATTAAATCCATAAGAATCCAGTTTTTCCATCAAAACGTTAGATTCTGTGTTTTTCCAAAACAAATTTAGATTATAAAGAATCTATTGAGTCAAAGATATCCTTTTTGAACTATATTCAAGCAGGAATCTTTCAACTTGTGCCATTATGACTCGGTGATACATTTTCTTATTCACTAAGTAAACTATAGGACATGACTGCTTATTATTTCTTAATGTCATTCCATAGAATGTAACCTTTTACTTCTTATGGGACTTACATGAATAAATCTTTACACATTCACTGGTTCGTTAATGGTGGTATTTAAACAAAGTTTAAGCTTTAATTTACACTTTTTGTTTTTCCTTTTTCTCTGTATGCAGTTTGTCGTAATATTTCCGAAATGTTCCCATTTCTGAGCGAACTAAACACCCTTGAACAATGAAGTCTTTTTCTCATTTAAATTCCGAAAAGCTATGTGGAGGACAAAACCACCATTATAAATATACATATATATTGATAGATTGCAGCTTTTGTGTTTTTCAGATAGATTCTCCTTTTTCATTTCTCCCATTCCATAACTATATCCTTGGTACGTTTCTCTTTCTTGGTGTTTTGCAGATCCATAGACGCAAGATTCGGGTGTGGCAAATGATATGCATCTTGTCTCGATATGTTGATGAAGACATATTGCAGACAGTTACAAGTAGCTTGCATTTGTCCCTCTATGTAAGTCACCATTGTATTGTAATCATCATTCAGCAGTTTATATTAATTTCAGTTTGTATTAAATAAACACAACGCACTTGCCATGATGTTTTTGTTGAGAAGATCACATGATTAGCCCAGAGTATAGATCTCTACATGCAACAAAAACAAATGCGCATACCTTAGATGCGGAAGCTTGCTAATTTGAACTTATACTACTTTGCAGAGAAACAATTTGCCCGCCGTTCGCCAATACTTGGAATCATTTGCTATCAACATATATTTGAAATTTCCTTCTTTGGTGAGATCTTTCAAATGTTAATTTTGTATATGTCAGACCACATTTAATTTAATCTCATGTGTTTAGAAATACTAAGTTCATTTTTTTCATCTTTCCTCTTTGTTTTAATATAACCTGGTTCTTCTCAGCTTCGGTTGCATTTAATAATCTCTCATATTTTTCCTGCTGCAGGTGACTGAGCAGCTCGTCCCTATATTTCAAAACTATGACATGAGGCCTCAGGTTAGTAGTGCTTTGGAGGTTTGGGTTTTCATCTGCTTGAAATCAGTTTTTTCCTAATGGTAGTTTCTATGTAGAAGATTGCCTCCAAGTTGTTTAGATTTGTTAAAACTATTTCTCTCTGTATAAAATAAAAGAAAAGCATTGCAACCTATCAAGTCCTATTTGGTCGGTGGTGTTCAATATGACCAAATCTTCAACATATTGATTTATTTGCAATCTTAGTCGAAAATTACATCTTTGTAAGGATTTAGGTTTTGACCCAGGAGTTTATTTTGGGTACTAAATAAGGATGTATTTCTTAAAGGAAATGTTTTATTAGACGTTTAAAACCTTTGATTGACGTACACCGATTTTCATATCCCTTGTACTATTATTTTATGGGGAAAGAGGACACAGCCTAAATTTTTATTAAAAAAATAATACCGTCAGTTGTGCTGGATGAGTATATCGTGGAAGCAAACAAGTGATATATACTGCCTCCATATTAATCGACCATTTTTATGACCATTTAACGAATTTTCTGTTGGTAGCTGGTAGCAGTTATGCTTTATGGATGATGACAATTGACATGCTTTCACTCACCTTATGATAATTTTAATCTTTTCATATATACACAAATGCATCATATGTGTGTGTGTATATATATACATGTGTGTGTGTGTGTGTGTGTGTGTGTGTACTGTATGATATATATATATATATATATATATACATGTTAGTTCAGTTGATAGAATATTTACACTAGCAACATCATTCCAGTTTACCTTTCTAAGCAAATCTGATCCTTTCCTGTAAATGATTTTGCTCTATATAATTCTAAGAATCTTGTGCAGGCTCTCTCCTCGTATGTATTTATAGCAGCTAATGTAATCCTCCATGCTCCACCAACAGTTCAGAATAGTCATCTGTTGGAATTACTTCCCCCCATTGTTCCATTACTAACCTCACACCACCACAGTCTACGAGCTTTTACCCAGGTGCTGCCATTGTAACTCTTACTTTCTATTATCTACTTCATTCATAATTAAAAGTCGATTGCAAAATAAAGGGTAAGATTTTGTACCTTTTTCACTTGTTAATGATAGTGGTTTCACTACCTTAGCTTGTTGTAATAGGTTGATTTAAATTTTGTATACCAACCTACAAATCTAGCAATTAGTACATTAATATTCACTGGCTTTTATCGTTGCTTGAAGAATTTAGTTCACTTAGTGTACCAATTGGAAAATTATAGGTTGGAGTATAAAATAGGTTATGAAAGCTAAAAACATAAACATTCATACACTAAGTTTTTTGTAAAATATTTTGTCAAGTTTCCCCTTTTTCAAGTCCCCATCTATCGTTTTTTTTGGTCCCAGATCTATGTCTGTATCCTTTGAAGTGTAGTAAAATTGTCGAGAAATGTGAATTCAGTGTACAAAGTTTTTACTCTTGTAGGTTTCCTATAAAATCTAATTCTAGAGATACAATTGTGTAGTAAAATTGTCGAGAAATGTGAATTCAGTGTACAAAGTTTTTACTCTTGTAGGTTTCCTATAAAATCTAATTCTAGAGATACAATTGTGTACGAAATAGTGATTTCCCCTACCTTGTTTGACTTGCCACTTACAAGTAAAAACAGAAGAAGACATAAGTCATGAGTAAAACTTTCATTTCTTGCACTTTCATACAGAAGTACAAAATAAACTATTTCATATGATTTCCGTTTCTTTAACTTCACTTATATGAAAGCAAACAAGCTCCTAGACGCAGTATGCCAGTTTCCTAGTTTTTTTTTGTTTTTTTTGCAGTTATTAATTTTCCAAGTTCTTATTAAGCTGCTGCCTCCTTTGGATTCTTGTACTTATAAAGTCTCACCATTGGAGAAACGATGCTTTGAAGATCTGAAGTTATACTTGGCGAATAACACCGATTGTTCACGGTACGGTAATTTTTACACAATATTTGATATCAAAAACATGTTTTTTTGTTGTTGTTCTAGCTTGTCTTACAAAAGGGTACATAACAAATTTAGAAGAATATTTGTGAGCAGCGGATGCTAGTCTTTGATAGAGCAGATTGAAAATCCCTGTACCTAACCTCAGTAGTACAAAATATGTTTGGTTAAATTAAAAGGAAGTGTTATCAGTATGCTATAATTTCAGGTGTTATTTTTTTTCTTTTCATAGATTAGTTTTAGTTTTGAGCGTAGAGCCCTATTCGCCAGGGCGTTTGATGACCAATCCGGTATCTGTATGCATATATAATAACTTCTAATATAAGGTTTGGATCTTGTCAAATAGATTTGCTTTTACCTTAGTTTATAACCATTTTTCGGGAGTCCTTTGAAGCCAGTTTCATATGATTATGATCCCCAAGTTATTCTTATTTTTTGTTTTTGTATAGTTGTATATTCAACTGCTATCTAAACTAAATGGATAATTAAGATGGATAATCCCAGTTATGTACATAACTAGCTTACTGATGTGAGGAAGTGTCCATGTCGCAACTTATTTGTGTAGCTGATGTCTATTTTCCTCTTTTCTTTTTGCCGGAAAAAGCTTATTTAATCTCCTATGTTTTGTACTGTATATCAATTTATAATTGTGTCTTCGTATATATTTTTATCTCAGCTTGCGTTTATCCATGGAACACTACCTTGAAAATTTTAATCCCAATGACTCTATCACCCCGGCTGGAATTTTCTCTAACCGTGTCGAGGTTAGAAATGTGCTTTTAATTGGTTTAAAGAGACCAATAATTTTATTCTGGCAAGCTGAGCATTGCAATCTTGTTACCATTTATTCCTTGTCTTTGTTTTTGTTTTTTTTGTTGAGATGATAAAATTTGGCTATCTTTCTCTGAATATTTAATTTATGGTGTAATGTTTTTTAGGAAGTTGAGTTCGAATGTGTCCCGGCATCTCTTATGGAACAAGTGACAATCTTTCTAAATGTAAGTTTTTTTTTCCTTCATAAACTGCAAATAACCTTCATGTACCATGGGTGTTTTCCAAATTAACTCGTGTACTCCGATTACCTAAATTTAACCTCCATGTATTGAAAGAACGCATAGTGCATGAAAGAATTTGTATTACCCTATTATTTTTGTTATCAAATCATTGGTCTCTCAAGTTCTTAATTTGTCCAGGATGTTAGAGAGGACCTTAGATGTTCCATGGCTAAGGATGCAGAGACAATAAAAAATGAGAGTTTAAGTATTTGCAAAGATACGACTCCAAACTGTATGGAAATATCAGAAAATAGAATAAATGGGGCATTGCAACCCCAACTTGCAAAGGACCTGCGGTTAGATTTTCAAAGAAAGATTACTATATCTAAACATGATAAGGATGATGAAGACTCTCATTTCTCTTCATGGAAAAATGACAGTTTCAAGCCTCTTATGGGTATGTCAACTTTGATATATCCACTTATTTTTTATTTTTTTGCTAATGTTGTGGTATAAAAGTAGTCATCCAGATGCTCAGTGATGAAACTGATGACCTCCAGTATTTCTTAAAATATTAGTGTGATGTTATTCATTGTTTGTACTGCGAAATCAATATTCTCCAGAAATTCTTGTTACTACATATGTGGTGAACATATCATCTGTTGTTGGTGTAGCAGTCACAGAAATTTACTGGCTCTAGTTGATAATAGGAATATATATAGTTATGCTATATGCACAGCCTTTTTTTATAAATACCAATGTACACCTTTTAAAAAATAACCAAAACCCAAACTCCATATCTTTTTTCCAATCACAACACAATCCTGCTCATTCCACCTCCTTCAGTCTGATAGGTATTAGGTAGAGAGAGATGGAAGGAGAGAGATAGAACCTTGGGCTGCGCCTCCGAACTCCGTCCCGATCTGGAGAATTTTATCGCTGATGAAAAACGATGTGGACCCTAAACCCACCTCACACCCCCTCGAAACGTGTTAAAGAGAGAGAGATGAAGTACCATGGCAGAGAAAACAGGAAAGAGAGTTGCTTCTCTTTGTATTTGACTATTAGGGGAGAAGAGTCTGGTTACACATAAGAGTCCAATTACTCATGTTAGAAGAGTGTACAATGCCTTGTATATATCATTCTTCATAAGAATATTATTATGTTCATCCAGGACTTCAGTACTAGAAAGTAATAATTTTAATTTTTAAGTAAATTTTGAGATTATCATTTTTCAAGGAGATACTTTCTTGCCAAACAAAAAGGGTTATCTATTTTGTGCTGTAAAGTAAGTTTTTTGGGTCTTTTACGTTTCCTCCATCTTTTTAAATTCAGTGATAGCGTCTTACTAGGTTCCTGAACATTTTGACTAATTCTGCAATTATATTTCCTGAGCGTTTTTTTCAGTTATTTGGTTGACTTCCCAAATTAGTAATGATACTAGTATTTGATCAATGTGTTGGTTGCAGAGTTGGAAAGGGAAGATCAGCTACTTGAGATAATATTGAATTCGACAAGTGTAGCAATGGAAAAGATAAAAGGAGATCGTCAGCCTTTTATCCTTGTAGGATCTTTACTTGATCGTATTCCCAACCTTGCTGGACTAGCCCGTACTTGTGAGGTTTGTCTCACACTGAACTATTTTGTGCAATTTTTTTAGAAAAAATATATTGGTGAACCACATTGCCAATTATCACTAATTCCTAAATTATAGCAGTGACCAAGCAAATTTTTTGCAGGTGTTTAAAGCAGCTGGGTTGGCTGTTGCTGATACAAATATAGTTCGTGACAAGCAATTCCAACTCATAAGGTTAACGAAGTTTTTTTCCCCCTTCTTATGCACTGATTGAATTTTTGTTAAAACATGTAGCTTCTCCTGACATTTTATCACATTATTGTGAAGATACCCTATTGTTTTTAGAAAATGTGTAAGATTTCTGAGTCTGCTAACTTAGCAAACATGAAGTTTATGATAACGTATGTTTTGTTAAAAGTAGGACTAGAGAAATTAAATTGCATTTGGTTAACATCAAGTGTACTTTAACTTTTATAATTTATAAACGCAAATTTTCCACCTCACTCTTGCATAGTATTAAGTCTCCTCTTAAGGAGTTTGTAGTTGAAATCTTGAACCTTGGTAAACTTTATGAGGTTGGAGCGACCAAGTTTCGAAATGGGACACATTAACAGCATTTTAGTCTAAATTTTGTTGTAAGCAACAATCTAGCTGGTTATTTACAAGCTTAGCGTTTCCCTTTTTTTTTCCAGTGTTACAGCTGAGAAGTGGGTCCCCATGATAGAAGTCCCAGTATGTAATATGAAAGTTTTCTTAGAGAAAAAGAAGCGCGAAGGTTTTTCTATATTGGGTCTGGAGCAGACTGCAAATAGCATACCTCTTGATCAGTTTGCCTTCCCCAAGAGAACTGTAAGTCATTACAAATACCCTGAACACATATGTTTACAGTGTTTGGTTATGTTTCCAAAAAGTGTTTTCTGGTTTTGAAAAGCATAAGCATAACTGCTGGTAGGTTCACAAACAGTTAAAGAATTATATTAGAAAAATCTGATTGTTTGACTCTCATGAATCAGTTTCCACTGGTTCCTTTTGTTGTTGGTATGGATTCATGGAAATTTAACCGTGTAAAATAAATCATGGTGTTTACAACGGTTCGTTCACTTGTAGTGCCGAAACCAGTGAATAATCAATGCATTAAATCAGAATTTTTTCTTATTTTGAAAACAAAGGTAATTTTGTTTGTTCAGGTGTTGGTTCTTGGTCGTGAGAAGGAAGGTATACCAGTGGATTTAATAAATTTTCTGGATGCTTGTATTGAAATCCCCCAGTTGGGAGTTGTTAGGTCACTCAACGTTCATGTCAGTGGTGCGATTGCACTCTGGGAGTATACCCGACAACAACGATCTTTGTAGCACCTTTCAATGAGCATTTATAAAATTTTCCCTTTCATTTCTTTTCAAGAGTGATCTTATATCTAATTTAATTAGAAGGGGGGACATTGTTTTTTATTTATTTAGAACTCCATATTGTTTTTAGCTGAATTTACAACATTTAAAAGAGTCATTTTATTTTGAGAACATTGTTTTTAGCTGAGGGGTATATATTTGCCAAATTTCTCTTGAGAACTTGCGATAAAAGATTATATTATATGTAAATCAAATTTACTGAGTCAGGAAAATTTAAGTGTTTGGTTGATTGGACCTTTTTATCTCGTTAATCTTGGCTGATACTGTAAGAGATAAGAATATATTTTCGGTAATAGATATTATAGATGGATGTATTATTTTGTTCAATTATAATGTTAACTTTCTCATGTTGAAAGAGCTTACATTTTTGGTGGTTCTAATGGTAGAAACCTAGAACTCTCTCTGTCTGTGCGACTATCTTCATTTGCACCACTTCTTTCTTGAAATAATAGGTCATAAATGGTCCCCTTAATTGCGATTTAATAATTGGTCAGAGTTGGTGTTTGCTGTAAACTATGATTATTATTAAGGACTGATTTCATATCTGTACACGTAAATTTATAGTTTCCGTCTAGCATTCTCTTACGGGATAAAACAAATATTTATTGATGTTCAGAATACAATGTCAATGACCTGGCATTTAGTTTTAGCTAAAGTCTCTCAGAAAAGAGGAAAACATAATTACTGGACACATCTCATAAGTTGCTGTTCTGAAGCTTTACCTCTTTCTTCTTAATGAGCCAAACATTCTTGAAAAAAATCCACCTTTCCGTCGCACCTATGCAAATTTCCGTGGTATCACACCAAGAGGCAAAATAAAAAGATATGAATAGCGTATTTTATAAAATAAGAAATCATTTTCTCTTACCTGGAAGGTTTTTACAATACTTTTCATTTTTCCTTTGACAGACTGACCATTTTTGTTCTTTTTCGTCCATGATATACGTGGCAGTCTTATGATCAGGGTTCCGAAACATGTTGGAATTCTTGCCGGCCTGAACCTGTTTTCAACTGGAATAATCTGTCAAATAAAATGCTTTTGTTCTTAGCACCATGTATATGTATATGTATATGTATATGTATATGTATATGTATATGTATATGTATATGTATATGTATATGTATATGTATATGTATATGTATATGTATATGTTTGTGTGAGAGATGTGCTTCAGTGTTAGAAGAATCGAGCCACTGTGTTCAATACATAAAAGCCGCAGCATTCTGCTTTGAATTGGTTTCTTTTCACCATGGAAAGTAGATCAACAGGGTGATCATATATATATGCCCATGTATCATTGTTTCCATGTCATTCACCAGTCAAAGCTTTTTGTCTTGCCATAAAAAAACTAACATTACCACATGTTTATGCAAAAATTATCTCCAATGCAACATTTACCAGTCATCAGTTGATCTTGGGCTACTGTTGAGTTGCTCATGATCAATCCTTAGATAGGTTTGACTAGAGCTTTGGTTATCACACTGACTGAAACTTATTTGTTAAGAGTTTGGCTCGTGTTTTTTTATTTAAGGGAAGGAGCTACCTATGTTTCTTCAATTTGTAACTGTGAACTCTTATATATTATATATTCATTTGTATCAAATAGATATGCAATATAGTACCTGTGACCTTGACCGTTGTAGAGAATTAGCCGGCTTTGCTTGCAGTTGCAAGAGTGGGGATTTTTGTGGTTTTGCAGATTCTCTAAGCCGTCTTGAGTAATCAAGAAGCTCGGCTTTTCTGTTATATCCACTTTGCCTAGGCTTCTGATGAACAAAGAGATGGTGGTGGTGGTGAAGGTGGTGATGGTGGTGGTGGAAGTGGCGGCGTTGGTGGTTGTGTTGACCGTTATTTGTCATGAATATCTTCTTTCTTGGCGCCTCCACGTACACTGCAACCAACAGGGGGTTCTTTCTTTCTCCTGAAATCTGAAATTCATAAAATAAAATAAAATAAAATTGTAATATGTTATCAGAAACATGTGATAATGTCATTGCCATTTTGTTATCACTTTTGTATGGTTAGCCAGTTTTTCCTTCGGCTTATTCATGTGGATCTACTTCACAATAAAAGGCTGATTTTAATTGCAGAACTCTCTTATTTTTCCTTCTTATAAGTTGCAGGTTTGAAAAATTAAATATTTAAGATTTGGCCTGAAACCTCTTGTTCTTTTTTGGGAACAAACTAAGTTTTTCTTTCCTTTCAAGTTGTAACGTACTCGTACATGTAATGTATGTTTATATGGGTTTTTGGCCTGAATAGGTTGGAGGTTTTGTATCGTTGGATGGACATACTTTTTTCGCAGCCTTTAAAAGCCAAACAGTCCCTAAATTTATAAGAAACATCTTGATATGAAACACTTGACTAAAAATAGATAATACTTACCATGGCTGCTTTGCATGGAAAGGGGGAGAGGAAGAGAGATATTTGGGTGAGTTTATATAGTTATATTTTGCAGGCCTAGAGAAATTATGTCCTCCAAACATTGATTTGTTCACACCAAATCTTAGGCCGATTGTGAGATATAGTTTCAAGCATAAATACAATAGAAGTATTATTTGTTAAAGACGGGCATGGGTTAGTAAAGATTAAATCCAATATGATGGAGACTTTGTCAATGAACATGCAAATAAGATAATTGTTTGTCCCTTTCATAGTACTACAAAACAATAACAAGAAAATGACGCTGTTTTCACCGGCTCAATAGGAATTTATTTCGATTATGCAACTTTTTAGAAGGTGCACGCGACAGTCTGTGAAACGCGTGTTTAACCTTTTTTTGGCTCATATACCTGGTTTTTAAGCACTGGTTTTAAGTGCTATATCAGTGGCTCATATGCCTGGTTTTTAAGCACTGGTTTTAAGTGCTATTTCAGCGCCATGTGCAACAGGACACATTAGTATAATTTACAACTTTATAGACACTGATTAATGAAGAAATCAAGTCAAAACTCAAGATTATCAAGTATGATTATAGGAAAGATACAGTGATAGGCAAAGATCAAATACCTTGTTAGAAATGACCGTCTACTTCAACTCAAGTGATACTAATTTGTTACTCCCTTTTTTCCTAGAGAATACCTTGTTTTATCTTATCATATTGATAATTAAAGTCATGTGTCAACTTCATGGATTTCAGAAAATTTTAGAAACCTATTTAATGGTCAATTGTCTATCTTCATGCACATTGATGTTAGTATGTTACAGTAATTGAACATTATTTTAGTTTGAGGATATGTGATCCAACTTTAAAGAGTAATAGTTGTGCAATATTAAGCTGAGTTCATATATATATTTCAATATTTTTCTGAAAATAGTATTCTTATATATTTAATTATTGCCATATAGAACCATTACTATTCAGATAATTATAAACTCAACAGAAAGGGTTTTATTAGAAAAAAGATATTTATTTTATTTGTAATTTGTAAACAGTATACAGTATGTAAAATATAGCAAAAGGTTCCCCTCAAACTTAGAATCCAAAATTGGCCTAATTATTTCTCATGCCACTTGCAGCTAGCTAGCTAGTTCTGCAATATGAAAAAAAATTCCATAAAAATTCTGCAATACGTGCGTAAGTAATTTAATTAAAGTTAGAAACAATGTACACAGCCATAAAGTCAAATAAAAGATTTAAAGGCCTGATATCACTTTCTGATTAAGCCTCAAACAGAGATTTATATATATATTTTTTTGAAAGGTTTTGAGTTTTTGACTAAGATGTGATTCATACAAAGGTTGTTTCTCAATTAATTCTTTTTCTTTTGATAATTAATAATTCTCGCCTTGGAAATTTCCTCGTTTTAGAGATTTCATATATCAAACACTACTGGCGGGTGGGGCAAAAGCCTAACCTCTTGAGACAACCCCGTTTGCTCTCGTGTTCTTTTCTATGTTTGCATAGAAACATACATATGCCCTTAACTTATTATCAAAATGGAGTACCGATGTCGTATTCTACCTCCTAGGCGATTATCATATCTACTCGACAATGGACAAGCCACAGTAGAAGGTATTTCAGTTTGTGACTGTCACAGGATATGCTTATATATAGATATAGCCATTGATCTGATCGTCAAAGAAAGGGACATGAACTCTTATCAATAAAAACTACAAAATAAAAATGCAAGAAATTTGGATTTTCACTCTCACAATACAAAGTTAACAATACACGCAACATTGAAGAAAATACAATGATGAAATGGAAACCTCTAAGATAAGACTCTTTAGTCTTTCTTCTCGTCTTGCCAAGTAGCTTGCCACTGCTTGTCATAAAACGTTGTTTCTTCAAACAGCCTTTTTAGGGTTTCAATGTCCTCGTTTTTACGGACAAGTAGTATACCAGCCACAGCAACGAATAAGAGCGTTTTGCAAAAGAAATTACCCATCTGGTCCACAAGACCAACACCTGTCAAGCTATCTACGAAATACGCCATGAAGAAACCAACCATCGCCGCTCTTCCTGCATATAAACACACATTTTGTATAAGCCCTACTGTTAAAGCAAACGAAACTAAACAATTTCGCAGATCAATAGCATAACACAAAGTGATACAGCTTGAGTAGAGCATTTATCTGTTTCCAGCAGCAATTTTTTTTTGTACCAGACAGGTTGATTAATTCATTACTAAAATTTGATATTCAGATTGACGAAAAATTGACAATAAGACGATTGAGATTAAGCTTTTACTTAGTATTTGTCCTGGTGTCATTCATTGGATATTGAGTGAAAAACAAAGAAGTTTCTTGAAAGCTTGTCATTATAGATTCCAAGAAAAAAACCTTTATGATGAAATACCAACTTGGCAGAAAATTAAAATACCTTTTGCCAGGCTTCCTGAAACAGAATTATTTATTTCTCTTAACTTTTTAGAAACTTTGTAAAAACTAAAAATTAGGTTTCAGTTGCATAACATAAACATAGCCTAACAACATGTGCCTTGAACAAATATATAGAGCTTTTGTCAAAATACGTAACAAGAGTATTCAAAGAAGAAAAGCTAGGGAAAACCATTGAGTTTCTCAGCCTCAGGAAGATGGAACCGCTTCACCCATGCCCACCAAGGTACTATAGATGTGTCGAAAACCACTGGGTCATTGTTATTTGTTGATTCTGGGTTATCTTCAAGCCATTTTCTCCTTCTCACCTCTGAAAAAGTAAAATACCAGAAGTTTCATGAAAAACAAGTAAAACTCATTTCCTTGATAATTGTCTAATCAATTAATATTGACGATGATGGAACAACATGATTATGAACTGTTTGAAAAGAATTTGTTTAATCATGCATTACGATTAAACACAAGTCACCAATACAGAGCAAAAAGGTCGAAGAAGTTTGAAGAAACACTCATTTTGGTAATGACTTTTACCATACTTAACCTTAGAGGCATAACCTCACTGTGTAACAACTAACAACCAAAAGACCATGTATACTTACTGACCATGTACTCCTATGAAATGTAACACTTATAACCATGTAGAGAAAAATATTGCACACACCCCTTTTCTCTTAAACTACTTTTGGAATGGTTCCTGCCCAATCGTTACTCGGACGTGGTTCCCCCCTTGTACCAACGCATTCGGAGGCATATCCAAAAGCAATAGATATGTCATTTCACACTTTATACATACATTTTGAGAAGAAGTGGCTTTGAATCTACCGAGGAGCATTACACAGTTACACTCGATCCTCACAAGACTATCCACATAAACAAAAACCCTACTTCAATCATCATACTCAATGTATTTATCATCATTGAGTTCATTAAGGGATCGTGATACAAGATTGATGTATCATGAGTCGCCTAAAGAATAATTTATACAATTAGGTAATTAGATCTGAGGCTAGTACAATGCCGGGATATATTTGAGCAGCCAAAAGCACCCTCGATGGATCCAGAATTTACAACCTTTTTATTTTAAAATAAAGTACCTTTTTAAAAAAAAACGACTAATTTTATTTAGAATTTACAACTTAAACACACCTAGTTGTTGATGATTATAAGCTTCAAAATAGTATTCGACCCTTGACTGCATTTCATATTGCCAACTCAACCTCTTCTCCTCAAGTGCCACCAACCATTCAATGTATATTTTTACACATATAGTACGTTAGCACCCCTAATATATTGTGTTGAAATTCCAGCACCCGTTTCCGAATCCTAGCTACCAGGGAAGGAACTAGTAGGCCAAAAGGAAACGAGAAAAAACCGATCTTTACCATGTATCTTGAATTTCTTTTACCGATTTTAGCCTTTCACAACCCTCATAATTACGAAAAACACTTTACCAACGCCACTGATTACAAGACTCATTCTACTAGAAAAATAACACTAAATTTTTTTACCAACACTAAATTACCAACAACAACAAAACAAAACAAAAAAACATTTTTACCAGCATCAATCAAAGCATCCCAATCAGTGTTCCCATTTTCTCAAACTTAGACAAATCCCAAGGGGTTTTTCTTTTGTGCAGTCAATCAATTGAACGGCATAAATTCCCGTTTTCAAAAATAAATATTCAATTGTTATTTTTTTTTCAAATTTTGATTAATAATTAAATTTAGGGTGGTATCCACTAGGGTTCTATATTTTTATTTGGGTTTTTATTGTGTTGTAAAATTTGGTTTTAATTTATTAAATTCTAATTTGTCTAATATATAATAAAAATTGAAAAATTAAATTAGTTATTGAAAGGGTATCATCTAACTCTTGTTTTTTAATCTAATGGTTGTAAAGACGACCGGACATTGTACGGTCTAACTCAGTGACGGCACAAAATGGGACCAAATCCCAAGTCCTATTCACCCACTTGACATTCTCAAACTAAATCATATGTATAATTTAACATTTGAACTATAAGATTAATTTTGAAAATGTTCATTTCAGCAATTTTGAGTAAGTTATTGGCCTATCAAAATTACACCTGGTTTCGCAGTGGACAATTAACCCGTTGTAAGGCACATTCTACTAGAAAAACACTAAAATACAAACAAACAAAAAAACACTAGAAAAAATTACCAGCATCAATCAAGGAATCCCAATCAGTGTTCCCATCTTTCTCAAACTTAGTCAAATCCCAAGTCCCATTCACCCACTTCGCATTCTCAAATTTAACTTCATTCTCCGCCGGAGCTCCCAAATCCTCCGCCACCGTCTCCTCCATCTTATCCGAAACCACTTTTTTCACCTCCTCAACAGCAATGGAAGAAGAACCATTATCAGTAGCAGCTTTAGTAGCAAAAAGAATGCGTCTTTTAAGTGGGTTTAGAGAAAGAATGATGGGTTTGTTGTGGGTTTTTGTTGGTGATGAGATTGGTATGTGGGTTGTGGGTGGTGATGAAAACAGAGTAATTGCCATTTTTTTTGTTATAAAAAAGTGGGTTTTCTTTTTCTTTTTTGTTTTGTTTTGGTAGGGAGGTTCAGAGCATGGCGGAGAGAGAGAGAGAGTGTGTGTGTGTGTTATCTTTTCAGAAGAAGTAGATTTGTGGGTTTTGGTTTTTTTTTTATTGAAAAAAATTAAGTTTAGTGTAGTATAATATCTTTATTACAAATTTTAACAATTAATATATTAATTTATGAAATTTGTCATAAGTGCAATTCTGTTAATATACGTAAAAAAATATATCCTCAAATGTGAGATATAGCGATTGTAATTTCGTCGATTTATTCTGTTAGTCCCTTAATTGGACGAAATTACGTAGTTCGGTAGCTTAATTGTTAAAAATGATAGTACAGTATTTAAATCGTTAACCACTGTTAGTATAATATAATAAATGTATTTTTTTCCTATTTTTATTGTATGTGATACGCGAGTAGCCTATATTATGATATATATCTATCAAACAATTTAACTAAAAACCTTAATCGTGACGGATTAGTTGAACTAATTATATATTATATGAAAATTGGTTTTCAAAATTAAAATTAAAATAGTTGATACGACTATTCGGACTAATGATAAAGTTTTTGGGTTAAAATTTGAATGCTAAAAAGCATTTTTCTTGATAGAGTATAACACAGACATGGATAGTACCTAGGTAGCATGGATACGAGTATGTTCTACGTATGTCCGACACGACACTAATATGCTCGCGGATCAAAATTTTCAAATTTTAGTATGTGACAGGTTTAGGACATCCAATTAGTAAATTATAAATATATTATTTAAATGCTTTTATATAGATTTAGTTTATCAAAATAAGAAAAGTTATAAATATAGTAACCTCAACCGATAAATGTTAGTAATAATTTCACCGAATGATTTGTTAATTTTGTTGAGATGAAATTATAAATTTGAAAGTATAAGGATTTTTTTGTAGTACTTTCTCGTGTTCTTAAAGTAACTCCGGTGTTTCAAAAAGTGTTCATGGCATGCCCGAGAAAATATGTGTGGTTAAAGGTCAATAAGTCAACGGCACGGGATCTGTAGTGTCTGACACGTGAAATGGAGTGTCAGATTGGTATCGAGTCGACACGATACTGGTATCTTTTCTTTAAGTGTGTTAGTTTATCATACGACACCGTGCGTTATATTGTATGAGTATGTTACGGTGATAATACAAATTCGAATGAACGATTGTTAAAATTTGTATACGTCGTCTTATATATGTATATTTATGTAGATTATAATTATATTAATTGAAACACAAATACTAGTAATAAGTACATAAAGTAATTTTTGGGTTGAATCTCAACGTTTTTTTAATTTTGTGTGTAAAAGTGTAGAATACCTAAATGTAATAGCTTGTTTTTAAGATGTTCTGTTTTTGTATACTTGTGGCTTCGGATCTATAGCGGGAGCCAATCTAGTATCGCATTTGTGGTTAGTTGCGGAGCTATACGTCACATATAAAAAAGCAAAATGTTTTTTAACTCCAAATTTGAATTGAACATCATTAATTGGTGCCCGTCTTAATAAGAGTAGTTTAAAATTTCCAACAAATACAATATCAATGGTTTTATCAATTCAACGACTCATACTCGCATGATACATATTCGATTGAGATATATCCGCACATGTCGGAAATAAAACATTTGTTTTTACATTAGTTTACGGTATGAGATATATCCGCACATGTCGAAAATAAAACATTTGTTTTTACATTAGTTTACGCTATGTAACACGGCAAGCTTCTACTACCATACCCATCATGCAAGAGATGTCCATCACTTATTACACGTGTCAATTCTACAACTTTTCTTTAGAGTCGGTACCCATAATACTTAAGGTACATTGTATGTTTGTAAATATTGATAGAAATGTGTATTGTTTATTTATTTTTACTATTAACTACTCTTATAATGGAGTCAACCGAATCCAAACCGACTATCAAAACCCACCTGCCTTCTCTATGTTATGTATAGAATAGAAGTTAGAACATCGGAGTTTAAGTATTTGTAATTTAAGTATTTGTTTCGATGATGTAACGCTATTGGTAATGTATTTTTCTGGTTGTGGTGGAGTTTTTCCCCCAAATTTTATTATCAAAAATCAATAAAATAAAACATGGGTTTTTCCACAATTAATTAAAAAAGAACATCGGAAAAAGAGTGACTTCATTTGTTGACTTTGTTGATTCAATAACATGGAATTGTGGTCCTTGTGCATGATGGAAGTAGAAGTATAAAAGATTTAAAGATGTTACATAATTTTTAAAAGTTTCGCTAACAAGTTTACCTGCACATTGTTTACGCATTACTTCCTCCGTTCCCCAATTAATTGTTATATACGAAATTACGTGTAATTTTGACCGACTTATAACATGTATCAAAATTGTCGAAATAAAAATTTTTAAAACTAAATCATATAATTTAATGTTTGAACCATATGATTAGCTTTTAAAAAAATTCATTCTGACAATTTTGATACATGCTATTGGCCGATCAAAATTACACATAGTTTTACTAAATCGGAAAGATTTAATGTTTGAACTATATAATTACACGTAGTGTACAATTAATTAGAATCGGAAAGAGTATATAACTTTCCAACCTTAAAAGTTGCATTTAACACAGATATAGTTGCATTTATATATCAAACATCAATGTTTTACTAAATATATGTTTTTGATTTATTCACGTTATGGAGATTTTATTAATACTCCAATGCTATAATAATGGTATAGCAACAAATACCATACATGTTAAATAAATGCCAAAAGGGACATTGGTTAGATTTTCCCAATTAGAAATACACTTTTGTTCCGTTAAGCATGTGAAATCAGAAATAGCTACCAATCTTTGAGAGTAAAAATAGGTAATTTTCTTGTCCTATTAGTTTGTTGGATATTGTTGAATGTCAAGTGTTCCAATTTGTACAAGTCCTTTTTTCACAATCGATCAGTTATTCCCATCTGATTTATTGTGTAAAAATTTCACGCCAGATAGTATCCATCTCGAATAATTTTCTCAGGCAAACACTCTTATTAGGAAAACGTACTAAAAAGTATTTATCAAAGTAATGTTTCATGTAAAAGAGGATCAAGATATGTTGAATTGCATTTGCATCTGCTAAACTTTTAATATAGTAGCTATCAAAATCCAACGGTCCAAGTCTGATGTAATAGAAAATTAGTGTATTCGTAATTTTTTAGCCCATTACATCTTCACTTTTTAAGTTTACTCTAATGACTCATTCTAATGGTCAAGGATGGCGATTTTAGCAGCTGTAATTCTAAATGAGGTAGCAACTCCACATCCATGAATAGAAGATTATCCCTGTAATCGAAAGCTACAGTTGTACTTGACACAACAATCCTTTATTTATAACAAACTACATTTAGAGAGAAGCCGCTTGATAGTTAGACCCTAGTAGAATTTGCTTCCCATTTGATCCTAATCTTGTACAGCGAAACCAAAAACTAAATACGGTTTAATAATGTATGTGTGTAACATGCATGTGACCATGTCGTTCTTTAAATGGTTTACAAGCATTGTGATGCAGACTAGCAATGCATCTCTTATATAGAAGAAGGTTACAATGAATGCATAGTCGGTTATAAATGGTTTTTCGAGTAGATGTAGGTGCGAGCATACAAAAAGCAACCGGAACTTAACCAGCACAAAGCTATAAGGCATACTTACATGAATAACCAAGAATCAAGATAATTAACCACCCAAAGTCACAATGTACGATGTGATTAAAAACCTGTCAGTATCACAAACATATATTAGTTTTACTTGATAGGAGAATAATAAACAAGCTAGTGTATTTCGAGGCTTTTCAAGCTCGCAGCTCGTACACACATAGTTTCAGAAGTAATATCAGGTTAATTTTTAGCTCATACAGAGTATCATCATTCTGAATTAAAACAAGGCCATGCTGTTACGAGTTTTAAAAGTTCCTAAATCACAATATCAGCAAAATATGTACATCACTTAAACAATTTCCCAGAAAAACGGTGCCCTAACCAGCAGACTGAGTGGTCCAGAGGAATATTTGCGGCAAAAAGACCAACAAAAACAAGTCACATGCACCTTCGTCAGTTATTTTACAAAAATATCGAGATAAGGTCTTCATAAAAAAAGTAAATGCAGCTTCACTCAACCATCCAGCTTCACTCAACCTTCAAAATCGATGCTCCAATCAAAATGAAATGGTTTGTTCATCTGAAAAAGTAAAAGAAACATATCCACAGTTAGAAAATAAAAAGATTAGAGTCTTCATAAGCAATTTGATAAATAGACATGCGACAAATTCCGCACTTTGTGCTGCTTCAAAGGTAGCCAGACTGCGAAATTAGCGACTTGAGTTCATGTTTATCAGAAATGTAATTACCTGACTTGAGAACACAAATTTACAGTAATAAACAGATTTTCATAAGATTAGAGTGAATGGCTTCATAATTAATAAAGAAAAACAACAGCACATGCCAACTCAAAAATATAATGGGTGATAAAGATTACAGCCAAACTTATAAGAAACTGGACCTAAAAATCAGAACTATCCAGACTAAAGTAAAGTTAGACTATGCAAAACAAATTTCCATATGTCCTAACACAGCTTCGAAAATAAAGATAAAGTTATTAGAAACTTACATTTTAAAAAGAAATCCTCACTTCTGGAGAACCACCAACTTGTTTTCCTGCCTCAGTACATCCTACCAGTGCACGCTTCGGAACCACAATAGCATTTTTTTATTTTAATGTTGCCAGTCAAGTCTGTAATTTGGTCAACCGCGTAATTATAGTGGTAAGTCAACTCCTGTAAGGGCGGAATATTATCAGCTGCAAATAGCATAATATGAGGCATTCTCTTATCGTCGTGATCATACAGAACACTTTGAGCATAAAGATTAGGTGAACAGCTATGGTTAATAAACCTCCCAACATTCCCACTTTCCATTGCATCAATGGCAAAACCATCATTCTCTGACTCATCATCAGAACTGGCCTTATCTGCAAAACAATCACTGTAATTTTGTCCAATATCGAACAAATATTCATCCTTTCCCTTCTTTGTTTCAGCTTCCTTGTCATTGAGAAGATCCCCGAGATATTCGCAAATAAAAGTCCCAGAAGGAATAGACGATATGGATCTAACACCCCATCCCCTTGATTTTGTTTTAAATATTTCAAGATGAATTTTAATACCATGTTGACTAACTTTATTGTAAAAAGAAGGGGGGCATTTGCAATGTGGGCCACACTCATAAACAAGAGGTTTAACTTCAACAATAGCCCCATCAAAGTTATAAGGAAAATCTCCATTTTTTAAAACACAGGAACAACTTTGAGAATCCCAACATTGACCAACACAATCACAACCTTTAGGAGGTACAGGGCAACACGAATCAGGATATTTCATTTTAGTTATATAATTGAATTTCGGTGGTTTCTCATCATCAATAGTGTTAATAGCAGAAATCGGAGATTTCTCTTTACCTCTTGATATATCATCTTCGCAATGACCTACCTTTAATTTGCCCCTTCTCTTCACTTCTTTTAAAGCAAGTTCTGGTTGGCCAACACATCTTTTCAATTCAAACATGTAAACAAGCTTGCCATGCGAACCTACTTCCTGCCAGTATCTCTCAACATTATATAGTCCATCGTAAGTATACGAGGTGAAGATCTTGGGTTTTCCAGAGTTGGTAATTTTAGCCTCTTTATATCCCCGTATCACCCTAACAGGAGTTTTTGCCGATATACTATTTTTCAGAGCTAAATTTCCTCTTACAAGTTTCTGGTCCTCGGGCTGTTTCGTTTTGTCTTTTTGTGTAATTACATTTCCACCTTGACCAGTGTATTTTAACACATCACCAAAATCCAAGTCATCAGCATAACCTCCTGAGGAAACAATACTTGTAGCAATCTTATAACCTTGGTATTCCGTATAATCAATACCAGATTGATATGACCGATGAAGGCCAATAAGAGCAAGCTCAACCCTATACTGGTATTCGTCACCAACATCAATTCCAGGTACTGGACCTATACATGGTTTGCCTTTATTTACTTCTTTACCTAAATCTTTAATAATATTTGAGGATAGAATATCAATTCTATTGGATGTTTTCCCTGTCAGTCTTATTTTTGTTTCTTCTCCTTGCAATAGCTTCCTACAAATCGCGTGTAATAGACGCAATGTATCTCTAACTTTATTACGTACAACAACTTTACCTGAACTATTGGAACCAAAAGAAGGAACTATGACCTGAAACTCTAGAATATCAACTTGGGAACAATTTTTAGATTTCTTTTCTACAGTTCTTTTAAACTTGATAACCCGTGCACCTTGGTTATTGCACGGATGACTTCTTCTTGAATATAAATTCTTCTTCGTGATACCACCAGCCAACCCTTTCAGTAAACTCTTTTTTAATGTTTTAGTTTCCAGTTGAGGCGAAGTTTCTAATCCTAGCTTCCTTTTTTTGTAAAAATCGTAATTTACTCCTCTAACACCTTGCTGTCCTGTACCCTGCAGTGGATTGTCTCTGTCTCTAGGTTTAACCTTTTCTCTCTTCTTAAAAGTCTTGCTACCATGGGCAAGTTTCAACAACTCTTCGTCGGTTAAGAATGGAGCATTTCTTCCGCAAAAAGGGGGATATTCACGAATCATCGAAATTCTTTTCTTTGAATATATAATTACGGATGAACTTTCTTTCAGAATATCGGTGATATCAGTATACCACTGAGGCGGGAACCTCGTTTTTCCAATCTTCGGAAAAGTTTTATTTTCTAATGCACCTTCGCTTTCCATTACAGCCGCATTAACAACTTTAAAGATAGATGACTTTGCAATTTCGGAAGCTTTGCCAGAATCACACGCTGTAAAATTCTCAGTTTTTGGATTTTCCACCATTTCTTCTTTGACACTATGTGTTAGCATATGCATATAAGGAGCATTGCGTCCACAATCTGGTGGAAAAATACGAATAATAGAAACATTCCGTTTCTTTATCAAAGCACCACAATAGTAAAAATAACCTTTTTGCAATAGTCTTTCATTAAAACTCTCTTCGCATATATCTGGCAACGAACCCATCCTCTTCAGTAACTAGCACACAGGAAGTACCACGTATTAAAGCTATTACCACAAAAAAGAATAAAAAAAAAAAACAGATACAAAGTTACAGAGGAAAAGGTAGCGCAAAAGAAGTACAGACAAATCGTAAACTGGAACAAGGCTGATTACATTAATAGTTCTACTTGTCCGACCTAGTTTCTCTTGTCTTATCCTTTTCCTATTAGTTCATCTTATTTACCCTCAACCAGGAAAAGTAATCTAGTCTGCACTAAAATACAAGATTTTGAATCAAGCAAAATAATGCATTGTCAATGTGTCATGGTACTCGCAGAGGGATCATGACAGATGAAAATTTTCAACATGGAATAAGCATAGGTTCTTCTAATCCAACATCAAATTAATACCCCATTTTTTGGAGTCTAACGGCAATACTGGCACACAATTTTTAACATCACCTGGAAGAGACTCAAGGGAAAAACATGCCTTTCATAAATACTATTTTCTAATCACTCACTCTTCAAATCTCTTACTGACTAAATAACTCAACCACAATGAGAAGTAAGAGGAAAATGCTAAGCTTATAACAAGAAAAACATCATACATAAGAGCTAGATGTAGAACCACAATGATGAAAACATGCCTTTAATAAATACTATTTCCTAATCACTCGCTCTGCAAATCTCCTACTGAATAAATAACTCAACCGGAATGAGAAGTAAGAGGAAAACGCTAAGCTAAGAAAAACATCATACATAGGAGCTACATGTAGAACCATGGATAAACCAATAATAAGTTCGGCTACATTGTTAACAAGCTAAACGATGAAAAGTTTGATACAAAATGCAACAGCACCAAAAATGAAAGTGTGGTTATAGGGCAAGGTGCAAACAAGTACCTAACGGTACAAAACTGAAACAACTTTTTTTTTCCTGGCAAAAAAAAACTTACAGTGATTGTTTGGACAGAAATTAACTTCATACAAGCTGAACATATATACATATCTTATGTGAACAAAGAAAGTCATGCGGACTTCAGATAAGAACAAGAGAAATTGTACAAATGACAGTTTATCAACATCAAGAAAGTTGGTCAACTCTCCTTCTTTAGCAAAAGGTACTAATTCTTGTATACTAAAATCTTTACGTAAGAAATTAAGTAGCCTTATGTGCATAAGTTTAAAACAGTCCACGAGATGAGAATAGAATAAGGAATATAAGTTTTAAATTCTAACACAGAGAGGTTCCCCTATAACTACTATATCTGAACTTCTCACTCTCAACAACTCATACTAAATTTATAACTCGGCCGAAATAATAAGAAATTAGGTCTAAATCTTACCTAGTATTACAAGAGCAAAATCATATAACTATAAGACAGATGCAGACTACCATGTATAGACACGCCAACAAAGTTTTACAACCTTGTAAACAATTTAAATAATCAAAAGTATGTTAAACAATACAGGATACTAAAAAACAAGTTGCGCTAATAGAACAAGGAGCAAACAAGAAAGCAAAGAGAAATATTGAACAACCTTTTACAGAATAAAAAATAATAGTAGTAGATCATATAAAGAACTTGAATACGTAGTTCTCTTTTAGTAAATGCGTAAAAGTAGTGAAGAAAAAAGAAAAAAAAAGAAAAAAAATGCAAAACTTTGGATAAAGTTGCAAAATTGCGGAAGCAATAGTCTAAACTGTGAACATGGAGGGTCAAAGAAGTGCGTTAGCTTATATGTACCAAAATGTTGACATATTCATGTCCTGTTATAACATAAATAAAAACTATACCGTGTTTTAACCCCTTTAAAATATTAGTAGAACGAAGTTTCCGAGTTCTGAATATAAACCCTGTTCGAATGTTTCTCCAATTTCGCAACTAGTGTCTGAATCTAAGACAAGAATAAAGGCTAAATTCGGAGTAAAATAAGTGAAACTACACCCAACGACAAAACGGAAGCAAAAAATAACTGCAATTAACAAAAATTCTTTAACACTCCAAAAAATTCCTTCAACTCAATTCTGCATTCCTTAGAAAGATTTATAAATACCAGAAAGGGCACTTATCATTATTTTACTGGAAATATATACAAATACGTATGCCCTTTTACAAAATAAACTTATACGTATCATAGAAAATAATTACTAGACGCATTGGCGGATCTACATAGGGGCATGGGGTAGGACATCATAACTGCCCCCTCCTTCATTTTCACGTAAAATTACTAAATTACCCCCGGGTATAAGTATTACAAAATTGCTTGTGCGAAATGTGAAGTATAGAGTTGGTTCTCACACCAGGAGCACATGACTTGCATACCTGAGTTTTTATTTATTTTGCTTAAGTGGTCGATCATGTATTTATACATCTTTTTAGTTTTTACACCTGGTAAGTATTATTTCTTACAGGTATTTCACTTGCTTTTTGTTTTCGCATTTTTTTCTTTTTCTTATTTTCTGTATATTTGTCCCAAATGAGGCTTTTCATATTAATTCTAATAAAAGAGAACGTTCTGCCTCTGTTGAACGCAAACCCTGAGTAATGTTCTGATTCATTTATTTTCAATCTAAATGCAATGCTGAAAAATAAGACAAAAAACAGAGATAACTAGAAACTAAAATTTTAAGAAAAAACCCTGATCTGAAGACAAATTAATATCTTCCATTAATTTCTCTTTTGCTTCGAGTATATTAACTATCACAACATTTAATAAATCCAAACTTGCTAACTTTATCGTGTTGCCTTTACGAATTTTAAAATTAAATCTGAGAAAAAATGACTCAAAATTTATAACCAACTATATCATAAATCTTACTTAAGCCATCTACAAATCCATGAAAGTAAATGAGAACTATAAAATCAGTAAAAAATTCACGAAAAAATTCACGCGGAGTTTTGCTTATTCTGAAAATAAAAAAATCATTAAATAAACAGATTAAACTAAGCAAAGCTGACATTTCCATCAACTTTTTATTTATTTATTAAAAAGCGGAGTTTAGTGTTAGAGTTCATGAGAATTTGCTTTTCTGATTTAATGTTTTTTTATTTATTTCCCGTTATGAATAAGTCTGTAATTTGAACTAGTCGTTGAGTCAGTTTGTTTTCTTCCTATTTCTAAGTTACTGTTAGCTTACTTTTAGGCCACTAAGGTTGATAGTGGTTCAGTATTTTTAGGGATTGTTTGTTATTTTTTTTAGCCTATATAAAGGCTCAGTGTTGATCAATAAACAATCAGAAAATTTCCCTTTCATTTTTCCTATCTCTAAACTACATTTGTTATTCGTATTTGTGATACCATAAATATCAGAATATACCTTACGGTGTTCTGAATCTTACAGTGGTATCAGAGCTGATTTCTTAAGGGCTGTGACTATCCATTTGAACCCAATTTTAATACGTGTTCTACCCAAACCCCAGTTTCTATCCAATCACAAAAATAAATAAATTTGACCAACACCGCCAATTTTTCATCACCTGCTCCATTGTTCAGTGGTGAACACTATCATATATGGGCTGTGAAAATGAAATTCTATCTGAAGTCTCAAGGCTTATGGTCTGTGACGGAATCGGATTTGGATCCACCGGCACTTTCTGCAAATCCTTCATTGGCTCAAATTAGAGCTCATGAAGAAGAAAAATTAAAGAAAGACAAGACCATTACTTGTCTTCACTCTGCTCTAGCTGACCACATATTCACCAAAATCATGGACTTGGAAACACCAAAGCAAGTCTGGGATAAACTGCAAGGTGAATATGAGGGTAACGAGAGAGTTAAAACTGTACGGGTTCTTATATTGAAAAGAGAGTTTGAACCCATGAAGATGAAGGACAATGAATCTGTCAAAGATTACTCCGGAAGGATGATGTATATTGTGAACCAGGTTCGGCTTCTTGATGTAGTTTTTCCGGATCAGAAGGTTGTCGAAAAGATTATGGTCTCCATACCATAAAGGTTTGAGGCCAAAATCTCTGCAATTGAGGAGGTGTGTGATCTAAAAACACTCTCAATTGCAGAATTGACCAGTAAACTTCAAGCTCAAGAGCAGAGAGTCTTTCTGAGGTGTGACGACTCAATTGAAGGGGCTTTTCAAGCAAATCAAAAGGGACATGTTTTCAAGAATCGGCCAGACAAGAAGTTCTTTCCGAAGTACAAAGGGAAACATGACGGACCATCAAAAAGGCGTAGTTTCTTTCCATGTTCTTTCTGTAAGAAAACAAATCATTCTGAAAAAGATTGTTGGTTCAAAAATAAGCCACTTTTCCAGTGCAATTTTTGTAATAAGGTTGGACATAGTGAAAAATTGTGCAGAATAAAAAATAAGCAGACACAAGAGCATGCTAAAGTCACTGAGGAGGATAAGAATCTTGATGAACATTTATTTTTGGCCTCACAAGTATATGATGCTAATGATTCTGATATATGGCTAATTGATAGTGGTTGCACAAGTCATATGTCAAAAAATATCTCAATGTTTTCATCAATCGACAACAACATCCAACCAAAAGTAAAATTGGGAAATGGTGAAGTTGTAAGAGCTAAGGGTAAAGGTACCGTGTCAATCAAAACCAAGAAAGGTATAAAATTTGTGTCAAATGTTCTTTATATTTCTGAACATGATCAAAATCTCTTAAGTGTGGCTCAAAAGATAAAGAATGGGTACACAATCTCCTTCAAAGAAATTTTTTGTTGTATCAGTAATTCCGTTGGTGTTGAAATTGCAAAAGTTAATATGCAAGAAAACAGTTTTTACCTAAGACTTGACTCGATGGATGAATGTGCTCGTAAAACAACCTTAATTGATAGTGATCTTTGGCATAAAAGATTAGGTCACTTTAATTTGAAGACTTTGAAATTTATGCAAGACACGAAAATGGTTAACGACTTTCTGGAAATTGTTTCGCATTCTCAGCCTTGCCCAAGTTGTTCTTTGGGAAAACAAAGTAAGAAACCATTTCCCAAAACTGCCTTGAGAAGAGCCACTAAAGTATTATAGCTATTACACTATGATATTTGTGGGGCGATGAGCACAACATCTATAGGAAACAATTTGTATTGTGTTATTTATTGATGATTTTAGCAGAATGACGTGGGTGTATTTTCTAAAGCACAAATCTGAGGTATTGTCGGTATTCAAAAGTTTTAAATAGATGGTTGAAGTTCAGAGTGGAATGAAAATAAAAGTGCTTAGAACAGATAATGGAGGCGAGTACACTTCGAATGAATTCAATAATTTTTGTGCTGAAAGAGGAATTGTTCATCAATTAACAATTCCGTACTCACCACAACAAAATGGTGTTTCGGAAAGGAAAAATAGAACTGTGATGGAAATGTCAAGGTGTTTGCTATTTGAAATGAAGTTACCAAAGTTTTTGTGGGCTGAAGCGGTTTATACCTCAGTTTATTTGCTTAATAGGTTGTCAACTAGGTTAGTTGAAGGAATGACACCCATTGAAGCTTGGTCAGGTATTAAACCATCTGTGAAAGACTTGAAAGTGTTCGGTTGTATCTGTTTTTTCCATGTGCACTCTTCGAGGAGTAAATTGGATGAAAAGGCAATTCAAGGAATTTTCTTGGGTTATTCGTTAGAATCGAAGGGTTACAGGATCTATATCCTTATTGATAAAAAAAATTGTTATAAGTAGAGACGTTGTGTTTGATGAAAGTTCTTACTGGGATTGGGATTTGAAACAGGTTTGCAAATGTGTGAATCAAGTCGATCATTCACCAAGCGCAACTGATCCAGTTACGCCATTTGATTTTGAGGGTACTTCAGACTCTCTGGTACTTAAAATAAAAACTTTAGCCGATGTGTATGAAAGGTGCAATTACCTCAGTGAACCTACAAATTTCCATAATGCAGCAAAATCATAACATTGGGTTGACGCTATGAATGCTGAAATCAGTGCCATCGAAAGAAATGGCACATGGGAGCTAACTGAACTTCCAAGTGACAAGAAGGCCATCGGAGTTAAATGGATTTTCAGAACCAAATTTCCACGATTTTTAAGTATAAAGCCAGACTGGTTGTGAAAGGTTATTCAAAAATTGCTGGCATCGATTATGGTGATACATTTGCTCCTGTTGCAAGACACGACACTATCAGATTGTTACTTGCATTTGTAGGACAATTGGGTTGCAAAGTGTTTCATTTGGATGTAAAATCGGCTTTTTTAATGGAACCATTTCTGAAAATATTTTTGTTCAACAACCAGAAGGGTTTGAAGTTGGGGCCTAAGAGAACAAAATGTATAAACTGCACAAGGCTCTTTATGGCTTAAAACAAGCGCCAAGAGCTTGGTACAGCAAAATCGACTCACACTTGCTACAGTTTGGTTTCAAGAGGAGCGAAAATGAGCCTACTCTCTATCTGAAACAAAACGAAACAGAATTGCAACTTGTTGTTTCTCTTTATGTTGATGACATGCTTGTAACAGGAAGTAATGAACAATTTGTGACTAATTTCAAGAAGGAGATGGAAAGCTTATTTGAAATGTCTGATCTTGGTGTTATGAAATATTTTCTTGGAATGGAGGTTTACCAATGCCATACAGGTATATTCATCTCTCAAAAAAAGTATGCATGTGATATCCTAAAGAAATTCAAGCTTGAAGCATGCAAAGAAGTTGAAAGTCCACTGGTGCTAAATGAAAAGATTTCGAAAGAAACCGGTGTACTGTTTGATGAACCTTCTATTTTTAGAAGTCTAGTTGGGAGCTTGTTATATTTAACGGAAACAAGACCAGATCTAATGTTTCCTGCTGGATTACTTTCGAGGTATATGACCTCGCCTACTGATGTTCACATGAAAATTGCTAAAAGAGTGTTACGGTATCTAAAGGGAACGTCAAATTTGGGTATTTGGTACAGAAAGACGGGTTCTGTTAAGCTAAAAGAGTATGCTAATAGTGATTGGGCCGGTTGCATTGATGACATGAAGAGTACTTCAGGCTACGTATTTAACCTTGGCTCGGGAGCTATATGTTGGAGTGCTAAGAAACAGGAGGTCGTGGCTCAGTCAACAGCCGGAGCAGAATACATCGCTCTTGCAGCTGCTTCAAATCAAGCAATTTGGTTACAAAAATTGCTTGGTGACTTAGGTCAAGTTCAAAGCTCGCCAACTAAGCTTTTTTGTGACAATAGGTCTGCAATTGCTATAGCTGAGAACCCAGTCCAGCATAAAAGATCTAAACATATTAAAGTGAAGTTTCATTCCGTCAGAGAAACAGCAAAAGAGGGCTTTATCGAGGTCCTTTACTGCTTAACTGAAGATCAACTTGCCGATATAATGACTAAAGGCCTGCCGAAAGCAAAACTTGAGTTTATGAAGTCGCAACTAGGAATGAATGAAGCAAATCTCAAGGAGGAGTGTTAGAGTTCATGAGAATTTGCTTTTCTGATTTAATGTTTTTTTATTTATTTCCCGTTATGAATAAGTCTGTAATTTGAACTAGTGTTGAGTCAGTCTTCCTATTTCTAAGTTACTGTTAGCTTACTTTTAGGCCACTAAGGTTGACAGTGGTTCAGTATTTTTAGGGATTGTTTGTTATTTTTGTTAGCCTATATAAAGCCTCAGTGTTGATCAATAAACTATCAGAAAATTTCCCTTTCATTTTTTCTATCTCTAAACTACATTTGTTATTCGTATTTGTGATAGCATAAATATCAGAATATACCTTACGGTGTTCTGAATCTTACATTTAGTAGCATTTGGTACTTACTAACAGATTAAAATAAATAAAGAAATTCACTACGAAATAACTACTAATAAACTCCTCTAAACACGCGTGTGAAGCTAAGACTATTTTACAATAAATGCACATAATATTCTCACAAGCGAAATCAGTAATATTTAATAAAAACGAAAAATATATATTTAACAAACAGATTGGAATTAGCAGCTGACGTTTCCATCATATATATATATATATATATATATATATACACACACACATTAGCTTAAAAAATGGAGGTTATTAGCACTTCGTACTTAAACCCACTAATAGATTAAAAAAAATGAGAAAATTAACTAGAAATTAATTGCTAAGTAATAAACTCCTCTAAACACGCAGGTGAATTGTGAAGCTAAGAATAATTTACAATAAATGTACAGAATATTCTCCCAAGTGAAATCAGTAAAATTTAATAAAAAGGAAAACAAAAAATGAATAAAAATACATTTAACAAACAGATCTGGAATTAGTAGCTAACATTTCCGTCAACTAATTTTATTATTTATTTATTTGGTTTGATAAAACCGGAGTTTAATAGCATTTCGTACTTAAACCCACTAATAGATTAAAATAAATAAATAACCACAAAATAACTACTAATAAACTCCTCTAAACAAGCGTGTGAAGCTAATTAGGGTAGGTTAGGGTCGTGATCCGATCCGTATACACTTAACCCATATCCTGACCCGATTACTTTTGGAAGTAAAAAAAAAATCCCGACCCCGACCCAACAAAAGTCGGGACCCGACTTTTTCGGGATCCCGTAGGGTCGGGATAGATTTATCCCGAATTTCCCGACATATATTTTTATTTTAGGATAACGTCATTTTTTTTTTATTAACAATCTTCATTTGATAAGTCTAAACATGTTATTAACACGAAACATAATCCTATTTTAAAAATAACATTCCTAATAAATGAAAAAAGAAATTAACATTTAGTAGAAAAAATAGTGTGAAACTACAAATTAAGGCTGGGCGGAAAACCAAAAAAACCGAACCGAACCGAAAAAAACCGAAAAAGACCAAAACCGAAAAAAATTCGGGTAGGAAACCGAAAAAGACCGAAAAACCCCGAAACTGGACCGAAAAAACCGGTTCGGTCCAAAAAATAAAAAGACCCAAACCGAAAAAAACCGAACCGAAAAATATGCTCGGTTTTGGTTTCGGTTTTGCTAAAACCGAACCGAACCCAGCCCTACTACAAATAATGGAGTAGATAAAAAAATTGATACGTTTTTTTATCAGATTCTTTTAGTATTTAATTTTATTCACACAAGCAACAATTATCATACTAAATGAGATACATTATTATTATTATAATGGGAAAATAATGATTATTTATCTTTTTCGAAGTAACAATATAACTTTTTAATTTAAGTATATTTTTTATTTTAATAGTTTCATATATTCAAAACTACAAATCTATATTATACTTATGTAATTATAACTAATATATAAAACAAAAATATTGTACCTCATATGACAGAGTGTTTACATTGTATGCTAGAACTACAAGGTTCGATTCTCATCATTTGCATTTAATATAAATTAATTTATATTTTAGTATTGAAATAAAAAAAACATGTTATATAATATAAAATATAAATTAATTTAAAAATCGGGTCGGGTGTGGGTCGGGTGGGGATTATTATTAGCCCTAAAGCTAATAATAAGTTCCCATAAATGAACAGAAAATCCTAAGCGAAATCAGTAATATTTAATAAACAGGAAAACAAAAAATGAAAAAAAAAAATATTTAACAAAAAGATTGGAATTAGCAACTGATATTTCTGTCAACTAATTTTTATTTTATTTTTGGCCTAAAAAAACAGAGTTTGGTAGTATTTCGTACTTAAACCCACTAATAGATTATAAAAAAGCTACAAAATAACTACTAAGTAAGTAATAAACTCCTCCAAACACGCCTGTGAAACTAAGAATAAGTTAAAAATAAATGCACAGAAAATTCTCCCAAGAAAAATCAGTAATATATAATAAAAAAAGGAAAAAGTTATTTAAAAAAACAGATTGGAATAAATAAATAAAATTAGCTTAAAATGCGGAGGTTAGTAGCATTTCGTACTTAAACCCACTAACAGATTATAAAATACTAAAAAATTAACTACAAAATATAGTAGCTACAAAGGCTAAGAATAAGTTGCAATAAATGTACAAAAAAAAACGACAACATAGCTAATAAGGATGAGAATAAGTTACAATAAATGCACAGAAAAAAAAAATTAACTACAAAATAGCTAATAAGGCTAAGAATAAGTTATAGTGAATTCACAGAAAAAATAAAAAATAAACTATAAAACAGCTAATAAGACAAAATCAGTAAGATAAATGAGAAGGAAAAATTACCTAAATATTTTAGAGAGAGAGAGAGGACTATGTGGGGAAGATAATGTGTTCGTCCATTTTTAATGATTTTGTAAACTAGGGTTTTAATTATAAGTCAGAAAATGATTTTTTGCTAAATGTAGAAAAATAAAACCCAGATAGAGAGAGAGAGAGTGTGTTATACTATTATTTTAGTCGTGGAAAAATTGAAGAAAGTTTTAGTAACTAATTTAATTGTGCGCTAATTGAGTATTTAAAGCAGAGGGGGGAGCCAGACTATACATAATGTATAGTCTGGAAAACTCTCCTCTGTGGCACCATTGGATCAACAGTAGGGCCCACAGACTGTTTGATCCAATGGTGCCACAGGGAGAGTTTTTCAGACTATACATTATGTATAGTCTGGGGCACGTCACACGCTCATTAATCATTTGTTACTAGTGGAAAATTTACTTTATTCAAAATTCGCCTTAGAGCTAGAACACTCGTTTTTACTTGGAGGTCAAAAGAAAATTGTTCTGTTTTATCCTAAAATTCGAAAAACTAAAAACAACAAAAAACAACGCCTACTTCTCAAAATTCAAAAAGTTTTAAGCTAGAGTTAAGTTTTTTTTTAAATGTAATGGCACAAATTTACACAAGCGCAAGAACAACTGAGTGGACCGTTGTTTTATACTCCAAAATGTATAGAACTACAATTATGTAATAAAAAAATAAATCTTACGGTACGTTATCAAATATAATTTGTTATATTAAATAGAGTCCGTGGTTAAACTGCGTGAATAATAATTATTTGTATTGTTTTAGATCTATTATATTCATGTATTTTAATAGTAAATGAGCATGTGTAAAACTTAGTAAAACTTACGTTTTAACGTCAGATGTTACGATTTAGTAAAACTCTTTTGAAAATACGAGAAAATACGAGAAACTAATAAAAATACGAGAGTACTAGTTTTGAAACTACGTTACCAAATAAGCCATTAAATATGTCACAGATAAGGGTGTACATAAACCGAACCAAACCGATCGAACCAAACTGAACTGATCAAAAACCAAACCAAACTGATTAGTAATTGGTTTGGTTCGGTTTGAAATTTGATAAACCGATTTAATCGGTTCGGTTTGCGGTTTTAGTGGTTTTCAAACCGAAACAAACCGAACCGATTGTTTTTATTCATATATAAAAAAATATATAATTATTTATATATATACTTTAATAAGTTGATATATGATGTTTTGCTTGTTATTTGTAGTTATCAATAATATATTTTGTTAAATCATTTGTAAATTTACTTGTTATTCGATTTTTGGTTCAAACTTTAAAATGAAATATAAGCGAAAACTTTACGAAACTAGTATAATTTTGAATATTGTGTTTTTTATTTATTAAAGTTCAAACCGACCGAACCAACCCTATTATAATTGGTTTGGTTTGGTTTGGTTTGGTTCGGTTCCGGCAATTTTTTTTATCATAACCGAGCCGAGCCGAGCCGAACCGAAACTTTTATTTTTTATTGGTGTGGTTCACATTTTACTCAAAAACCGAGTTGAACCGAACCACGAACACTCTAGTCACAGACATAAATAACAAATGTTTGTTATATTTTATAATGTTAAAATCAAATATATGTATATCACTATATGCAATATTAGATATAGGTATGTCAACTTCCCAAGTATGTTTTTTGGTCAATAGAAACAAAGGAGTAAATAGCAATGGCCAACTGACCGAAATTAATTATTCCTGAAAGAAGTAAGTCTTTGTAAAATCAAAATTTTTATTATAACTCAAAAATGTAATATTACAAAAAAACAATAAAATACACATTAAAATCAGTTAGACATGGAATTGTTCACGATAAGCATCATTCTCTTTCAAGCTTTCACAACTAGCCTGGCTCTATATCCACATGATAGCCAATTTTTATAAACTTTAAAATTGTATTTACATACCCAATAGGATGTTTAGATCAAAATTTTATACTTAACAATCTATGTATCAATAACCTATATTAAATGTTAAATCATATGTAAAGTTGTTTTTATTCCTAATATTAATGCATTAAAGGTAACGTGTAGAATTGACAAGTGTCGACATGTTATTAGATAAATACAAAAATCGTGAACCATATAAAAAAGAAGAAAAAAAGAGGACAAAAGATATGCACTCTTTTAGAAGAATGGCCATAATTAAATTAATTAACGCTCCATATAATACACTGGCGGACGTGCCCACGCGATATGCGGTATAACACGTGATTTGATCTAACGCTATAAAAATTGAAATCCAAGTATAAAGATTAAAAATAATTCATAGCTTATGCACGGGTAAATGAATAAGAAGACTGAATACATATTAATTGACGAATAAAAAGGAGAAAGTGATGAGAGAGATGAATGAAAGTTACATGAAATAGAATGGCAAAATGAATTTGAAAGTGGGGTGTCTGACAGTTAAATTTAAAGAGCAGTTTCTTTTTATTTAAATTCTAACAGTATATTTTTCTTTCTTTTGTTTTGTAAATATTGATTTTATTAGGGCTGTTTTGTAAATAGTTGTTCCGATAGCTCATAAGGGGTAGTTCACATAAATAATTGTAAGATAATGCATAATTTGCTTATATAATACAATTTTATCCATTGATACACTTTTTTCAATCCTCCCATTTGAAAAGTGAAAGTGTATTTCAATTGTATTACTAAAGCACAAAAAGTGACGACAATAAAGTATTCAATTGTCTAAGACATGGGTTTATGTTCATTCTCTACTAAGTGGGAAAAGTGTCGAGATCAAATTGAATTTATGGTTTATGAAAGTTATGAAGAAAGTATGCCGCCTATAAATACAAAGATAAGTAATAAAGAAAAAATCTTTAGCCACATAGGGCAATTTTGTCACTTATATTACTTGCATATTTTCTTATTCATGTTTTTACTTATTAGGATTTATATAGTAGAGTAGCCTACTTTAGCATGCTCAAACAAAAAAAAAATCGGTGTTGCAAGCATGTAGGGGAGGAGCTAGGTGGGGCCTGACGGTGGCTATATCCCCCTCATATTTTTGAAAAATATCTTTTTACAGTGCAATAAATTATTATTTTAACGAAAATAGCGATTTAGTGCTCCAATACTAATAGCCGGTGCAAGCATTTGTAACGGTTTCGAGTTCACACGGCTTTGACCCAAATTTAAAACTTTACATTGTGTTCGTATCACTGTGTACACATGATGCAATTAGCCAATTCAATGACATATCTATATGTAAGCAGAATCTCCAAAACGTGTCCAATTGTGTATTCAAGCGATGGTAATATTTACACATTATTTTTTTATTTTTTTAAAAAACTTCCATATTAAGATACTATCGATTTCTACGACGGTTCTTTTTCTTTTTAAGGCACCTTAGAGCCGAGTATGAATTCTTGATAACACGGCTTTGAAACTTTGGATACAATATCTCCGACTATGTTATTTATCGAGAATATCTATATATCGATAATGAATGAAAATAGTAAAAATTTCATCAACAATAGAAGAGCAGAACATGGATAGTTTGTTATTTGCAGGTCAAGATCTAAGCTTTAAACATAAGTTACAACCCCTTCTGCATCTAAGCAATACTACTTTACAAGCTTCTGTCAAGAGTCAAACTATACAAAAATTTAAAAAATTCTAGAATCCGAAGTCTATATACAAAGTACTTCAAGTGCTAGGCTAGAAAACCTAATCATCAATACATTCGCGTATACTGTATGTCGATTTGGAATGCAATGGACATGAATTACGACAAACGCTTTAAAACAAACCCGTATGATACTTAATAGACTTAATTTTACTGCCTGTTTGGTGTCTCTTATTTCTGCTGGTATTTTCTCTTTTCTTTTCAAAAGTAAAAGGGAAGTACCGAGAAAATAAGTAGACACCAAATGGACCCTTTTAAGTAGTGCTAAAAGGCTTTGCTAGTATCAGTAAGTCAAAGGGATGACGAGCTATTAGTGGTAAAATAACTCTGCCTCTGGTAAGAAAATATTGTTCGGCACATCAAGCAAAAGATCTTGTTCCAAATTTTCATTCATATGTTGAAATGTATTCACATTGAAGAGTAGGCTTCTGCGGGGGGAGAATGAGCTAGCATTTTTTGCTAGGTTGAATAAATTTGAATTTTTCTTCATCATCGTCTTCGTTCCTGGAAAATTAGAAAAGGCATCATCAACTTAAAGTATTTTGGATCTGGTCCAGGGAAAGGGATTAGGTAGCAGTAAAAGTTGGTACTGAATCAGGCACGGATCCCCTCTCAACATATTGTCGTTTCATTGTCGGTTTTAGAAAGGCAAATGTCAATCGACGAGATTTTAACACTTTCAAGTCTAAAAACTTGCTCCTGTATTCAGTAAACTAACCTGAACCAATTCGGAAATGATCATCACGCGATTTCTTTACACTAGTTGAAGTACCATATGCTAGTAAAGTGTCTCCTTCTTGAGAAACGGACCCTTTTTTGCTCCTTTTGGCTTCCTTTTCCTATTAACAAACACATTTTACATTAATAATTTGATATCTATAGGTACTCAGGGACTAAGTAATGTGTTTCCCTTGACTCTCAAGGTCTTTTACAAAAGATATGAGGAAGGATATACAAACCTTGAGAGAACTATATTGTTCAACCCATGTTGATTTCTGAAAATTACTAAATGCCAGCTTTTTAAGTCTCGCACATTCTTCAGTCTTCACCTCAAAAAATCCTTCCGAAAGAAGTTTCTTGAAGGAATCCAGAGACTCCTCAAATCTGGGATCAGCAAACATGCTTTGAAGGCTGGAAAAAGAGTGAGAAACAAAACACGATGAAATAAGCATTTCATATTATTGCTTAAATAATTTTTCCAGACACTACACTTGCTGGTTTACATTTTGATTTTATTATGTACTGTAATCCTTCCGAGGTTTTTTGTCTGATAAATTGGTCTATAGTTGATAGTAAATGCGTTCAACTTTCATGTGTGAATCTCAGACCTTTTCAACTTCTTAATTTATATCAAGACTGACCTTGGCTCTCAAAAAAGATCACACAAATGATACCTCTCTAGTTTATAGCTAAAAATAGAGATTCACCTAGACTACCAGCATCAGTTGGTTATAGTTTCATAAAGTTCGAGTTTCATAAGTCATCAGGTAAAAACCTGTCTGGCAGTGTAGCAGTATCGAGGTGTGGAAGAAACTGCAGCAACTGGTATTGCTCTTCGTTCGTCATGTGACTTATATACACCTCATAGTTGATAATTTCCTGCAAATTGCAGCGAAAATGTTTTGAAAATTTTCTTTTTTCCTGGAAATCTATTCTATTAATTAAGCTTCTAGGAGAAATTCAGAAAATTAAGTATAGACATAAGACTTACTTTAAGATCTAAATCGCAAAGTGGTGAGTTATGATTTTCAAGAATCCATAGCTTGTCATGAGCATGCTTGTCCCTGCAATTGCAGCCAAAATCCCAAATGGAATGTTAACGATTAACATGTCCTTTTTCCACCAGTTGGAATAAGATTACTAGATGTACTTGATTGATATGATAAAGAAAAAAATGATTGCTAGGACTGTTAAAGCCCTAATTGGGTTAGAAAAATCTAGTATGTAAGTTTAAGCTTTTTTATGTCAAACCTAAAGTCTGAAACAGCTTAACACGAGAAGAACTTTGAAACAATAAGAAAAATTTGCATAATGTATCAAACATGCATCTAAAAATATTTAAAACTCAACATTTCACATGCAACCAAGTAATCCTGTGTACTTTCATAACTATTGTTGATTGATATCAGAAGCTTATACATTGAACACATGCTCATTTATCTATGTCGACAACTAGCAAGGGTTTTTTTTCTTCTTTTTGGTAGCAAAATACATACAAACATATGATAATAGCAGTTCTACAGGAAGAACTGGTACAACAGAAAATTGACATACCGATTATTAACTTGCTCCTTTTGTATTCCTTGTCCAGAAGGCTTTTCATTGTTCTCTATCTCAATATTACTAACATATAGAGGAGAAGAAGGCGAACGAGAATAATAATTATCTACTAAATGGGCTTTATTTTCAACCGAAATAGAACTTGCTTCAGATTCTTCTTCTATGGAATTTGGGTGTCGAATAAGAACACTTCCGTGCCCTATCTCAACAGATACCATTGGTTCATCACTATAGAAAAGCAAATCTGCTTCAGAAGAGAGAGAGAAGTGAGAGGATTGTTGTTCATGTAAGATGGTATATAAGTCTTTTGTAAGCTTCTCAAGTTGAGTTTGTTTTGGTCGATTTAGACATGTTCTTTTTCTTGAAGGTACCGTTTGGTTCCACATGACTGATTGGGATGGACCTATAAGAATACCGATTAAGAAGCATTATCAGTTACACAGCTAAAAAAACTCAAAAGCAAAAAAAGGTATTTCACACATATATAATTGGAAGGTAATCCTTGGCTAAACAAGATTTGTTTCATACAAGTCGAACTCCCACTAGCTATTAAAACCTCAAACAACGAGTTCAATGTCAACTTATAACTCTTAAAGTAAGAATCAGTTTACTGTGAGTCTCTAATGACAGGAAACTCGGATTTGACATAATCAGCTCAAAGGCAAATTTAAGTGTACTAATTATTCAAAGGGCACATATAGGAAGAGTAGAAAGGACCTGAATTAGCATTTCGAGCCACCTCTAACGGCCGTAAACACATAAGATGCTGTTGAATCGATAATGTTCGTACCATTAGTATTTGGGCTTGTTTGGCTGCAGCTTTTATGAAAATTAAGCTAAATATTTCCGGTTAGAAGTTAAACTGGGTTCATCCAACTAAAAGCTTAAAGCTTTTTAGGCCAAAACTCCAGAAAATCTCAGGTTTTTAGTTGATAAATCAAATGTAGTCTAGCTTTTAACTTTTAAGTCAAAAAAGTGGTAGTCAAACAAGACCTTTTATACTCTCGAAGCACATTGTTTTGAAATAGTCTATTACCCACCTAACCTTTACACATAGGAAATTTAGCCCTAGTAACAAGTCCACTGTGAATGGGTCAATCATAGATTCATAGGGACAATTTTGCTCAATTCCAGATTTGGGAATTTGATAAATTATCTTGTATATGAGAAAAGCCCAGTCAACGAATACCCGTCATATTACATGAAACATGTAGATTGTAGATAGAGTAACTAACCAACCTGTTAACTCGCTTGTATCTACAGTACCATAATGTAAGCCGCTCTCCGAGAAATTAGATATAGCCGATCCAGAACTTGATCTATTACTGGTATGTTTATCAATGGCCTTGGTCGAAACATATTCATAGTCTTGAGAAGTTCCTACTGAAAGTTTGTTTTCATGGTTTGGTTTTCGTTTCAAAACCTTTGGTTCCTTGTGCTTAATTGACAAAATATTCGGCCTTGGCACTTTGTACTCCTTGTATTGTTCATGTTCGGCTCGAGAATGTAGAGGGCTATAGTTCACGAGTGACCCTTTTGTTCTCCACCTGGACCCACACGCATTGCAGAGTATTGGCTTTTCTGGTGGCCCATTACGCCATAAAGGAGTGCCTAAAGAAAATTGGGTTAGAATTGCCGAAAAGAACCGAATAGGGGAATATAAAATAAAGAGCAGGCATTTGCCACTTCACAATTGTTTTAATATGAAGTATGAACTGGGGCTTGCTTGATTGCAGCTTTTTGATAAATAAGCTAGATTTTCTTGAGGTTGAGAAGAGGATGACTCTACAATACCAAGGGTAAAATAGTGTTCTAATACAAATATAAGCAAACACTTTGAACGCCTATTGTTCTCGATTAAGCTATATGTGCTTGTTTAACTGCAGTCTGCAGCTTCTAAGAAAACAAACCTGCTTATTTGATTCTGTTTTTTGTTGTTGACCAGGCCTATTATTTCTAGCTTTTTCAAGGCGTTGCAGCTTACAACCAAAGCTGCAAGTAACCTGAGCTTAAAGGCTGCAACCAAACAAGGCCGCATATGACAAATATATTCAGAAAACATACTCCCATTGTCTAATATGACCAGGAAACACTAGAATATAAGCATGGCAGTTACTTTATAAGGCGCTTGAGTGTGAAATAATTTAGTCATACTAAAACAGAAAAGGAAAACTGCTTCGAAGGGTTCGATTTAACGAGAATTTTACAAAATAGCGAAACTGATGTGAACTAAATTGCATTCGAAAGAAAGAACAAACAAGGGAAACCCGATATCAATATATCAAAAAGAAAGTATTGTAAAACTGTAAAAGTAATATCCTTTATAGCATGTATTATATGGCAACAAAGAAACACATACATAAATATGCACATGGATATATACATTGGTTAAACTTTTCCACTTTCATGATTCTGAAAATTGACTTGTGAAATTTTGCAGCGTTCACAAAACATGAATAAAGACATTTACTTCTTATTATAATAAAGAAGTTTACTTGGAAAATAAAGGAGCAAAAGAAAAAAAAAACTCACTAGTAACACCACAGTGATAACAAGGTCCATGTTTACCCATATCTCTAATCTTCTTTTTTTTCTGCTTCTTATTATAATTTTAAATGGAAAAATTCTAAAACTAGATATGAAGGAAAGAAGCAAATTGCAAAACAAAAGATAGTCCAAATTTGGGGGAGATTTTCAAATCTAGAGACCTTTCATGGCACCTAATAACAGTTATGAATTTTCCTGGCAAGAAAAGAAGTTTTAATTCTTGAAGAAAAGAAAAATTGAAATTTAAGAGACCCAGAAGAGTTATAACATAAAAGTCTAAGAACAATAACTGGAAAAGAAAAGTCAACAAGAAATAAAGAGATTGAGTGAATGGTTTTTAATAAAACTAGAAGGTGAAATGTGAGTAGAGGCTGGGTATGAGTATGACCACTCTTTTTGTTCTATATATATGTATGTATTGTATTTTAATGATTCTTAATTATATGAAGTAACCTCATAATGGTTTTTCTTCAATATTAATGAAACTTTCCCATCTGTTTCCTTGCTTAGAAGAAATGGTCGAATCTGTATGTTTAAATTATTATTGGAGTTAATGGATACAAATTATTCCACAAATCTGCAAATTTTCGACAAATAACATTAAACACCCTAGAAAAATCATTTTCAACTCTAGTTATACTAGAACCGTGAGATCACAATAATTTAGATCAAACCGTAGGTATTCAACATTTTTATTGAGAATCAAACGAAAAAATAATCACAGAATCTTAGCATAAAGGTAACTTACAGATACAAAGTTGTTTTTTGTGGAATATTTTGCAAATATAGTTTTAATAGCAGAAAAATATAAGTAGGAAAAGCTCCACGACACTTAAAAGTCGACAAAACTTAAATAATGAGCTATGAAATAATGGCTGTCTTGGTGAATTTCGTTAACATTTCAACATTGCATAACATGATCAAGTTCTTTAAAGTTTGAAATAAGTTCACCAACTCTTATTAAACATAAAATGCGCAACAAAGATGTGCATATGAGGGGTTTGATAACAGTTTTTCATACGACGGGATGACTTCTCATATTACTTCAAATTACAGGAGTGTCAGTATAATTTATCATTTTTATCTTAGTCTCACTTTAGTCTCTAGCTTCTTTTTCGCATTTTGATTATGATAAGGGCAAAATATTCAAATTATTATGTGCATGCTATGCTGCCTATGACCTCATAATGTTGATAAGCATTATTGTGTATTAGGAGAGACCCGAAAACTATGCCACCACACGAAGAAAAGTGCATAATGTGATCAAATATTAGAGTACCAATATATTTGGATTGTAGTCATGTGAAACTATGAAAATCAAATATAGTTCACTTATGACATTTTAAAATTTTGATACAGTTAAAACTATAAGAATACCAAAATCAGTTTTCCAACTATGGAGACAAATAATGTAACTTTTCAGCAAGTTAGTTTAAAAGAAAATACAGCAACCAAGAAATCAACATAGATGTAGAAATTCTAATTGTTTGATATGGAGCATTATGATAAGAAGTAACAAATATGGTCATATCACATATATATGTCGCCTATATTTATAAATATATCAGTAATCATAGCTCACGCGTTGCGTGTGTGACAGGTAGTTGCATAAATATGATCCGACACAAATAAATTTAACATTTTCAAAAAGTTTACAAAAATAATTGGATGAATATCGTAAAAATATAATGTTTTATTGTTATAGTAATATAAAAATGCATGATTTGTTTGAGAGATGATTTGATATGTGTGAAAAAAAAATATTTATTTATTTATTTAAATTGCATTAAGTTATTTTAGTAATTAATAAATTAGAATAAGAGTATTTTTGAAAAAAATTGGTAAAATTGGACAGTCTCAAAATTTATTGAGTTTTCTTATATTAATAGTATGATATGATGTATATATATATATATATATATATATATATATATATATATATATATATATCTTAAACACATTTGTAATGTCAAGGTTTACTCACAATGAAAATTAACTTCCAATAATTTAAACTGAAGCATATATAGGTGCACTACCAACAAAGTTAATTACTACATCCAACATAAGCCCTAAATGAATTCAGTTATAAATCATTTATATATCGCAACCAATAACTCAATATTTGAACAATGACTTTTTCATAAATTTTATCTTAGACAGAAATATGCACAATCACAATGTTAAAGGCTAGAGTTTTTAAGGTCGTTTATACACACATTCTTATTAAATTTTGAGACTGATGGGTTAATCTCTTTAGTCGAGAATTAATCAATTTCTTTGTAAATTTACAACTTCTAGTTAGACAAGTATGATAAGTAATTAAGAATCAAACTTCACATTTGTGAGTGGTGAATGCGTGAAGCTTTATAAGCTTATCTGATCACAAATTCAATAATTTATCTAAAGTCTAAACATAGATTATGTGGGCATAGCATCTTTATTACTCCTTTGTTGAAAACTTGAATGAACACTGTAAAAGTTGAAGTGGAAAACACAAGCCGATGGAATAATGCTTAATGCCTACATTGGTTGCCAAATGGCACAATTCTTGAGGTTACAAGCAACTGAAAATTTATTGGTTGTTTTATTGCTATTTAAAAATTAGAGTATTAGTGATGTTTCAAAAAAAAATTAAGTGATTTGTTCATTAAAACTTTAAAAGAGTGTTGTATCAATTACCTTATGTGTTATGCATGTCACTGCAATAAAATGTTAAGATAACATTACAAATTACGTGTGATGTGAATTCTTGTAGATTGAGGTCTTAATCCGAGTCTTATGTCTTAATTCACATCAAAGGACATGATATTAATCACACCTAAGTCCTAACGCCTTAGCGATCCTAACCGGATTTCATAAAAGACTTTTCAAATAGCGATCCATATGTATATATCTATTTATATTTGTTCTTAAGGAATCCTATTGGGGAAATGGTTCAAACATGGACGGCTAGACAGGGAGGAGTTGGTTTACACGTATTTATGTAGTTTTGTGCTATTTTTGTTGTTTTTAATCATTATTGTACTGCTTAAACTTATTGATGGTCTACAAGGGCCTAAAGTCAAGGCAACGTGACCATGACTTCAACTTTTTATTTTACTACTATTATTTATTTTCCTTGCATCATGCTCTCTTGTTTTCTCTGCCATAAACTCGTTCAAAGTCTTTATCAACAACAAAAAAAAAAAAAAACTCGTTCAAAGTCATCTTTAAAGTTGCCTTTGGTCTCCCCTTTTCATAAACTTGAATTTTAGATTACATAAATGACCCCTTAATTCAATTTGGATATAGAGTAGTGAGAACATATGAATGCTCATTGCTCAATACACAATTGGCATTTTACCAATTTCAAATTTGGAATTGAGTATAGCATGAAATTAACAACAAAGGTGTTCGTAACCTATTAAAAATGTAGAAAGTTTGAAGTAAAAAGCATTAGAAAAGATGATGTGAAATCAACATAAAACTACGTGTGGTCTTTACGATATAAAAAATTGTCTTCAGAATACGAAAATTGTGAAGCTAAGTATTCGATTAATAATGTGAACTAACTATAAAAACAAACTCACTTTGTAATATGTCAATTAAAACATGTTACTACTGTATAAATTATGAGCAGCTGTTTCTAGTAAGAATTTCAGAAGTCGCATAATTCTAAATCCTTAAGTTTTTGAGCTTATAGAAATTATCTGCATTATTCCACTTAAATTTTGTTTTGGTAATTATTTCGGTTTCACACTTAAGTTTTGACATGGTTTCACCACTAGGTTCTGTGTGCATAAAGTTGGCATTGAAACTTGGATAATACCAACTAATAGGGTTTCTTGCTTATCCTTTTTAGCTCTGGAGATGTACAGTACTTTATAGTTACTAACTTTAAAAAGAAACTAAGAAGCATAACAAATAGGTCCAATATGACAGTATTTTAAAAAAATGCGGGCAACTTGTTATCTTTTCCAAACTAGCAGAACTATAAAGGATTCATTCAAAACTTTGAGGATGAATATGAACTCGGTTAGAAATATGACCATTTGTGCAAAATGTATTAAAAATGAGATTTCTATCTAATTCCACAATGTCACGTAAACACCACCTTATCAATTTGCGGGTCTACTAAAATGAATAATAGCAGATGGACTATTAATGGCTCTTTACTTTTCCTTAACTTAGTCCAGGTTGCAGTTCAATAACGTTGTAGCCTTCAGCAATAAATCCTAATTTATTTTAAATGACATAATTATTAGAATATTAAAAATTAATTCAATAAATATTATCATAAATGTTAGTGCTGTAGTGGTTAATGATACAATACATAGTGTTTAATTGTGGTTAATGATACAATACATAGTGTTTAATTGCTGTAGTGGTTAATTGTCATTATTTCAATTCTCATTGTCATCCATTTTTTATATAAAAATATATAATTTGTGACAACCTAAATTTTTTATACGTTTGGTGCCACCTTTGTTTTTAAGGAAACTATATATACAGCAGATCTATTCCAGAAAACGGTTGTACACTCGCCAAAAGTGGAAACCCGATAACACACTCATGAGACCTGAAAGATCCGCAGAATCCACAAAATGTACAGGTTACGAGTAAATAGCAGTAGAAAACTAGAAAGCTACATACTATATTAAGTCCTTAAAGAAAAACTGAGTTGTACCAAATAACTTTCTTATTCGAAATAGTTGGTATAAACAATAAAGTTAAAATACACAAAACTAGCTTTTCTAAAGAATTTGTACTGCTAGTTTTTTATTTGTTTTTTTTTATTTGTACTACTAGTAATTAATAAACGTTACAGTATATAGTTGAACTCTAATCAGTAATATTAGAGTAATTAGACTATGCTTACTTTGACTAGATTCTTGCTGATCTCAAAGTTTGTTCTTGGATTTAAAGCACTGCATCAAGCGAATCAATAAAAGACAGAAGAAACATTTGAAGATTCGGATACGAGTTTTTTTGTGTACAGGTCAGATATGCAAAAAATAAAGGTACTTTTAAAATTGGAGACATGTTTTTCATATGTAAAAATATGGAGATATGGTAATTACCTTGTAACTACTTGCTACCTAGTTTTTTAGGCCGAATCTCAGTAGTTATCAATCGATTTATTTCGATGTCGTCTCATGTAAAGTCCATTTCTTGTACTTGCATTCTCTTAAATATGGTAATCTCAATTTAAAGTTCCAGCTTTAACATTATACTTTTCCTTTCATGTCAAAAAAAGATTATCGATCTAATAACTACGGAGTGGGACGATATTTAATTTGCATTTTTCTTCCTATCAAAGAGTACACATTAAAAAAAAATGCAAATAGCAGATTAGTGATTTACTTAATTACACTCAAGGGCACTCCTTAAGAGCCCAACCATGTTTATTCTGAAAACAAAATTTGTCATTTAAGCTTAAATTAACTGCATTTTTTTACAGTTTTGATAGTACTAGAATCGCATGTTAACAAATAACAAAAACAGAAAAATTATAAAAGACGTTGGTTGTGTATGACGTACGATAAAAGGTTGGCAGTTGGTTTTAATATAAACTTCTATAATGACTCTAGAATACCATATTTCTTAAGAAGTTATTCAGGGCCGGTTCCGATCTGTAGGAGGCTATAGCCCGTCAAAAATATTGGGCTTCTTTCTTCCCAATTTTTTTTTTAGAAATATAGGATCAAATCTGTTATCTTTTCAAAGTACAAGTTTTTTTCATGAAAGATGTAATATATTATATCAGAAAATACTTTACTCCAAAATAAATATGAGGAGTATTTAGCAGGATTCGAACTCGCATTAATGGCAAGAAAAGAAACCTTTTCGCTCTTTGCTACCATTCGGGTGCTGAAGATTTCATAATAGTACTATGTAAACTGTAAATGTATATATTTAGTTTTGTTATAAAAACCGGGAAACTAAAATTAATCGGTTTTGGAGGGTTTAAGCCCATGTCTTTTGGGACTCGCCTAAAAATCGGCCCTAAAGACAACAATTACTAATAAATAGTACGTCGATCGGCTGTATGCGATGACAAAATGGAAAGTTAAAGGTCTACGGCCGTTTTACAAACATATTGCTTTTGCCGGTTAGCCAATCTTATTACGTTAAAAACGATGACTCATAATCTTGAAATACACATAAGAAATCAATATTCATCTTTAAGATCCTCCCAAATCTCATTTCATATGGCCAACATTGTCTTTATTACACACTTTACTTATTATCACAAAAACATAACCAAACCCAAAATCAAAGGTGACCCAGTCACGCACATCACCACATAACCAGGTGTGTGGAACACTCATGTGAACGGAGGTTGCCGCAACAAATTCATAATTTCGAAAAATATTTTTTTTACTAGTGTTTTTAAAAATAATTTAAATATAAGATATTTTGACAACTATTTAAATATTTTTTCTGACAACTGATCTCAAAAATATATATTGTCAATGCAATAACATACTATGATTTTGTATGTGATAATAATATATAAGTACCGCTTAAAAACTAACATATAAGCAAGTGATAATAAAAGACATTTTACACCAATTTATCATATTAACACGTAACACACATTTAGAAAAAATTGTAAAAAATAATAATAATTAGAACAACAGATAGTAGTGAGTGCAAACAAAATTTATAAAAGAACTTTTGATGTTTTTTATTTCATTAAGTGAAATGAGTAAAATGAAATTGTTTAATAGATATTTCATTGTTGGGAGAGGATATATGAACACCATTAAAAACATGGGTCAATTCCCAAAACATACAATGTGTTATGAAATATTACCAAAACATATAACTCAAACAAATTATTCCCAAAACATACAATTGACCCAAAATAGAAAAAAAAAATATATATATATTTCTGTTCAGCTATCAAAAAATTTCTCTTTCTCCTCTCTTTCCTCTCTCTTTCTAAATCATCATTTTTTTCCCACAAAATACTATCTTATTTAATGTTAAAATTACTTCTAAAACGAAAAAAAAAAAATTACAGCAAAAAAAAATTCAAAAAATTCAAAAAATTCGAGATGCCGAAAAAACCCAAAAAATGCTGGAAAAACCTTTAAAAAAGTCGGGAACCCGAAAAAATCCAAAAAAATGTTAAAAAATAAAAAAACCAATAAAAATCCAAATTCGCAAAAAAATGAAAAAAGTTCAAAAAAGTCGACAATCCGAAAAAGGCTGGAAAAACCTTTTAAAAAGTCGGGAACCCGAAAAAGCCCAAAAAATGGTTAAAAAAAGTAAAAAAAAAACAAAGAAAAATCCAAACTCACAAAAAGAATGAAAAAAGTTCACAAAAATTGAGAACCCGAAAAAACAAAAAAAGTGCTGAAAAAACCTTTAAAAAGTCGGAAACCCGAAAAACTCCAAAAAAGTGGCAAAAAATAAAAAAAAAACAAGAAAAATCCAAATTCACAAAAATAAATAAAATAAAGTTCAGAAAAGTCGAGAATCCGAAAAAAGCCCAAAAATATGGTAAAAAACAAAAACAAAAAAAAATTACAAAAAAAAATGAAAAAATTTCAAAAATGTCGAGAATTAAAAAAAAACACCAAAATATGCTGAAAAAACTTTTAAAAAAGTCGGTAACCGAAAAAACCCGAAAAATTGGTAAAAAAAACCCAAAAAATATCCAAAATCACAAAAAGAATGAAAAAAGTTCACAAAAGTCGAGAAGCCGAAAAAACCAAAAAAGTGCTGAAAAAAACTTTAAAAAATCGAAAACCCGAAAAATCTCTAAAAAGGTGGCAAAAAAAAAATCAATTAAAAAACATGTATAAATTATGTATTGTGTATGTCTGTATTAAAGAGCATGTATAAAAAGTGTATTGTGTATGAAGAATAAGAAAAAAAAAACAAAAAAATGAACAGTGTCAATGGATACAGAATGTATTGTGTATGACTGTATTAAAGAGCGTGTATAAACAATGTATTGTGTATGCCTGTATTAAAAAGTATATATAAAATATGTATTGTGTATGCCTGTATTAAAGAGCATATATAAATAGTGTATTGTGTATGCCCGTCTTAAAAAAACATGTATAAACTGTCAATGGATACAGAATGTATTGTGTATGACTGTATTAAAGAGCGTGTATAAACAATGTATTGTGTATGCATGTATTAAAAAGCATATATAAAATATGTATTGTGTATGTCTGTATTAAAGAGCATGTATAAATAGTGTATTGTGTATGCCCGTATTAAAAAAACATGTATAAACTGTGTATTGTGTATGTTTGTATTAAATAGCATGTATAGATAATGTTTTGTGCATGCATGTATTAAAAAATATGTATAAACTGTGTATTGTGTATGCCTGTATTAAAAAGCATGTATAAAATATGTATTGTGTATGCATGTATTAAAGAGCATATATAAATAGTGTATTGTGTATGTCCGTATTAAAAAACATGTATAAACTGTGTATTGTGTATGTCTGTATTAAAGAGCATGCATAAATAATGTATTGTGTATGCCCGTATTAAAAAAACATGTATAAACTGTGTATTGTGTATGCCTGTATTAAATAGCATGTATAAAATATGTATTGTGTATGCCTGTATTAAAGAGCATGTATAAAATATGTATTGTGTATGCCTGTATTAAAGAGCATGTATAAAATATGTATTGTGTATGTCTGTATTAAAGAGCATGTATAAATAATGTATTGTGTATGCCCGTATTAAAAAAAACATGTATAAATTGTGTATTGTGTATGCCTGTATTAAATAACATGTATAAAAAGTGTGTTGTGTATGCCTGTATTTAATAGCATGTATAATTGTGTATTGTGTATGCATGGATTAAAGAGCATGTATAAAATATGTATTGTGTATGCATGTATTAAAGAGCATGTATAAATAGTTTATTGTGTATGTCCGTATTAAAAAACATGTATAAAATGTGTATTGTGTATGTCTATATTAAAGAGCATGCATAAATAATGTATTGTGTATGCTCGTATTAAAAAAACATGTATAAACTGTGTATTGTGTATGCATGTATTAAATAGCATGTATAAAATATGTATTATGTATTACTGTATTAAAAAGCATGTATAAATAGTGTATTGTGTATGCATGTATTAAAAAACATGTATAAATTATGTATTGTGTATGTTTGTATTAAAGAACATGTACAAAAAGTGTATTGTGTATGCCTGTATTAAAAAACATGTATAAAAAGTGTATTGTGTATGCCTGTATTTAATAGCATGTATAATTGTGTATTGTGTATGTCTGTATTAAAGAGCATGTATAAACGATATATTGTGTATGAACAACAAAAACACAAAGAAATGGAAGTGTTAATGAATACAAAATATATTGTGTATGGATAGGGTGGAAAATGAAAGCGATAAATTCACAATTATTTAATTACTTACCAATTATGCCCCAAAAATGAGCATCGTTCCGATCGAAGAAAAACAAAATCCTAATTCATATAAAAAAATAAAAATGAAGTTATTGGGGGAATGAGTTTTGATCGGACGGTGGACATTGGGGTTAAAGTAGGAGGGTGGAAAAGATGGAGGGTTGGGATTTGAGGAGGTGGTGAGGGGATCGGAGATGGAGGGAGCGGCGAAAGATGGTGGAGATAGGTGGCGGAGAGAGGAGGACGAATATTGTATTTGACATTTTTGTATGTGTATATATATATATATATATATATATATATATATATATATATATATATATATTGTGTGAGACAGATGTTAAAAAAATATAAATTATTTAGTATTTATAATTTTAATTAGTTGTATGTTTTGGGAATAAAGTGTTGGGGTGTAATTTTTTGATAATTAGTTTAAAATAGTTGTATGTTTTGGTAATTTCCCTAAAAACATCTAGTTGGATATCAAAATATCAACTCTTCCTAGCTAAAAAACCATGTACGCTCTATTCTCTCTTTCTATCTTCGTGACTTTTTCCGAGTGTAAGCTAAAAAGATGTTTCATGTAAAATTATCAATACAAACCCACCAATTGTCCAAATAAATGAGTAAAATACATTTTTTTTAAAGGGGGAAATGATTAACGGTTAACCATCCACATACTATTAAATATTAATCAATATTACTTGTTACAAAATTAACGATATGGTGTTATTGAGTTTGAGAAAAATCCATGTATGCAAATTTTGATCGTGTATATAAGTTTTACAACATGATCATTTTTATGTTGTTACTTGTTACAAAATCTGGGTATTAATTAGAATTTGATTTTCATAAACATATGGTTTTAGAGTGATTTGAGCATAGAGAAAAGAGATAGGGATGGAGAAATAAGCTAGAGAGATGTTAAAATGAAAATAGGGAAAAGGGGAGCCCATTGAGATTTTGATGTCCAACTTGATGTTTCTAATGGTGTTCATATTTGTATATATCTAATATTTAATATAAGTTTGGTTTTTTCAGCTTATATATTTTTTTACGTTCGTGTATTAATATTTTTATTTTTGATTCTTAATTTTACTTTTTGTTTTCTATTTTATTTATTTTTTAGTCAATTTTGAAACGCTAAAATTTTCGATACGTGACTGCACGTGACATTACTGTTATGGGTTTCTTTGGAAGTTTGAAAAAAAAAGTCGTAATTGTCAAAATTGAGCAAAAAGTAAAAAAATTTAGAAATCAAATACATTTTAATTAATAAAACAAGGTTAAAAAATAAAGAAAAGATGGTAAAAAAAGTAAAAAAAAATTCCGGTTTCTTCGTGTTTATACTTTAAAAAATATTATATATTTCTATTAATTATTTTGGTAATCACGTACGTTTGGTACTGGTCCGTCCTGAGCATAGTATCAACCGAACCAACTTCGTTTGATGCGCCAACATGGAATAAGAAGCAGAATGGGAGAAATGGAAAGAACCTGTACAAAATGATTTTTCCTAAAATAAATTTTTTCTTGGACCTCTAGTGACTTGTTGTTGGTCTTACGGGCGTTAAAACGAAGAAAGATCCGAAAAACGCACAGTAAATACTCAAAAACCGTAAGAACCGACCCATTACGAAACCGTTTTTGGGTCTACCCAATCCGATCCCGTTGGTTCTTGGGACGGATATGGTTATCAATTTTATACCGTAAACCCGACCCATAGACCCGACATGTGAAACTGACATGCATACCCAAATTATAGAAACGCAATATATACCCATATTTTAAAAATATATATACATATTATATGTGTGTAACGAAAATTGGATAATTGCACGAGAAATAAAACAAGAAGAACTCCTACAATGGCGAGTGAAAAAAGATGAAACGTTTTTTTAATACGTGCAAATACACGGTTGAATATTTAACATTGAATAATTAGTTTTTATGATATTTTTATACTTTTTTATTTTTCATTAGTTGACGTTCATTTATTTTTTTTCTTTTGTGTCTTGTGGGATTTTTTCTCTATATTTTTTATATATTTATCATTAATAATATAAAAATATGATTTTTTTTCACCATTTAATAAAAAAATAGTTGTTAATTTTTCTTTCGATTTCTGATTTTACGATTTATTTCTAATTCAGTCTATCTTTATTAATAATTTAGGAAAACCATTAATAATGAAATGGGTAATTAAGAAAATAAAAAATGGAACCATTAGTTTGTAATGTTTAAGTGACTGTGTAATGTTTACGTTATTCAATAATCAACCAAACACATTGTTGACCAATATGGAGAAAAAATTTGATAGTTACTCGTTACTTTGTTTATTTTTAACAAGTAAGTTAAGAAATAACTTCAAAAAATATATTAATAATCAATATGTTAAAATATCATTTAGAAAATAACATCAAGAAAAGTAGAATAAATTTTACGAATTTTGGCTATTTTGGATAAATATCTGCACCGAGAACCGAATACCCATTATAAATAATAAATACGGTTATAAGCCGGGTAAAATAATTAAAAAAAACTATATAGACCCGATCCGACCCGTAGATATATGAGAGAACCCCTAAAACCGTTATCTGAATAACTAAAAACCGTTAAGTCGGATCAGACCGGATCAGATAAAATTGACACCCCTAGTTAGCCTCTAACAGGCCGAATTTAGTTTCTTCCCTTGTGTCGAGAAAGATATGGGTGGGGTCATTAGGTCCATTTTCAATGAACTTGAGCCTTGCTCCTTCGACATCAGATGCACACACAAGAAGGGAAATGTAATTATGCCAAACAAGATTCTCGCACTCCATAATTATTATTTTTCTTTATTTTCTAATTCATTCGTTCTTATTTAATTGTCCACTATGAAACTACATGCAATTTTGACCGATCAACAACCTGTATCAAAATTGTCGGAATGAAATTTTTTAAAAGTTGATCATATAGTTCAAATGTTAAATTTTATGATTAGATTTAAAAAAAAATTCATTTCGACAATTTTGATACAAATTATAAGCCGGTAAAAATTACACATAGTTTCGTAATGAATAATTAAATGAGAACAGTGGAATATACAAAATTTGTGAGTTTACTCGGCTAAGCCTAATTTATTTCCAATATGTAGGGGTAGATTAATTGAATGCTCTTAAATGATTTAGTTAGGGAAGCCGTGAAGCAAAGACTATTGTAGTAAATTGAGTGAGTTTAAGTAGTAAAAAATTAGAGGTGCACTTAATACATTACAGTTTTTCTTTTAAAACGCACAGACCGTAGATTTAATCTACGGTCTGTATAATTTAATACAAACCGTAGATTAAATCTACGGTTTGGATTAAATTATACAGACCGTAGATTAAATCTACGGTCTGTGTAATTTCTGCAGAAATTACACAGTCGGTCTCTGCTTTTCAAAATTACACAGTCAGTCCCTGCGCGAAAATTACACAGACAGTCCCTGGAAAAAACAGAATGTTACGTTTTTTTTTTTAAAAATAAACTTTTATTCTACACTCTCTCCCTTTCTCTCAAAAACTCCCAATTTTCAACCCAAAAAATCACCCAAATCAATCAACCACATTAACTATCAAATTTATTAACAAAAAACCCCAAATCATCAATCAAACTTATCCATAATTGAAGGTATATCTTTTATTCTCTAATTTATTATTTATTTTGTGTAATTTCAATTTGTAAAATAGGAAAAAATATATAAAATATGCAAATCCATAATTCACTTAGCTATATATAATTGTTTGTTGTTTGTTTATATTAATTATAGAAATTTTAATAATTGTTAATATTTGTCCCATTTTTGCATGTTTTTTTATTTTTTGTAATTTTAATTTGTAAAATAGGAAAAAATATATAAAATATGCAAAACCATAATTCACTTAGCTATATATAATTGTTTGTTGTTTGTTTATATTAATTATAGAAATTTTAATAATTGTTGATATTTGTCCCATTTTTGCATGTTTTTTTTATTTTGTTTGGTTAATTTGAATTGTTGATAATGTGTTTGGTTATGATTAAAAAATTGAGTTATTATTGTTTGGTTTATGATTAAATGTGTTTGGTTATGATTAAATGTGTTTGGTTATGATTAAAAAATTGAGTTATTATTGTTTGGTTTATGATTAAATGGGTTTGGTTATGATTAAAAAATTGAATTATTATTGTTTGGTTTATGATTAAATGTGTGTTTGGTTATGATTAAAAAATTGAATTATTATTGTTTGGTTTATGATTAAATGTGTGTTTGGTTATGATTAAAAAATTGAATTATTATTGTTTGGTTTATGATTAAAAAATTGAATTATTATTGTTTGGTTTATGATTAAATGTGCGTTTGGTTATGATTAAAAAATTGAATTATTATTGTTTGGTTTATGATTAAATGTGTGTTTGGTTATGATTAAAAAATTGAATTATTATTGTTTGGTTTATGATTAAATGGGTTTGGTTATGATTAAAAAATTGAATTATTATTGTTTGGTTTATGATTAAATGTGTGTTTGGTTATGATTAAAAAATTGAATTATTATTGTTTGGTTTATGATTAAATGTGTGTTTGGTTATGATTAAAAAATTGAGTTATTATTGTTTGGTTTATGATTAAATGTGTGTTTCGTTATGATTAAAAAATTGAATTATTATTGTTTGGTTTATGATTAAATGTGTGTTTGGTTATGATTAAAAAATTGAATTATTATTGTTTGGTTTATGATTAAATGTGTGTTTGGTTATGATTGTTTGGTTATGATTGTTTGATTATCATTAATTGGTTATAATTGAGTTATCATTGTTTGGTTATCATTAATTGGTTATCATTGAGTTATCATTGTTTGGTTATCATTAATTGGTTATTAATTGGTTATGTTATCATTTTTTGGTTATCATTAATTGAGTTATATTTGGTTATCATAGTTAGGATGGCAGACCCAGGTCCACATATTAAAGGGAGGTTGGGTATTTTACGACAGACTGGTCATATTTCTAATCAGACTTGGGATGCTGGCAGAAAAACGGGTAGAGGAGATGCCAATAAGATTAGGGTTTATAATTATAGTTGGCAGATACCGACGGCTGAAAGGGTAGTTCAAAATATCATTAGTGCTGGTTTTTACGGTATTTACAGTATAGGTAATTATACCGTAGACCGAGGGTTGATTACAGCCTTAGTTGATAGGTGGCGTGATGAGTCGCACACGTTCCATTTTGTCGGGGGAGAGTTGGGGATATCTTTACAGGATGTAGAGATTATGCTTGGTCTGAGGGTGGATGGTCTTGCTGTGACCCGGTCGGAGCGGAATGACACGAAGGCGAGCAGGTTGGCTATGATGGAGAGTTTGTTGGGTGTTCGGCCGGCTGACAATCAAGTCGATGTAAACTGTCTGACAGTTAGACTTGATTGGATGTTACACACCTTCGGTGAATTACCCCCCAACCCTAGTGAGGAGCGTTTGCTATATCAGTCTAGGGCTGCCATGCTATTATTACTGGCTGCACATGTGTTTTCGGATAAGAGCAGTGATCAGATTCCACTCTGGCCTCTGCCATTTCTAGAGGATTTTGACACATGTGCTGAGTATAGTTGGGGATCAGCTCTTCTGGCCTGGTTAGAGGCTAATCTATGCAGGGTGGTACGTTGTAAGACAAACGGAGTAAGCGGGGCGGTGATGTGTCTGGATATGTGGGCGATTACCAGACTACTGCCGGTTAGACCATGTGAAGAGCTACCGGAAGATATCGAGCCACCTGAGGGCTGGCCTAGGTTCCCCCTCGGTTACAGGTATGATATTTATTTAGTTTTTGTACCCCTGATTTGCGTTTTTATATTATTGTGTCATCTATCATTTACTTAGCTGCCGGTTATATTTATTGTTTATCGGGTTTTGTTTGTATATTACAGATGGAAGATGTGGAGGCAAACTAACCTTACGCCATATGTCTACGGACATAATGTGGTCCACATACGTGACCAGTTTGATAATATGTCGCCTGAACAGGTAAATTTTAACTTTCGTATTATATGTAACTTACGTATTATATGTTGTATATGTTTGCATTGGTCTTATGTTCGCAGAATTTATTACTCGTCTATTTTTAAACCATTGTTTATATATTCTAATTTGATGATTACAGATAGTGTGGCAACCTTACGGGGATCTCAATCAGTATCCGGAATACTGCACGCGGGGCCGTTATATGTGGCATTGTTCTGTGCCTCTCATTTGTAATGAGAAGATTGAGTACCACCCCGCGGACAGGTTCATGAGACAGTTCGGTTTTGTGCAGCGGGTCCCTACATATATTTGGAAACCAAGACAGGGTCACGGTAAGTATAGAAGATATGGGATTGGGCAAAAACACGACTGGCCTTTACTTTGTGGAGAATTTATAGCCGTGTGGAATGACCGCCACACCCGTCTTATTAACGGCGAATATGGGTCAGGGACGTCACCGGATTACATGAGATGGTATAGAGAGAGGACCCGCATCTTCATAAACCCACCTGAACTTGCCCCGCCCCCTCACGGTTTCCGGGAGAATACAGGGTTGTTCAGTAAAATGGTAACAACTAATTAAAGTTCATTAATATTTGATTGTTATTTTTGTGTTTGTATATTTTAATACTTATAAATCGTTTTTGATTGGTTTTTTTTTCCAGAAAGCGGTATTGCGCCGAAATTTCAAATCGTTCAAACAGCATAAATTGAAAACGGAAGTGGACTTACTACGAAAGGACTTCGCTGCAATGGGATTGAATCCGTACGGGTCAGCTGATGAACAGTCGGATGGGGAGGATGACGATGACGACGACGACGATGGTGATGACGACCTACGTTACGACCCAAGAAGTTACACTAGGTCGGCAAGTTGTCGGCGTCCCGACGAAAGAGGCGAATCTAGTAGCGGCGGGCGTAGCGGCGGTAGAAGAACGAGTGGAGGTCGCCCCCCGACTACAGATCAGGGTCCGGGTCCGAGTTCAAGCGTTTTTGGTCGTCGTGCTTATTTTGCTGGGTCGGAGCACGTTCAGGATGATGTTCCGTTCGATTATCATAGTCAGCATTCAACCGACAGTTGGAGTCGCGGATTAGCACTTACATCCCACGAGCGTGCTCCGTATCCAGAATCGCAGCATCGACGGAGACGGCGTACGGAGCTAAACGAAATCGAAGAGTCTGCTGAGCCGTCATCGGATAGATTAACATCGGCGGGAAAGATGCTCCCTACGTCCAATTTTAAATCATTTAGTCGTTACAAAAATAAATAAATTTGTAAGTTTAATTTGATTTGTATGTTTGATTTGTACGTTATAAATTCGTAAAAGTTTAATTTGATTCGTATGTTTGATTTGTATGTTTGTAAAAAATATTCTATATTTTAATTGATAGGACCAATATTGAGTTTTTACAAACCCTAACCCCTAAACCCTAAACCCTAAATTACAAACCCTAATAAACCCTAAACCCTAAATTACAAACCCTAGTAAACCCTAAACCCTAAACCCTAAATTACAAACCCTAAATTACAAACCCTAATAAACCCTAAACCCTAAATTACAAACCCTAAACCCTAAATTACAAACCCTAATAAACCCTAAACCGTAAACCCTAAACCCTAAACCCTAAAACCTAAATTACAAACCCTAAACCCTAAACCCTAAACCCTAAAAAACCCTAAAAATTCTGAAATTTACATACAAACCGTACATTTAATGTACGGTTTGTACAGATTTCATACAAACCGTACATTAAATGTACGGTTTGCACGTATTCTGTGCAAACCGTAAAGTAATGTACGGTTTGTACCCCTGATTTAAGCAGCGTCATTTTACGAATGTATTTTTTGCACTGAATCACCGTTAATAACGTAAAAAAAAAAAAAAAAACTACAAACCGTAAAAGTAATCTACGGTTTGTAGTGTAAATGACATTGGATACCATATCTATCAAAATAATTCCGACAACACCTTATCACTTTTGAATTATTATGATTTGACAACCCTATCCGAAAATGACTATTCAATGCATTATTAAAGTTTCGAAATGACTAGACAAAAAAAAACACTACAAACCGTAAAAGTAAGCTACGGTTTGTAGTGTAAATGACATTGGATACCATATCTATCAAAATAATTCCGACAACACCTTATCACTTTTGAATTATTATGACTTGACAACCCTATCCGAAAATGACTACTCAATGCATTATTAAAGTTTGAAAATGACTACACCAAAAATTCACTACAAACCGTAAAAGTAATCTACGGTTTGTAGTGTAAACTTACACTATAAATATGGCTCAATTTTGCCAATTCTAACAAACCATAAAATCAAACACAAACACATTTCGGAAATCTCTAAAAAATTCCTCATTTCTCCCCAATAAAATATACAAACAAACACTTTTCCAAAATGAATTACAACTATGGTTATGACAACAACCAATGGAATAACAACAATGCGAATTCATCCAGTGGCTCAAACGATGAGCTAACTGATTATTCAGAGCACTTTGAAGTTGATGAATTGACTTGGGAAACAAGGGATGAAATGCTTGCTGATCTTGCTGATGTGGCTGGAAATTGGGGTTTCATCCTTACGATTCGTAGGTCTAGAGGGGGTGATGGGAGCAGAACACCGTATGTTGATATTGTGTGTGATAAATCGGGGGTATACGAAAAAAAGAAACCAACTTCCGTCAAATCAGGTACAAAGAAAAAAGATTGTCCATTTTTCATTAAAGGTTACGTAGTTAATGGTGAATGGATGTGTCACGTAGAAAATGGACAACATAACCACCCACCTCCAACTTACCTCCAAGGGCAAGCACGACGTGCTCGTTTAACCCAAGATGAAAAAGAAATTGTTAAAACTTTAAGGCAAAGTAGTTTTAAAGTTGGTGCAATATTAGAGGCCATTAAAAATCGAAATCCTGACAATGTATCAAACACTAAAACGATACATAATTTTTTGGCCGGACTGAAATTTAAAGAACGAGATGGTAGAAACCCGATACAGGAACTGTTTAATTTGTTGGATAGCCATCGCTACACATTCTACTATAATATGAACCCATCAACCCATTCCCTTGAGAACTTATTTTTTACACACCCCGATTCTATAAGGATGTTCAAATCTTTTCCTGATGTCTTGTTAATGGATTGTACATATAGGACAAACCGTTTTAATATGTCATTTCTAGAAGTCGTAGGAATGACATCAACGAACCAAACATATTGTTTAGGTTTTGTTTTCATGAGTGACGAGACAAAGGAAAGTTATATATGGGCATTGGAAAAATTTAAAGTTACATTGGAGGGGTGTATACTACCTAGGGTGTTTGTAACCGACAGGGAAATGGCCTTATCAAATGCTTTATCCGTTGTTTTTCCCGATTCTCATCATATTTTGTGCACTTTTCATATGGCAAAAAATGTTTTGAAAAACTGCCGTAAAAAAATCCCTGATGAGGAGTGGCAAACGTTTCTAGATGATTGGGGTTTATTGGTTGATTCTGAGTCGATAGAGGAGTACAATCATAACCGAACTTATTTCAATTCCTCTTACAAATCGTACCCTGCTGTGATTATGTATGTAGACAAGCTTTTAAATGATTATGCTGAAAAGTTTGTTGCATGCTATACCAACCACACAACACATCTAGGTAACAGAACTAGCAATCGAGCCGAACAACAACATGCTAAGCTGAAAAGATCCCTTTCCACAAATACTGGCACGCTTGAAACTGTTTGGGTAGAGGTGAATAGAATTCTAGAAAAACAGTTTGAGGATATTAAGATGAAATTGGATAAATGCAAGTCTTATTTTCCACATTCTGAACGAACACCTCTATTTATAAATCTTAGGTCGTATATCACACACTATGCCTTTGATTTATTATTTCAAGAACACAAAAAATGTAGTGGCCAGGCTGATGAGAATTGTTCTTGCGGTTTTAAATTGTCTCACGGTTTACCTTGTCATCATATTATGAGTGAACATATTTTATTCGGGAAGCCTCTTCCTCTAGAATATATTCATTCATTCTGGAAAAAATTAGACGTAATTGATGATAATGGGAACACCGATGATTATGGGGTAGAGGGTGATCTAGAAGAGTTTAAAAGTGTTTATGCTATCAAAACGAATATTGAAAAACGGCGTATGAAAACACAACTCCGAGAGATAACCGTACCAGCCAGAACATCCATCAGTGACCCCGAAGTGAGAGTAAATAGGGGGAGACCTAGAAAAGGCGACAAATCTAGTAAGAGGGATAAGTCGGGATGGGAGTATGTGGAGGAAGAGAGAGCTGGTGCTAGTAGGGACAAGGGCAAAGGCAAGGCGGATGAAACACCGGAGGTAAGGGTAAACCCAACTAGGAGGCCGCGAAACCAGAACCCTAAACCCACCCCCAATAGGCCAACCTTCATGTACAGTGACCAAATATGGGTCATGTTACATAGTTACATCGAAACGGTTTATGATGTGCGTGGGGATGGTAACTGTGGGTTCCGGGTACTTGCAAATGCGACGGACGGGTAAACAGAATGGGGAAGATGATTGGTACGCGGTAAGATGTGAATTGTTTCAAGAGCTGAAACAAATGAAAGGTGTTTATTATGAGCTGTTTGAGAATCTTGACTTTGAAGCTTACCGGTATGATTACATTTTATCAAGTTTAAATTTTTATCATGCTACAAATCCCGCACCTTCTGACAAATGGATGAGATTTCCGTCCTATGGTTTTTTAATTGCTTCTCATTACAATATGCCAATTGTATTGTTGTCCTTATGGGAAAATCAAAATGGAGAGGTAAACGTGTGGAACAGTACTTTTTTACCTCTTTATACTGGTCCGCCTCGGGGAACGACAAATTACATCCCGACTGTAATGGTGTTCGTCAACTGTTGTCACTATGCTCAGGTTATTCCTAAAGAAGACGGGATCTTCCCAATGCCAGGAATTATAGCACGGTGGAAACAAACACGCACTGAGACAGCTGCGCCATGGAATGAACTTTTTCGACCTAATTTCAAGTTATATATGGCGCTGGAAAAGAAATCGGGAAAGAAAAAAGCAAATGAAGATGAAGCTATAGACCTAAGTCCATAATCAGTTTTTTATTTTTAATTTTATGTAAATTACTATTTTTTCCAAGTTGTTGTAAATTTATATGATGTAAACAAATGTTTAATAAATTTGTTTTCTGAAATTTAGTTGTAAATTTTGTTTAATAAATTTGTTTTATGAAATTTATAAGTTGATATTCATGTTTGCATATTGAGTTAATTTTTTTTATGAAATTTATATAATTTATGATTGTTTCATTCAACAAAATTGATGATTGACACCAAATTGACGACTTAGTTAATGTTTCATATTGCGTTATACAAGTGTTAAAAACAAACCAAAGGTACTTCACAAAAATTGACGATTTAGTTAATGATTCAATAAATATCAACTTATACACTTGACAAAAATATAACATGTAAAATTTTGAACTTATACAATAAATATCAAACATAAAATTTATCAAATCAACTTTATTTGTGTAAATTTTGTGTTTATTTTGAGAGATTGTTAGAATATTGGTAATTTATTTTATGTAAAATTTTAAAAATAAGCCATTTAGTTTTTTTATTAAAAAAATCATATTTATTTTGAAAAAATTATTCAGTTTTTTAATTTTAATTCTCATATTTTTTATTTTTTTTAAAGCAAAAAACCTGAAAACTGCTGTAAACCGTAGATTAAATCTACGGTCTACCGTCGTTGACTGTGAACCGTAGATTTAATCTACGGTTTACAGATTTTAACTGTAAACCGTAGATTAAATCTACGGTTTACAGTCAATGACTGTAGACCGTAGATTTAATCTACGGTTACATCGTTTTAAAAGAAAAATTGCTGTATAAACAGCCAACCTCAAAAAATTAATGTAAACCTGCTAACTAGTTGGTAAATTTAAGGATCAATTACTGAATGAAATCGACTCTCGTTAATTGTTAAACTGCTGCTACCGACATATGCATGTGACCAACCTACTATATGTGAGACGATGTATCAATTTTCAAATAGTGATTTATAATAGTTACACATATATGACCACTACCGTAGTAATATGTTTCAAATTACTATTTATGTTCTAGCATATGAACTATTTGGCTACAGTTCCTTACTTTTTGGGCAATTTTTTAGCTAGTGAAATTATATATAACGTATATTAAATATACTTAATTTTGCCGGTATTTGGTACAAGAATTAGAATGAATTTGTGGTGAGTAACATTTTACACTATTAATTTAAGAATTGAGAGCTCTTTCAAACTACTAATTACAGATTAGTATTATATTTCTAATACACATAAAGTCAATACATTTGGCCTAATAAAAGTTTGACAAAGACTAAATTAAACTATTGATCGGTCATCGGCGTTAACTGTTGCTCTCCGGCGTTGACTGTCAGATTCCGACGTTAACCAAAAATGAAAAAAAAAAAAACTAGAAAAATTTAAAAAAATGGAGAAAAAAAATTCAAATGCTAAAAATAAATTTTTTTACAAAAATCCAAAAATAATAATAAATTTTTTTTTGACAATTTAATACAAGTTTTAGACAATCTAATACAAATTTTAAACAATCTAATAGACATAATACAATTTTTTTGACTATCTAATACAAATTTTTTACAATCTAATACATTTTTTTTGACAATATAATATATTTTTTAAAAATCTAAAATAATTTATTTAATAATCTAATAGACAATTTTATACAAAATTTTTAACAATCTAATACGTTTTTTTTTTTAAATCTAATATAATTTTTTTTAGAATCTATTAAAATTTTGACAACCCTAAACCCTAAATCCAGAAAAAAAAATACATAAAATTTATTAAAAAATTACAAAATTTGGAAAAAATCAATAAAAAATTATTTTGAGTCTTATAACCCAAATCAAACCCAATTCTTTTGCCCAAACTCATAAAAGACAACTTACTTGTTGGGAAGGGGATAGTCGAAGTAAAGAAATTACTGTGACGGAAAATAATAAATGGATTATTAATATTTCCTTTTCTTTTACAATTATAATAAAAGTTTTGGCACCTACTCCCTCTTCCTTAATTAGTAGTACTTTGTTTACTAACCGGAATAAAACATGACGAAGCCCTATTTACTAATGCTACAAATACCTAGTAATTCGACTCATACTTACCAATCCGTTCCAATTCAAATGTTTCATTTGAAAATATTCGACCTTACATACACTTTAATGAAAGAGGAGATGAGTAATCACTACAAAATAATTTTTGATTTATTTAGAGTCAAAAGCTGTCAAAAGCCTGTTACTAATTTAAAAAGCTGTCACAAATCTGTCGTAAATTGACTAAACTGTTGCAAAGCTCGTAACAAAAAATACCGTCATTAATCCCGTCGCTATTTGGGTATTTTTTTGTAATGAATATTTATAAGGAATATATTGAGAACTTCCTAACAGTGAAAATAGTACCTCCGCCATGTATATATTTCAAGTTAATATGAGTAAAGGTACCGGGCAAATTGATCAGCTATTCGTTATATATTTATAGGCCTCATCTATTTTTAATTTTCAAATAGATGTTGCCAGAGACGCAGATGACTGTGCCTAACGATCAAGAGGCGGGGATGGGTGGTGAGCACGGTCACAACCACAGCCGTAGCCTTGCAACCAAGGAAGGGGTTATCGGAACACAACTATTACGCTACAAAGTCATAGCAATGATACGTACCTTAGTACATACAGCATTAATAATTATTATGTTACTTAGCCAATTTATGCATGGAGAGCAATGATCAATATGTATATGAACTTCTAATTTTTTGTGCACAGGTACTTGAAATGGGAATTATCGTACATTCAATAGTGTGATCGGGCTTGGAATGGGAGCGTCGAACAATATTTGCTCACTCAAACCACTCGTAGCCGCTATGTGTTTCCATCAAATGTTTGAGGGAATGGGACTTGGTAAATGTATTATTCAGGTAAAATAGTTGAGATCATATATATATTGAATGAATAAAAATCCGCATCAGATTTAGCATAATATTGTAAAATCATAACAAGACCACAAGGTGAAATTAGATATGTAACTGAAGCTAGTGTGTTCCGACATACATCTTTCCAATATCTATGTTTATACTACTGATTTGACACGCTTAATATTTTTTTTACTTTTTTTCTTGGTTCTGAATTTTCTATTAATTTCCCCCTAATCGTGACAAAACCATGTAAAACTTAAAACAGACTATCGATCTAATAACTACGAAGTGGGACAATATATAATTTGCATTTTTCTTCCTAACAAAGAGTACTCATTAAAAAATATTCAGATAGTAAATTAGTGATTTACTTAATTACTCTCAAAGGCACTCCTTAAGAGCCATTGAACCATGTTTATTCTGAAAACAAAATTTGTCATTTAAGTTTAAATTAACTGCAATTTTTTTACAGTTTTGATAATATATACTAGAATTGCATGTTAACAAATAACAAAAACAGAAAAAATATAAAAGACGTTGGTTGTGTATGACGTACGATAAAAGGTTGGCAGTTGATTTTAATATAAACTTCTATAATGACTCTAGAATACCATATTGCTTAAGAAGTCAACAATTACTAATAAATAGTATGGCGATCGGCTGAATGCGATGACAAAATGGAAAGTTAAAGGTCTACGGTCATTTTACAAAGGTGTCGCTTTTGCCGGTTAACCAATCTTATTATGTTAAAAAACGATTGCTCGTAATCTCATATGTCGAAATACACATAAGAAATCAATATTCATCCTTTAAGATCCTCCAAATCTCATTTCATATGACCAACGTTATCTTTATTACACACTTCACTTATTATCACAAAGACATAACCAAACCCAAAATCAAAGGTGACCCCAGTCACGGGCATCACGGCATACTATCAACCGAACCGATTTCGTTTGCTACGCCAACATGGAATAAGAAACAGAATGGGAGAAATGGGAAGAACCTGCACAAAATGATTTTTCCTAAAATAAATTTTTCTTGGCCCTCCAGTGACTTGTTGTTGGGCTCTAACCGGCCCAATTTAGTTTCTTTCGTTGTATCGAGAAAGATATGGGTTGGGTCATTCGGCCCATTTTCAATGAATTTGAGCCTTGCTCCTTCGACATTAGATGCACACACGAGAAGGGAAATCGTAATTATGCCCAACAAGATTCTCCGCCCCGTAATCATTTTTTCTTTGTTTTGATCTATATGAAATTTGTGAGTTTGCTTGGCTAGTTTATCTCCAATATATATAGGGGTAGATTAATTGAATGCTCTTAAATCATTTACTTGGGGAAGTCGTGAAGCAAACACCATTGTAGTAAGTAAATTGAGTGAGTTAAGTAATAAATATTTAATGTAAACTTGCTAAGTTGTGGGTAAATTTAAGGATCAATTACTGAATGAAATCGACTCTCGTTAATTGTTAAACTGCTACCGACATATGCATGTGACCAACCTACTATATGTGAGACGATGTATCAATTTTCAAATAATGATTTATAATAGTAACACATATATGACCACTACAGTGGTAATATGTTTCAAATTACTATTTACGTTTTTTTTCGAGGAATACATATGTTGGTCCAAACACCAGCACAGAGATAGATTGAAAAAATAGCAGATGAATCTAACAAGTGTAGTTTTTTTTTTTTGTTGATAAAATCTAACAAGTGTAGTTGTGTGCAGTCTTTTGCAACTGAAAATAAGTGGTGACGTGACATTTTCCGTTAATTTACACGGAATGGTACAAAATCGCAGGATTGTGACAATAAGATTCATTAATTAAATTTTTTACAAGTTGTGGGTAATAAAATATAAATCATGGTTAGTTTAATGCACAAAACAACAATTAACCTGCTTAAAAGAGCTAAGCCTGCAATCGTGTTGAAAAATTCCCATTTTTACTTCTTAGTTTTATCATCTTTTGTGTTCAAAATATGTAATGCTCTCAATGGGTAATAAGATAAATTTATCGTGTAAGACAACCTTAATGCTTGGGCCGGCTCTGATTGTGTCTTCAGTCATTTTCTAGTGCCTTAGTGGATAAGTTATTTTAGTAGTTTTGCTGCGTCCTTTGTTTTTAAGCAAACTAAATATTGCTTATTCTAGAAAAAAATTGGACACGGGTCGTTGAAAGGCGAAAGCCGACAACACATTCATCGGACCCAGAAGATCAGCAAAATCCACGACGTGCATGTACAGAGTGTCAGTAGTGCAGTAGAAACTACATAATTATTCACAACCTATTAGTATATCTTTTTAAATTGTACAAAATATAGTTTAAAGCACAAAATAACAGGTTTAAACAATAAAATTGAAACACATAACTTTATGGAGGGGATTCGCAACTTTATGGGATTTATGTTTTACGGAGGGGTCGTATGCAAAATATAGAGGTACTTCTAAAATTAGAGACATGCTTTTCATATAAAAGAATATGCAGAAATACCGACCTTATAACTACTCATTACCAAGTTTAGGCCGAATCTCGACAGTTATCAATCGTTTTACATGCATGTTCTCTTATGTAAAGTCCATTTCCTGTACTTGTATTCTCTTAAATGTGATAATCTCAATTTAATGTTCCAAAGTTAGCATTATACTTTCCGTTTTATGTCAACAAAAATTATCGATCTAAACTACGTAGTGGGACAAAATATAATTTGCATTCTTCTATAGAAGAGTGCAAATTAATAATATACAAATATTAAATTAATGATCACTTGAATATTCTCAATGGCCACTGCTTAATTGTGCCATGCGAATTTGTGTTTTAAGTTTAAACTGCAGTTGTTTGTTTTTATACAGTTTTGGTACTGCTGGGAATCTGGGATCGATGTTAACAAAAACAAAACAATTATAAAAACAATAAGAGGTTGGTTATGTGTACGAATACCCTGATTAAGAAATCAGCAATCATTAACAATAGGACGTGGGCGGGGTGTGTGACGATAAAATCTAAAGTTAACTGTGTACTATCGTGTTACGAACGTATTGCTTTTGCCAGTTAGTCAATTATACTCTTATCTAAATACGATGACTTATAATTTGATGTCTAAATACACATGTATGCTTAAAGAAATCAATATACAAGATCCTCCATTTATATCACATTCGTATCATGAGCAACATTATCTTTATAAGTATAACCAACCCCCAAAATCAAAAGCGACCCAGTCACGGCACACTATCAACTGAACCGACTTCGCTTGATGTGCCTGGGGGTCCTCCGTCCCAACAGACTGGGAGAAATCGCAACCAGTCGCACACACGCTTTTTAGCTAAAATATTTTTTTCTTGGACCTCTGGTGACTTGTCGGTGGGCTCTAATCGGCGCAAATTAGGTTTGTCATTAGACCCATTTTCAATGAACTTGAGAATTGCTCCTTCAACAATAAATGCACACACGAGAAGGGAAATCGTAACTATGCCCAACAAAATTCTCCGCTCCTTGATCATTTTTCTTTATTTCTATATGAAAGTTGTGAGTTTGCTTGGCTAAATTCTCTCCAATTTATAGTGGTAGATCAATTGATTGCTTTTAATTCATTTAGTTAGGGGACGTGAAGCAAACACCATCGAAATAAATAAAGTGATGTTAAGTAAGAAAAGTTGATGGAAAATTGCAAAGTGATTGGTAAATTTAAGAATATATAGAGTGATCGAAATCGACTTTCATTAATAGTCAAACTGTTACTGACATCTACATGTCACCAACCTTAAATATGGGAGACAATGTAACAATTTTCAGATAGAAATTTATAGTTGTAACACATTAACACGTCTATGACACGTAAATTTTTAAAACTTTGGTCGCAGTTTTGGATCTAACAAGTGTAGTTGTGTGCAATCTTGTATAAGCCGCAAAATTGTATGAAAGCTCAATCTTAGTTGATCTAAATAGAACTAGATTTGTATCACCTTTTGTAATCATCTGATTACAAGCTACAAAGATGCCTAGTTTAACAATGTTTGGAAGCAATACAAAAGTACTATTGATGAAAGATCCAAAACCAACTACATTTCTCAAACCCGAGGAAAATAAATAAACGACGCGACCGCCCATTTACAGACGCAAAGAGGAACCATGTGACACCAACCTTAATGATCACGTACAAGGAATTATATGCGCTCATAAACCCAATAATGAATAGATGAAAACCATCTCCTAATCTACGAAACAGAAATCTTATTCTGAAACTGATGAAGAAAATATAAGTTTCAGAATGAAGCCGACCACGATACCGATGAGTCCAACCACAAACGAAAACATGAGGGAAAACCCAGGGTCATTTTTTCGGTTCCTTCGGCGTTTCAACATCTCCTGTGAATAAATGAAAACAATATCTCAGCCTAACACAAGCTCATAGCAGTTGTAATTCTGTTGAAATAAATTATGTAGTTAACAAAATAATGACGATTAACCGGCTCCAACTTTCATAAGGTCGTTTAATCCCAGAGCGAGGTTTATTGGTGAGATGAATTTTGAAGGCTTGAAGCTGTAGTTATATCTTTTTTCTATAAAAGATACAGGTTTACTTCTTTTCTTGGTAAGTGAATTAGGCTTATGGTGAAGTAAATGAAGCTTTGTGGCGTCCTATATCAGTTGCTTTCTCGTAGCTTTTACAGTTTTCATTACAATAATGTTTCACTGTAGAAATTTTGTTATGAAAGAAAGAAAATTATCTCACCAATTCCTGCTGAAGTTGCTGAGTTTGCCGGACAACTGAATCCCGTTCATCCTTAAGGCGCTGCAAAGCCTGATTCTGCGAACAAAAAGCGAACACATTAATTTCTGAAATGTGTATACTAACAGTAAAAGCTGAAAACTTAAGCTTATTTTTTGTGAAATTACATTTTAGTGAAAATATAATTAAATTGGGGGCACAGATCGAAGAAAAACAGTTTTTGAACATTTTACACTGCACCAACTATGAAAATATACGCTTATTGGCATGAAATGCCGTTTTCTTCTTCAACAAATGCATTCTCCATGCCATTTTTAAACAATTCAGAAAATGGACTTCGGGAAAAAAACGATATAACATTTACTCCGATGAGCAATGTTTTCATATTTAAAAATTGTTGTAGCAAGATTGCAGGGACCTCTATAAGCATGACAGTAAGAAAAGACCTTGATTCATGCCTCTATCTAGATTCTAGAAGATACAATCAAAATAAGTACTTATTAGATATTTTTTAATAAATAGAAACTTTCTAAATGGTGATTATACATTTACAAACTTGTGGTTACGTTGTAGTGTGGTTTCTACGTCAAAATCCTATTGCTAGAAGCAGTAGATCAAGACCCAAAGTAGTTCTAAGGTAAGGAAAATAAAATGAAACACATATTCACACAGTTAATGAACAGTAGCACTCACGGAGCTGTTATCAAAGTTTTGTTTGAAGCTTTTTAAGGCCTCATCTTCTGAGTTTTTAGCTGCCTGGGGAACTTGATAGACAACCCGCAGCTTACGTTCTTCTACCGTCTTTCCATTATCTTTATTAAACTGTCCACAGCAAAACAAACAAAGAAGCTTCTCAAGTACAATAAAAACAATTTTTACTTTGTAAATCACATCGGCACAAGTTATGACTAGTCCGATAAGAAGAGGGGGTGAATACAGGTTTGCCCATTACTGTATCACCAGAATTTGATTTTGATCCAACAAGATATTGGATTGTTACACTGAAATTGCGTTTCTTCACAATTTTAGTAGACGTAGCATACCAAATTAATGAAAAGGCCGGGATACTAAATATTAAGAAAGCAAACAAAATTAAACAATATTTATATATATATTTTTAACATTTGTTCACTATAACATCATGCCTTTCCTATTTTAGTCCCCAATCTATAGATTTTCCTGATTTATTCCATAGTCTCTGTCTCTATGATTGTTTCGCTAAGTGTAGTGTATAAGATTTGTTGAGAAATGTAACATTCTTCACCATCTGGTGATAATTAGTGTACAAAACTGTAATTTCTCCGAGAAGAAATGACAAAAACCTTACAGTATCTTGTGGAAGTTCATCAGCATCAGCATCTGAAGCAACAGCAGTACTCTGTAGAAGAAACTTATCTTTGCATTGCATATCGGGAGGATACTCTTTTTGAGCTTGAAGGGTGACTACAAATACAGTGGGAACAACAATAAATACTCCGCAATAATCTGCAGATACGACGGTAAAAAAACAATGTACCTATACTATGAAAATACTAAAATAAACAGTAAACAGGACATTTGGGAGTTCTCAACTAGTAAAGAAGTACTCCTTTTGGATATTCTAAATGACAGTCCACACTGTTACATCATTTCTGAATTCTGTATATTCCTGAAAACAAATACAATAGGGATAATAACAGTTTCCTGCAGTAACTAATTATTTCGAAGTAAAATTTGATTTTGTATACTACACAGAATGGAACCCACAGGTTGGGAACTTAAAATAGGAAAAAAGTGACAGATTAATTATTGTGTCGAAATTATTAACAAAACGATGTAATAAGACGTGAGTATTTCGTTTATGTAAATATTTAACCTATGATCTTTTTCCTGATCTCTATAAAATAAAATGCACGTGAGACTAATGGACATAAATGGCCTCCAAAATAGTTGTGCATGACCTTTTTCAGAAGGACCTCTAAATGAAGAGAGAAAAAGGGGAAAAAAGAAAACATAGGGGCTAGAAAAGTGTTTTACCAATATTCACAATATTAGCTAAAAGGTAACACTGTCTTTATAAACAAGAAAACATGTAAGCATAGTGAATACACGGTAACATGGTCCTTTCCATCATTTTGAAAACCCAAATTAAATTTAAAAAATAAGCCTAAAATTAAAGTTTTTTTTTTCAATAATGATAATTAATATGATTTTTTATTAAACCGTGTTTAAAGTAATTTTTTTAATTATAACTTATTAAATACAATAAACTATTCTAACTAGACCGTTTTCCTTAATTATGTGTTATTTAACTATGAGTGTTGCTATAGTAACCCAAATATCTTACGCTGGTTTGACGGATTAGATGTACCAATCATGTATTAGGTGTACCAATCATGTATTAGGTGAACATAGTTTTTCAAAATCACAAACAAAAAGATTGGTGCATCTCATCCGCCACATCGGCGGATAAGCTTTTTGGATTGAAAATTTGGTGAGAAAAAACATTTTCATAGCTAAAATGTTTTTTTTGATATTTCTACTTCATATGTGTCTAACACCATTATATTTATTCCAAAAAATATATGAGTCAATTATGTTATTTCTCTTAAAATGAGTAACAATTATTAAAAAAATTTATAAACTTTACATTCATATTTAATTATCTTTTAAAATTAAAACGTGTTTTAACTGTTAATGTTCACTAAAACTATGAAATAATTACTGAACTAAAGATAATAGAAAATTATTTGATGTACTCTACTTGTCTAGTGGTGGACCTATACTACTCGTAACCGGTAAATATAAAACAAACACTATAAAATAATATTAATTTTTTAGGGTCAAAATCTATCACAAAACTGTCACAAATTAACCATCATGTTACAAAACTGTCACATATTGACGGCCTGTCACAAATCTCTCACAATTCCCGTAGCTATTAATCTCATCACACAAAAAATCGTCACAATTACCGTAACTATTTGTAAAAAAAATTATAGTGAAATATAAGTGATATTAATCAATAAATAATAATTTTTTAATGCATTTAATTGAAAAAATGAACCGCTTAAGTGATTTCAATTAATGCTTACTAAATTAAGCCCTAGGGCCGTTTATAACTGTGAATTAGTAATGACCGGCAACATAACCAAACTTTTACTATAGGTTAGCAGTGGAATTCTAGCGGCCATGTTCTGCATAGTGATAATGGCCATATTTCTAACCTTAAGTATCGAAAAAACTACAAAGTCAGATAGCTTACCTTCAGGTATATTTGTATATATACTACCATGGTGCAATTTCCTAAGGAATATTACCAGGGGCAGAAATTAGTACCTCTAATGACACATGAGTCCCATGGTTGTATGACACCAGTGTTTGGTCGTACAAAGTATTTTTTTGGTGAGGTTGTTTTCACCTAAAAATAAAATGAAAGCACAAAATATATTACCATCGTTTAACAAAATGGTTCTAATGATATGTTTTCTTGAAGAATGGCATGCATGATACGTTGATAACTAATAAAGATTCTGCAATTAAAGTGCAAATATTACCTTGAAGGCAACACCGTGTTCTGTACTGTTAGTTACTTTAAGGTCACAAAAGCTTACTTTCTCCAGCTCAACTGATCACATGTAACATGTAGAAAAGCTTTAAGAGATGTCTAAAACCAGTAAACCACGCAATAAAATATCCAAAACTAGCAGAAGTAACATTATTTGTGGGACTGAAAAGAGCATAACAAATACTTTTGACGAGTGGTTAACATAATTGTACAAAACCTGAAGCGCTTACACAGGATCAAACGAACCGGTTCCGGTTGGTGTAAATTTTATAGAACTATAGTGCAAACAAATAAAGTGTTCATCTTCATCTGTAGTTCACATTGTTAATTCCGGTAGGTGAATCTTTTCTCCAATTCTATAATAATGACCGAAACCTCTTAATCTTATTTTATCAACCCCTCTACAGACTAAAATACGTCCTTTTCCTTTCCTTCTTGAAATCGTTTTTTTTATTTTTCAAACATGGGGGCATTATAGCCCCTTTTAAACTAATATGACATCTTAAATTATATCCTAGAATAAAAGGGTACGCGAGAGCACATACATTGGAAAATGAGCTCTTCTGGATGAACAGAAATGAGATGGCCAGGTCCAGCCATGGCGTTACGATAATTACAGCGATAACTATATCAACTGAAAACGTAATTACAAACAACCTGCAAGTAACAAAACCCTTTGATGAAATGAAAAAAAAGAAGAGATATACTACATGTTCTGAACAAAACAAAGTGAAACAAGAGAGAGAAAAAAAGAAAGAAAGAGCACCTTGAGAAAATTCAGGATCCAAGACAAGTGTTGAGTGCAAACATGTGGTGATGATGTTGTAAAGTTATTTATATATTAAAAAAAATGTGTTATGTATAAATAAATATAATGTGTGTTATATATGAATATGTATGTATATATAGAGATTGCGAAAGGTATGGTTGTCCATTCTTCTTCCCGTTATGGAATGGAAACAGCCAAGAAGATCGGAGTGAGTGAGAGACAGAGACTAATAATTATATACCAGAATTATAAATTTTAATACATTTATGGTCTTCATAGTTTTACTTAATTATCACTCTTTCTGCTACTTACAGTATCGTTCAACATTAGCTTATTTTAGGTTTTATATGTTTGGTATAACAAAATTAGGTGATTTTAATGATTTGTGTATTCATATTTCAATTTTCACAATTTGAATATTACATTATAATAAATTTTTCAATTTAGCTACCACACTATAAGAAAATTTTCAATTTAGATATCAATTAATCACGGAATCATGTCACGTGACAGCACATGCTTGACAAACGTTAACGTGGGAGTGTAATTTTGTCATTCTGCACCAAAATATATCATCATAAAGAAACGTTTCTCCCAATTTCATACATAACAAAAATCAGCACATAGTATAAATTTAGAGAAAACGTTGTTCTATGATGATATATTTTGGTGCAGAATGACAAAATTACCCTTTCACGTTCAATTTTATCAAACACGTGCTGCCATGTAAAATGATTCCGCGGTTAATTTAGACAATGTTACCTAAATTGGACAGTTTATTATAGTGTGGTAACCAAATTAAAAAAATTAAAAGTTGTATACTCAAATCGTTAACATCAATATAGTTTGGTGTACTCAACGCTATTTTTACCCTCCAGATTTTTGAACAGGTTGAAATCTAAAATTATTTTTGATTTGAGTAAAGTATGTAGTTGACCAGACCCATCGATAAACATAGTTTGATTGTAATCGATGAGAAATTATGTGATGCTTTATAACTTATAACATGTTGTATACTGTTATTTAAGTTACACATAAGTAATATTTTTAATTGTTAGTGCAATAAGGACCCTCCATATGAGTGGTGTGTGGATGGTAGCACATTTTTGACCAAATAACTTTTCGTTATCAATAATACTAGTAGTATATTTAGGATTTTTACCTTCATTTATTTTACTGATAACCCCCTCAAGGTTGCTTAATTTTTACGTTTTTATTGTCTTGGTCCTCTATTATTTTGTTTTGTGGACCCAATTCATGATATATTAAGGGAAAGAGATCACTTAGTACTCTCTAGTTTAAGACTTAATTACGAAAAACTCTAGTTTAAAATCTTTGCAGGGATACTCAATGATGCTATACAAGTTTGAACTATTGATAATTAAGTTCAAATTATGTACTCTATTAGATTTGGAACAAGTTTCCCAAATATTTCTCAAATCTAATAGTTACAATATTTGGGAGTAACAGACAATAAATTTCCCAAATATTGTAACAATTAGATTTGGGACCGGTAGGATTTCAAATAAAAATTGGGATGCCAAATAAGCAAGTTAATCCAAACTTACCCAACAGCACAAGTTCATCCAACAGAATAAAAAACGGATAATGAGTAACACTTAACGTAGTTTAATTTTACTTATTAAAATAGAAAGTTAATGATCGATCTTGGGGATACGAATGGGTCCATCTTTGATTAGATTTAATACTTGATGTTATACAGCTAACTAACTTTTAATATTGTATTTTATCATCATCCTTATTCAAGATTTGAGTAATATAAAGTACTCTTTTTATTGATGTTGGTACAAAGCCAAAACCTCTAGGTTGGATCATGTGGGTAAGCATATTCTTTTGCCCAAAGAAAACAACATCACACAATTATTGGTGCAATAAGCGTAATCAAGAAAGGATCACAGCCGTGCTATACATTAATATCTTAATGCTTTGTGCCTTTGTTATAATTTATACATATACAATTGGAGATCAATTCACTGCAAATGAAACTTCATGATAGTAGAACATTATATATAGACTAATGGCAAATTATTAACTTGAATAAACCCAATTTTTACCTCGACTCGGATCACCTAGCATATAAGTTTAGAAAATGCGATCAAACTTGGGCTGTAATAGATAGATGTAAACAAGTTGGGCGCAGAGTCGAGTTAGGACTTGCAACATCCTTTTATTCAACGTTATGTACCTCAAACGCTAATGTAAAAGCAAACAGGATTAGATCGATCCTCTTAAAGGCCAAATGATCTCAAACCTTATAGTTATGCAAGGTAATTATATCAAGAATAGACAGATTACAGAATCTAACAAAAACTACAAAAAAAACTTACTTGTTACAACTCAAAATACAAACAAAAGTACAATAAAAGTAGCTAGACATGATATTGGGAGGAACTAGTGGAAGACTAGAATCGACTCAGCACCCCCCATATTGAGAAAAAACCGATCATTTAATCGATTTTAGCCTTTCAGCGCAACCATAATTACGAAAAAAGAAGTTCTAGTTCCGCCACTAGACAATATTTTATCATTTGAAAGTCGAGAGTCCGGGGAACTTGTCACTCAGATAGTACAATCTCGCTGTGCTCACTTTCCGGTGGCTCATTACTCTGATCTCCTTAATATTTGGCGAGTATCTGCATTTAGAAAAAAAATGATATCAGAGAAAAGTCATATATCACCCAAAACTTATTTAGAAAAAAAATGATATCAGAGAAAAGACATATCTCCCAAAACTTATTAAGTTTTTTACGGATAAAACGCATAACCAAATAATTTTAATTAATTCATATTCTACTAAGGAAAGGTAACAAATCAGACAAAACTCACACAAACGAGGAAATCTTTTGTTTTAAAGAATGTGAAGTGGAACCAGCAATTTTGGTCGCTATATATTTTTGACACAAAAATACGGGAAACATGTTTTGCGAGAAATTCTTATATTCTTAGATTACTGATTTACTCAACCCAAAACTATTTGGATACAAATCCAGGGAAAGACTTCTAATTAGGAGAATAATCTTTAAAAAGTTTACGTGATTAAACGGACTTGCTTATTCATCTTCATTTTCCTTTAAAATCGGTACCAAACACACACAAAAAATATGCATTGGGTGAGACAAAGAGCATCATTAAATGACGATCAATTTCTTTCATTCGATTGTTTTATGAGCGTTAATATCTTCACATCAATACTTACATGGGGAATACAATGTCGACCCAATACCACAAGTATTCTCCAAATTCGAGTTGCTGTATGAATTCCAGCATTTTGCTTTAAGAAGAGAAGACTATCCCTTATATACAGACTATGGGCGCGTGTTTTCTGGATCTTCCAGCAATATACGATATAACTTCTTTATTGAAATTCTTATCCGCTGTTCTAGATGCAGTTTTGCATTAAGGTTCCAAGTGAGGTTGGAACTGCAGTTAGAACCAAGTGTATAAGGTTCCAAGTGAGGTTGGAACTGCAGTTGGAACCAGGTGTATTAATGGACAGAACTGTTTTAAAATTAAATGTACTTGAAAATAATTCACACGCACATTTAACAACGGAGTTCACCTAACTAGGCTACGTCTCCGGGGCACTTACCCAGATTATGATATTATAAAAAGCTTACAATATATGACTCAAGTCTTAATGAAAAACTTAGACTCCCTCTAGGTTTTTCTGCCTATCACTATATTGCTCCTACTCTATAACTATCAAATATAAATCAATGGCATCCCACCATTGTTTTCTTTTTGAAGCTCACGTGTATTCTCTCTAGAAAATAAGTTCTTTATAATTTAGAACACACACTTTTTACAAGCTAGGTTATCAACTATTTATAAGTAAAAACAATCTTCTTGCTTCAAGATCTTTTATGATTGCTTTTGACTTCTTTTGATTGGCTTCAATCTCTCCATATTGCACGTCTGCCTTTTGTAGGATTGACATCAATCTTCATAAGTTAATACCTGTTTAATAACAAGCTTGAAAGTAGGAGTTAGTCTTTTCCTATAACTAGGAAACATATAAAGATAATATCTTTTAGAGATAATATCTTTCCATATATATATGAAACACCTAACTCCATATTACATTCAATCTTTAAACGAATTATACTGAATATAGATAAGGAACAAAAGATTGAAACAAGTGATAAAGATTTGCATAAGAATAGAGATATAGATTTAAAAGGAAACATATCTTTATAAACTAATCTCCTTATATCTTTTAGGAAACATCTTTCCTTACCACTTTGATATTCTCAATTTACGCATATTAAACCTTTAAGATCATATGAGAATATATCCTGCATACTGTAGAACAAATAATAATCAATAAAGAACAGTTATGCAGATTTACAGAACAAGACAGAATTCTGCAGAACAGCAGGTTGGAACTGTGGTTGCAACTGAGGTTGCAACTGGTACTTGAAACCACCAACGCTGTCTCAGCAGGTTGTAGAAACCTATCAACATAGGTTGTAACTGAGGTTGTAACATTGCTTGTAACCTAACAACAGTTGTCTCAGTAGGTTGTAACTGAGGTTGCAACATTGCTTGAAACCTAACAACTCTGTCTTAGTTCTTAATAACAGTTAGGATTTATCTAGTAAAAACCAATAGACAATAAACAATATTTAGACCAGAAATCTGGTCCTAACAATCTCCCCCTTTGTCATTGGTTTTGACAAATCAATTAAGTTTATAAATCATCCCAACCACCTGCAAATTCAATATCAGCACAGTCTTAAATTGTATATCTCATAACAATACTTAAGAGTCATCTGTTTAAGCTCCCCCTGTATGTTAGAATTGCAGGCACTAAATAAGCACATAATGTATCCATTCATAAATTCAACTTTAAAGACAGCAATATTAAGTCTTGAAATTAAAGCATTAAACTGAACAATAAACTCATCTCCCCCTATTTGTCATAAGCCAGACAAACTAGTCACGAGGTATGTCTAAAGACATGGTTTCAACTACGGTTGGAACTGCACTTAGAACTTCGCTGTGTGGGTTTCCAGAAAGCTTAGGGTTTTTTTGATAAGTAGAAAGAGAGAGAGAATAAATCTGATAATTGTGATTGATTTGAAATAGTAAAAAGATTTTGTATAAATGGTAGTAAAGACCATATCTTTTTGTAATTGGAAAGAGATACATGCAAATCAATTATGAAACAGATTTAGCCAAAAAATAGGAAGTTTCTTATCAACAAGGCTTTTGAAAAATTAATAACTCTTAAATAACGAATAAAACAGTTGGCATTGAAGATAAATCAAGCAGTTAACACAGATAAACATTCCTTTGTAAACAGACTTATCCAAATTTGAAAATACAAGAGTTGAAGCTTTGAAGGAAATTTGAATTGATTCAAGATAAAGATAGCAATTAGAAAGATATTTAAGCTTTTGAAAAACAAAAATCTAGCAATTTACCTAAGAAAATATGTTTATCATTGAATAGCCTTAATAAAGATTAGATTTTAGGAGCTTATATTGAGAAAATCCGTTTTTATCTCTACACAAAAACTTGTTTGATGACCTCAGCAAGGAAAGAGTATAAGTGATGTCAAAAAAAATAAGACTTTGTCTTGACAGTTATAATGTAGACTGAGGTTTCAACTGATGTTTCAACTGAGCTTGCAACCAGTATTTTTAACACAAGGTTTCAACTGGAGTTGCAACTGAACTTCCAACCAACTATTGAGAGTGTGAGGTTTCAACTGATGTTGCAATTGAACTTGCAACCATCATAAAAAATTTGCACTTTGTGCTTGCAACTCTATTACCAGAGAGGTTTTTAAGGACAAGTTACCTCACATCTGTTTTTGAGACACCAAAAAGCGGCTTTTTCAAGACAAAAACATCATAGCTCAAAATAAGACTTTAACCTTAGAAATAAAACTTATTAAAGGTACTCAACACAGACATATTTAGCAAAAGTATTCAATTAGATTTATAATGACATACCCCTATGTCACTTCTTAATGATTCAAACTTGTTTGTATCAAGGGGTTTTGTGAAAATATCTGCTAATTGTCTTTCAGTTGAAACATGTTCTAAAATTAAGCTCTTTTCTTCAACTAGTTCTCTAATAAAATAATGCCTTAGATCAATGTGTTTAGTTCTGGAATGTTGAACTGGATTTTTAGCTAAATCTATAGCACTTTTGTTATCACAAAACAAAGTTAATATTTCTTGTTTGACATTATAATCAGTTAACATCTGTTTCATCCAAATAAGTTGAGTGCATCCACTTCCAGCTGCAACATATTCTGCCTCAGCAGTAGATAAAGATATGCAATTTTGCTTTTTACTGAACCAAGAAACAAGGTTGTTTCCAAAATAAAAACAACCACCAGAAGTACTCTTTCTATCATCTATGTTTCCTGCCCAATCTGCATCACAGTAGCCACTTAGAAAATGGTTTGTATCTTTAGAATACCATAGGCCTAGGTGAAGTGTTCCTTTTACATACCTTAGAATTCTTTTGACAGCTAGAAGATGAGGTTCTAAAGGATTTGCCTGATATCTGGCACAAACTCCTACACTTAGGCAAAGGTCTGGTCTACTAGCAGTTAAATACAGCAAACTTCCAATCATGGATCTATAAAGACTTGGACAGACATTTTTACCTTTATCATTTTTGGACAGTTTAAGGGTAGTACTCATAGGGGTTCTCTTCTCTTTACTTTCACTCAGACCAAACTTTTTAACAAGATTGTCTGCATACTTACTTTGGCACAGAAAAATGCCTTTCTCATTCTGTTTAACTTGCAATCCTAGAAAGTAAGTTAGTTCACCTCCACCACTCATTTCAAATTCATTCTTCATATCAGAAATGAATTCTTCTATCCTTTTATTAGAAGTAGAGCCAAAGACAATATCATCAACATAGATTTGAGCAATTATTATGTCCTTTGTGGTTTTCTTAGTAAACAAAGTTTTATCAACTCCTCCTCTGTTAAAGCCTTTTTCAATCAAGTACTTGGTTAATCTATCATACCAAGCTCTAGGAGCTTGTTTTAGGCCATACAATGCCTTTTTCAACAAATAGACATGTTCAGGAAAGTTAGGATCCTCAAATCCCTTAGGTTGACAGACATAAACTTCTTCATTAATCACACCATTTAGAAAAGCACTCTTTATGTCAAGTTGAAACAGTTTAAAATCATACAGACATGCAAGAGACAGTAGCATTCTAATGGATTCAATTCTAGCTACTGGAGCAAAGGTTTCATCAAAATCAATTCCCTCAATTTGTGTATAACCCTGAGCTACCAACCTAGCTTTATTTCTGATAATAACTCCATCTTCATTACTTTTATTTCTAAAGATCCATTTAGTCCCTATAATATTTTTATTAGAAGGTCTGGGTACTAAAGTCCATACATCATTCCTTTCAAATTGGGACAGTTCATCTTGCATAGCTAAGATCCATTCACTATCTTCCAAAGCCTCTTTTATGTTCTTAGGTTCTAACTGAGAGAGGTAACAAGCAAAATGAACAACATTATTTCTCTTACCTCTGGTTTTCATACCTGAAGTGACTTCTCCTATGACATTGTCAAGAGAGTGGTTTTTCTGAGTCCTTACATAGCGTGGCTTGCTTGTAGTTGGTATAGGAGATCCTTCATCTTCTTCTTCAGATTCTGTTGAATTCTGGGTTTCAACTTCAGTTCCAACCTCAGTTCCAACCTCAGTTGCAACTGGACTTCCAACCACTATGGGACTTCCTGTTTGTTGAGTTTCTTCTTTCTCTTTTTCTGAAATCTCAGGTTGTTCATCATCACCTGTAATCTCATCAACAGTTTTTAGGTCATCAAATAACACATTATAAGATTCCATAACACAGTTTGTTCTTTCATTGAAGACTCTAAATGCTCTACTATTCTGAGGATACCCAAGAAAGATCCCTTTATCACTTTTAGAGTCAAATTTACCAAGATGCTCTCTGTCTCTGAGAATATAACAAACACACCCAAAGACTTGAAAATATTTAACATTGGGTTTTCTTCCTTTCCATATTTCATAAGCTGTCATGGAAGTGTCTTTAGTAATGTAAACTCTATTGACTATATGACAGGCAGTATTAACAGCTTCAGCCCAAAATCTGTTGGCAAGTTTCTTAGAGTTAAGCATGACTCTAGCCATTTCCTGAATGGTTCTATTTTTCCTTTCAACTATGCCATTTTGCTGTGGAGTCTTAGGAGCAGAGAACTCATGACTTATACCTAAGGAGTTGCAGAATTCTCTAAACTTACTGTTCTCAAATTCTGTTCCATGATCACTTCTAACCCTAGCAATATTACTACTGGTTGAACCCTTTTCAAGTTGAAGTTTTAAGCACAAAGTTTTGAACAGTTCAAAAGTTTCAGTTTTATCCTTTAAGAACACTACCCAAGAGTATCTAGAGAAGTCATCTACAACTACCAGAATGTACTTCTTACCACCTATACTAGCAGTTTGCATAGGCCCCATCAAGTCAATATGAAGAAGTTCTAGGACTCTCTTAGTGTAGATTTGACTTATACTTTTGTGAATACTTTTGGTTTGTTTACCTATAGCACAGTCACCACAGACACTTTGAGTTTTAGCACTTAGTTTAGGAATTCCTCTTATCAATTCATTTTTAACAAGCTTATCAAGAGTTTTGTAATTCACATGCCCAAGCCTTTTATGCCAAATATCCACATTATTAGTAATGGCTTGATTACACCTACTTTGAGGCAATTCTTTTTCAGCTTTTTCAAACACATAGCAGCTGTTGGTTGATCTAACTCCAGTCATGATTAAATCATTGTTAAGATTAGTAATTAGACACCTTTCTTTGTCAAATTTAACAATCATTTTGTTATCACAGAGTTGACTGATACTTATAAGATTAGCTTTTAGACCATCTACAAGAAAAACATCCTCAATAACAGGCATTCCAGGTTTGTTTAAGGTACCTTTACCAACAATTTTACCTGTATCTCCACCTCCAAACACAACAGTGTTTCCAGTAAGAATGGTGACATTGGTTAAGAGACTTGCAGTACCTGTCATGTGCTTAGAGCAACCACTATCAAAATACCAATCATTAGAGGTAACAGCATTCAAGGGGTTAATGACAGCTTTGTTGTTAGCAATTAAGGTAGCTTTTTCTTTAACTTTCCAGACCCAGTTCAAATTTTTATTGACAGAAGCCAACCAAGTTTTCTGAGAAATATACTTTCTGTTTCTTTTTAAATAACACTGGATTTCAGAATGACCAGGTTTCTTGCAGAAATTACACAGCTTCAACCTAAAGTTATTTTTATACCTAAAGCTATTCAGTTTATTCATGGTTGCAACTTTGGTTATAACTGAGCTTCTAACCTTCTCTACAAAAACCTGAGTTTTGTTCCTGGTTGCAAATCTGGTTGCAACTGAACTTCTAACCTTATTGCCAAAATTATGAGTTTTAGCTCTAGCAACAGCTTTAATAAAGGTAGTTTTTCCTGTACTTTTACCACCATAGTAACCTAGACCACTGATATCTTTAGAACCTCTAGAATATGACAGCATGTCATCTAATTTTTCTGAAGCAGAAACATTCATCAGTTTTATTTTCTTTTTAGTTTCAGTAAGTTCAGCCAGTTGTAAGTTCATCTTCTCAGTAAGACTTTTAACCTCATCTTTTAGATTAACATTAAGTTTGCTTATGATCAAGGTTTGTTTACTCAGACATTTATACTTTTCATAAAGAACAAGATATTGCTGGGAAATGTCTTCATCAGAAGGTTCTTCCTCATCACTGCTGTAGGTTTTAAGAGTGGTTGTAACTTCAGTTGAAACATGTTCACAGTCACTTTCATAAGTAGGTTCTTTTTCAGTGATTATTCCCATAAAGTTAACAAAATTAGACTCATCCTCTTCATCACTGTTGCTCTCAGAATCACTATCACTATGAGTGGATATATAGGCATTTTTGTTCCTTTTTAAAGTATTAGCACACTCAGCCTGAATATGACCAAAGCCTCTACATTCTCTACACTGAATCTCTTTAGGCTTATAATCTTTGTTATCCTTCTCTTTAGAATTCCACTTACCAGTAGAGTTATTATTGAACCTGGATTCTGTCTTAAATAGGTTATCCCTTTTCTGAAAGTTTTTAGAAGAACCAGTATCATCCTCTTTTCTCTTGTAAAATTTTTTGAAAACCTTTTTAGCAAAGAAAGCTAGCTGTTCTTCATCACTTATTTTATCACAGACATTAGGTTCAGATTTCTTAGCCTGAAATGCTATTCCCTTTTCTGGTCTTTTTGGTTTAAAAAATTTCAGCTCATGAGTGCTTAGATTTCCTATAAGTTCTTCAAGTTTAAGATTATCTAAGTCTGTTGATTCTTCAATAGCAGTAACTTTTATTTCAAACCTTTCTGGAAGTGATCTAAGAGTTTTCTTAACAAGTTTAGCATCACTGTATTTTTCACCTAAGGTTCCAGCTTGATGAGCAATGTGGCAGATTCTACCATTAAATTGTTCAATGTTTTCATCTTCCTCCATTCTAAGGTTTTCAAATTGAGTAGTTAACTGCTGAAGTTTGAAAGCTTTTACTTTGGTAGTTCCTTCAAAAGTAACTTGCAAAATATCCCATGCCTCTTTGGCAGTTTCACAGTGAGAGATATACCTGAATACACTGAGAGTTACACCAGCAAAAATCAAGTTTATGGCTGTTGAGTTGGCACTTGATTTTCTGTCTTCATCAGCAGACCATCTGTCTTCAGGTATAAAAACCAGTTCTCCTTCACTATCAATGCTAGTTGGAGCCTCCCATCCATACATCACAGTTTTCCATGCATGTTCATTCTGCTGTTTGATGAAAGACCTCATTCTGATCTTCCATACTCCATAGTTTACACCTCCTTCAAGCAATGGAGGTTTGTTGAAAGCGTTTCCTTCCCTCATTAAGTCCATTTTTACTAGAACACAGGATCCACACTAAGTAAGGTCTAGTGTAAAGCTCTGATACCAATTGAAATTCCTATCCGCTGTTCTAGATGCAGTTTTGCATTAAGGTTCCAAGTGAGGTTGGAACTCCAGTTAGAACCAAGTGTATAAGGTTCCAAGTGAGGTTGGAACTGCAGTTGGAACCAGGTGTATTAATGGACAGAACTGTTTTAAAATTAAATGTACTTGAAAATAATTCACACGCACATTTAACAACGGAGTTCACCTAACTAGGCTACGTCTCCGGGGCACTTACCCAGATTATGATATTATAAAAAGCTTACAATATATGACTCAAGTCTTAATGAAAAACTTAGACTCCCTCTAGGTTTTTCTGCCTATCACTATATTGCTCCTACTCTATAACTATCAAATATAAATCAATGGCATCCCACCATTGTTTTCTTTTTGAAGCTCACGTGTATTCTCTCTAGAAAATAAGTTCTTTATAATTTAGAACACACACTTTTTACAAGCTAGGTTATCAACTATTTATAAGTAAAAACAATCTTCTTGCTTCAAGATCTTTTATGATTGCTTTTGACTTCTTTTGATTGGCTTCAATCTCTCCATATTGCACGTCTGCCTTTTGTAGGATTGACATCAATCTTCATAAGTTAATACCTGTTTAATAACAAGCTTGAAAGTAGGAGTTAGTCTTTTCCTATAACTAGGAAACATATAAAGATAATATCTTTTAGAGATAATATCTTTCCATATATATATGAAACACCTAACTCCATATTACATTCAATCTTTAAACGAATTATACTGAATATAGATAAGGAACAAAAGATTGAAACAAGTGATAAAGATTTGCATAAGAATAGAGATATAGATTTAAAAGGAAACATATCTTTATAAACTAATCTCCTTATATCTTTTAGGAAACATCTTTCCTTACCACTTTGATATTCTCAATTTACGCATATTAAACCTTTAAGATCATATGAGAATATATCCTGCATACTGTAGAACAAATAATAATCAATAAAGAACAGTTATGCAGATTTACAGAACAAGACAGAATTCTGCAGAACAGCAGGTTGGAACTGTGGTTGCAACTGAGGTTGCAACTGGTACTTGAAACCACCAACGCTGTCTCAGCAGGTTGTAGAAACCTATCAACATAGGTTGTAACTGAGTTGTAACATTGCTTGTAACCTAACAACAGTTGTCTCAGTAGGTTGTAACTGAGGTTGCAACATTGCTTGAAACCTAACAACTCTGTCTTAGTTCTTAATAACAGTGAGGATTTATCTAGTAAAAACCAATAGACAATAAACAATATTTAGACCAGAAATCTGGTCCTAACATTTATCTTTTTTTTTGAAAATGCAAGCAATTTACTACACTTGCAAGAATTCAAACCAAGAATATCAGTTTGAATTGCACCTCGTCTACAGTTCAGAGACCGGGAATAGGCCTCTTCTTTAAGGATGCATCAATAGCTCTCTTATTTAAAAGGTACCATTGAAGAACGGTATCATTAGTCAACCATGCTAAATGAATTTCAAAATCTAACATAAACTTTGCAAACCCATCATAATTCTAACATTTCAATATTATTTTGATTGCGACTTCATCAAACAGGTAAAAAAATAAAATAAAGAACAAATGTTACATTTGGATAATCTTGTTACATTGGCCATCACCTAAGCACACGTAGCACATGCACACAAAAATCACGAACTTCTCAATTGAAAGCCACATGCATGTATAATTAGAATCGATTCTTAATTTTTGTTCGATTAAATGATTTGATAGTGCCACTGCCACAGCCATGTTAAGTATGTAACTTAGCCTCACAAATCCAAGGAGAAACTACCCTCATCTTATGTCGTTCTTCAGGTCTTCATGGTTACCAGAAAGGAATTTAAGAGGAAAAATACGGGTTCAACTGAGGAAAATTGCAAAATTTGCAAAATAGTTTGGATTGTCAGTTACGTATCCATCAATATTAGTGTACAATCAGAAATGAACTGAAAACAAAAGATAAGGTTTCGTTGTATTATTATCAAGCAATATCTATAGCTTGAAGTGAGACATTGTTAAAACCCATGCTTGCACATGCTTATTTCTCATCTTAGATAAAATATATAAATTGTTCATTCGAGGCATTATGTAAAAATGAAGTGAAATACCCCCATTTTGATTGAATATCACATAACCAGTTAACTTTAAAGACAAGGTCACAGCTACTTGTCTTATGACATGTTCGGATAAAATTGTTACACTAGCCACTGTCTAAGCATAACCCAGGTATGAATCGAAATCCGCTCTTAGTTACTAAATTATAGATTAAGTCGTTTGATGCATGGAGGAGGATATGCAAATTATGTCTTTATCTTTATTTCATTTTATGCATTAAGATACTTTATTAGTTTCCTTTTTAATTCGTCAATTTTTATTATTTAATAAATAAGACTCGTTTTTCCTTTTATATTTTAAGATACTTTCATAACTTCATTTTTATCAACAATATGTTTTACCTATTTAAGTCCCGATTGTGGACATGTTTTGATAGACTTTGATTATTATTAAACCTTAAGAAATAGAACTTTCTCTCTCTAGTTATTTCGAGTTTTCTTGTTCCTACAATTTCGTATTAATAAGCCTACAATATAACCAATATCTTGTTCCAACGTCACCGTTGCTGGGTCAATTTGATTGATCAAAATTATGGCTGTAAATGAAACGAAACGAACCGAACAACCCTCTGTTTATGTTCAGTTCATGAGCTAAAACTCTTGTTCATGTTCGGTTCATGTTCATTTAAATACGAACGAACATTTGACGAACATGAACCGAACATTTGACGAGCCGAACACGAGTTGTTCGTGAACATCTAATTTCTTCCAAAACATTTAATAATTGAAAAAAATATATATTTTTCTTTATTTTTAAAATATATTTTTCTTTTATCATATATTACTATATTGTTAACTAGAATAAACTACTTCACATATAATTAAAGTTTATATATTGTATAAATTATTTTTTACATACGTATGATTACTTTAACGAGTTAAATACTTAACGATAAAATCGGTGACTGTATTTATAGTATGATGATATAAATTAACATAATAAGTTCAAAACAATACAAACATATCATTTATATTATTATAGCATAAATAAGTTTATTAATTGTGTAGTGATATTAATTTTTGTTACATCTTTAATAGATTTATTTATTTTATTTTATCAAACTTTATATATAGTTACACGAACACGAGTTTAGACGAACCGAACAGAGGGTTGTTCATGTTCAGTTCACTTAATAGACGAACACTATATTCTTGTTCATTATCGTGTTCATTTATAAATGAACGAACATGAACCGAGCATTAGCCGAGCCGAACACGAACAATTTCACGAACAGCTCATCTCATTTACAGCCCTGATCAAAATTACACACATCTAAAGTGTAAATATAGGCTTAATCTGCGCGCTCTTACACCAAATTAAGTAAACTGTGCAGTCAAACCAGTGCTCATAACTACAAATGAAAAGTAATTTGACCCTAGTAATTACACTGATTATTCCCAAAATAAGAGTCAATCACCAACCAAAACTACGCAAACTATAACCTGTTCTATGACATGTTTATATGGTTGTACTACCTAATCCAATATAAATTCCAATCAAGCCAGTGACCCAGCCACAACTTTGAATGAGCGTGGTCAAAATCTTGACAAAATAATAAAACAATTAAATTAAGAAAAATGAAACTGTAAAAAGTGAAACATTGTTAATTTAATTTACAATGACCATTCATATCTTGAAAGTGATGCATAATATATTGTTCGACAAACTTTCAAATATATTTTTTTCAATATAAACTAATAAATCATATAAAGAAGAAAAAAATCAATGAATTTAACTAGTTAAGTAAGTTACAAAGTAAAACAAAAAGTATATTCGAAATAAACTAAAATAAGTTAAACAGTAAGTTTATCCAACTTGATTTATACATGTACATAACTATATAGACATTCTGTAAACAAACTACTAAACAACTAACTAATTTTAAAAGGCACAATTTATTTATAGATGTTTCATTAAGAATTTATTTTAATAAATGACTAACTAAAAATTTACCAAAATTACACAGTATCTAGCTTTTTCTAATAAAAAACTATTAAAAAGTACCCTAAGTTTTTTAAATAAGTAACAGTTGTTAAGCAAAAAATGATAGAATAAATAAAGTATAATATATTATTAATTTTGCATTCTAGTTAAATAGTTAGGATAAAAAAGAAATACTAAAAAGGAGAAAAAATCAGTTGTGACTCCAACTTAACTTGTGTTGATAATACCAGTTATGACCGGTGATCATATAAGTGTGATTGAATTTGGGATTCGTTAGTGTTAAAGTCGCCGCTTATATATAGAGAGAATTTTGAATATTTATAATAGATCTGATATTTAGATGGAATTGTGATTTTATGATTAACTTAATACCCCAGAGATATTTTGGTAAATTTTATAATTAACTTAATACCCCATGGGTATTTGGTAAATTTTACATGAAAGTCAGAAGGGTCAGTTGACCCTTATAGACCTTTACCGGTTCCGCCCCTGAATCAACCCTAAAACCCAATTTTAAGTTCCATACTATAATATTGTGCCATAATTAGGCGAACCAAGCTGAGTACATAATCCGGCCTGCTCATGTAAAGTATGTATGCTATCTAAGTATTTATGAGCTTCTTGGTAAAGCTTAGAAGCTTTTCTTTAGTGTTTTATTTGGTAGCAATTCGTTCATAAGCATTTGAGCTTAAATTTTTGCCTAAAGTTTAGAAGATTAATGCTCGATCCATCTAGTTTTTCCTCGAGTCAGAAAGCATAAGTTAATAGCGACAACTAAACACTCGGACTAGAATTAATTAGTTACAGGGAAAAGATAAAATACATTTGCTATCCAAGTATTTGTGGGAATCTTTTATATAGAGATTATAAGCTCAGAGTTACTTGTGCATTCGGTAGCATTTAGCTATTAAGCAACTATTATGCATATACTCTAGAATTTGAACGCTATAGATCCATCTAAGTTTTCCCCCGGTAATTAAAGGAAAAAAAAAATCAGACTACTCCCTCCGTCCCGAATTATAAGAAACAATATAAATACATGCAAAATTGGTGCACTTTAAATGTTGGAATTATAAATTTTCAAAGTTATTCATATAATTTAACATGCTAGGTATGTGACTAATTTTTAAAATTTACAATTATAACATGTAAACAACACAAAATTTGTATTGCAAAATTGCATGTATCAATATTCTTTCTAATAAATTGGGACGGGAGAGTAAAAAGGAACAACCAGCCAAATGTCCATTTTGGATTTATATAGAAGAAAAACTATAATTTGAAATTCGAGCTGAGTTGAGGGTTGGGGACCGTCTAGCTACAGAGGTACAAAATCCTAGATTACTCGGATAAGGAGGTAGATTGTTCCTAGAAAATCATACACGGCCTGCAAATTTAATATCACAGTCTACAAAACAAAATTCCCCAGAAAAGGGGAAAAAAAATATTCCAAGGGGGATGTTAATCTCAAGACTTGTAAGTTAATAAGTTTTGGTCTATAGCAACTTTTAGCAACGCGTACTAACAACTGAAGAAAAGTTCAATAATTTTCTGTTTTAATTAGATCAACTTTAGATTGTCTAGATTTTGGACTTGGATTTTAATCTCAACTTTTTTTAATTTGCTTAAAAATTAGATTGCAACAAGAAAAAAATTGCATTACTTGGTTGGTCAACTTAAGAGAAACCAACTTTTTATCTGCCTCAGATAATCCAGCTGTTATGCTTAAGAGTTAAGAGATACGGCAAACACATTTTAAGTAAGCGTGTGTTATTGCATGATTAGTGCACCCTGTGTCATAATTTTTCTTCATGTATACTATTGCCCTTGTTTAAGGTAAATGTAGATTGATTGATCTTGTACATTTGCTAAATCTAATCTTATATATATTAAATATCTTTGCCTAGTCTGCTATAAGCCTATAAAAGCCTGGCTTGTCTTGAAAACTATATATTGTCTGATCTGTACTTGGTGATTACTGGAAAGAGATACGTAAGTGGCTCATTCGTTCTACTCCGACGCTCTTCAAACCATCATGTTGGATCCCGAGAAGATTAACTATCCCTTTAGAGATTCCCATAGCCAGTGTGAAACACTTCCCATGCCTCTCAGCATCGACACAGAAGGGTTGTGTTAAACTGTTATTTCCATAATGTAAATGCAAAATTTATACTGTCCGTGGGGCTCTTAAAAAAATGGGGAGGCTAAACCCCATACCCCATTTTTTGGTCCAATATCTATCAGAGCGTTTGTCGGTTTTGGACAAATTTCGTACCGTTTCAAAATACTCTTATAGTACCAGTCACGCAATCACTAATCATTTCGTAGAGTTTAAACCGTTCAAAATGCTCCGTTAGAATTATATTATACAAAACAATTTTGTATATGTATAACAAAATTCCAACATATGGATAACGGTTGGCTAACTGAAAGGATGAGCTTTTCTTTTCCTTGTCTAAAAAGGTTGATAATGTACTATAATTAGTAATTACTTCTTAGTAAGGCAATGTATCTGCTTAAAAGCTAAAATTAGAAAATCAAACTCAAAGTTATTAAGGACTCAGGATCCTATAATGAATGTTTTTTTTTTGAAGATTAATCTTATATATCATTCTATTATAATAAGCTAACACAAGTCAAATGAGACTGTCCAATTTAGTCAATTTTTTCCAAAAATACTCCTATATTTTTTTATTAATTACAATAATACCATGCTCACATAAAAAAATAAAAAAATAAAAAATAAAAAATAAAAAATAACAACTAATAACACTATGTGTCCCTCTTTAACAACCAAAAATTCTTTTAAGTCTTTTAAGTCTTATACTATTTTTTTTTTATATTATGCACGTATTTGTATCATAACTACACTTATTTTTTATATTTTAATTGCATTGCGCGTCACATACGCAACGCGTGGGGCACGATTACTAGTATATATATATGGGGAGAGATATATCGACACATAAAAAAACACACTATGATTACATTTTAATCATAACCATATATATATAAGTTGAATGTTGAGTTAAGTTCACTTCACGAGCTTTGAAAGAAATAGAGAATAAACGGACAAAATAATGCGAGGACATAATAAACTTGTGACTTATATAATTTAAAATCATACGTATCAAAAGAACGTGTCGGCTTGAAAGGCAATTGGCAGTTGGCATTATGACTTTAGTTAAAGTCAATCCCAAAAGTTTTAAAAGTATTATGAGTTCTTAGATTTTTTTGATTTTTTTTTTTACTATCAATTTTAAACTTTAATTCCTTCTATGTACCTCATATAAATTGCATTTTTCATATGTACCACTTTTTATACTATATAAAATCTGAATTTTTTAATTTTTTAATTATCATATTAAACCATTAGTGTCTCTCTCTCAATGGCGAAAATGATTTTGCTCTTCCTCCGACGAATCGATGATCCATCCTCTGACGAAGTTGCTCCTCCTCTAAGGACTTTGCTCCGCTGTTCTACTATCTCTCTCTGCGTATGTGTTGGTGGCGGCATAGATTCGCCAGATCTGAAAACGATCGGAACTCCGACGACTTGTAAAAGAGGCTCATCGCGGACGTATTTCGTGAGAGGATTAGAGGTGATGATAGTCGAAGATCATAGTCACGTTTACGGTAATGTTTATTTAATTTACATATTTACATGTATACATATATATTGTGTTTGATTTGTTGGATAAATTATGTTTTGTTTCTAATTGAGATGTAACTATTTAGGGCTTATTTTTTTCAAATACAAGTTGTTTGAAACAAGCCCATTGTAGGCCTGACACAGAGGCTGGAACGGAGCCCGCTTTGGGGATGAAGTTAAGCTCCGTTTGGGGCTGAAATATACTTCGATTCGGGAACGAACTATATGCATTTGTTGCTGAAACGGAGCGTATTTGTTACTGATACCGATGTACAATTTGAAAATTAATTGTTTTTTGCACCAACACCCTTAAAGTGTTCGATGAAATGTCCGATAGATTTTATTGTTTTAAATTCGCTTGAATTTTGCATGTTTATGTGTAGGTTACGTAAAATACAAAATTTTATGAGATTTTGTCCGAATTGCAACTTGTTTGGGTTGAAATAAAGCCAATTTTTTGGGAGGTTGAAACCAGATGCACTTTCAGCTGAACCAGATACACTTTTGACAGAACTATATGCACTTTTATTGAGCTAGATGCACTTTTGGCTGAAACATATGCACTTTCAGCTGAACCAGATGCACTTTTAGCTGAATCAGATGCATTTTTGACAGAACTATATGCACTTTTGACTAGAATATATTCATTTTCGACTACACTATATTCATTTTCGACTGGACTATATGCACTTTTAACTTAACGATATGTACTTTCGACTAAATTAGATGCACTTTTAGCTGAATTACATGCATACTCACTTTTATTAAACTATATTTACTTTCGACCGAATTGTATACACTTTCGACGGAACTAGATGTACTTTTAGCTAAATTGAATGCATTTTCGACTCTATTTTATGCATTTTCGACTGTACTATATACACTTTTGGCTGTACTATATGCACTTTTATTGAAATATATACGTTTTTGACTGAAGTATATGTACTTTCGACTGAACTGCACGTACTTTCGACTGAACTAGATGCAATTTCAGCTCATTTAGATTAAAAAAAAAGACATTTTTATGGAAAAACCAATTTATGGTAAAAAAAAAATCACTCTTTAATGGAAAAAGTGTTTTTGATGAAAAAACAGCTTTTTCGGTGTAAAAAGTAGTATATTGACAAAAAAAATTATATATTTTTTTAAAATTTTGAAAAGTTTGTAATTTTTTTTCATTTTTTATGATTTTTTTAGAAAAAAATTGTTTTTTATGTTTTTTTTTATAAAATACATTTTTGTGTTATTTTTCATTTTCTCTGATTTTTTAAAAAATAGATTTTTTTTTGTTTGATTTTTTACTTTTTTTTGTGATTTTTGTGATTTTTTTATAATTTTTTATGATTTTTGTGATTTTTTATAATTTTTTGTGTTTTTTTATTGATTTTTTTCGGTTTTATAGAATTTTGTTGTAATTTAAAACTAATTTGATAAAATATGTGTATTATGTTTTGTATTGTATGATGACGTTTTAATAAATAAAGTAAATAATTAAAAAATAGTACTTATGGAGAATATGAATTTATAAATGTAATTAGAAGGAATATAAATTTTCATACTCATAAGGAATTCTTCATTTACTTTTTTTGAAGGAATAATATGTGTACAGATGGATAATGTTGTCTATTACCATAATAGTCTATTGTTGAATCATGTAATGTGGTCCATGAAATTTCAGAAAGCACTCATTATAACAGACGAAGCTACAAATAACAAATTTATGTCACATGATTTTTGGAAAATATCCTCGTTGGTTGGTATGTGTGGAAAATGTCATTTTCTTGCAACATGGCAAATTTAGACCCTCTGATAATATGATAAAATTTGATCGCCCAACAAGAAAAGTTAAGGTTAAAACAGAAGGTCATCTACAAGGATAAATTTTTTAATTAGTGTTGTTTTCCCTTGATCTCGTTTTATTTTTCTTTTGGCATTTGCCTCCTTGTACCCAATAACAAATTAAAAAATGAAAAGTTTAATTAGCAAATGAACCTTATTATACTTTGCAAATAATTGGTAATGGTAAAAAAAAAACTTGACTCTTTTTTGGAAATATGAAAGAGTGTTATAGGAGTATCTTATTTTTGCTTAGAACACGGGGAGCGAATAGTAAAATAATTGAGAGGATAAATGCTGAGGCAATATTTAATTATGTACAATGTACATAACATAAATTGATAAAAGTAGCTTATTAAAAGATTCTTTATGTATCATTTTGATTGTGTTCTTTGATGAATGCCTTGTTGTAGAATTACTCAATTATTATTCATATGCCAGCCAGAAAATAGCTTTTTTAAAACCTTAAAATTATTGAAAGGATATTAGTGCATACCCAATATATGATATGGGCGTGTATTGCTTTTGATATTATAAAATAGCAAAACATTCTATCATCTATGCAATGAGGACTTGGAAAATACTCATCCAGTATTGATATCGCAATTACCAAAACAAATCCAGTCCGCCTAACCCGAAAGGGTGGAAATGATACAAAAAATATTCAAAAATTGTCAAAAATAAATAAATAAATATCCAAAAATCACGAAAACAAAAACAAAAGTCAGGAAAAATCAGGGAGGTTGAAGAAAACCCAAAAAATCATCCAAGGATCAGAACAATTTACTAAAAGTAAAAAAGATGAAAATCTAAAGATTGCAAAAACGTCAAGAAAGTTGAGGAAAAGCCAAAAAAGTCTAATTTAGTGTACTAGCGTTATTTTTTAGACAGAAACTTAATGTCAGTACACTGAATCAAAACAATCATGAAACTCAGTGCACTAAATCAAAATTGCAAAACCATAGTACACTAAATCAAAAAAGTTGAAAACATATGGCACTAAACTATAATTTTTGCCGATAATCTTTATGATTAATTTATACTTGTGAAGGTGGTTATTTCTATTAATTTATAATTTACATTATAATTTTTTTTATTATCGACTAATACTCCTTTTTAAAGAAAAAATGCAAGCCAAAATACCAGCGTATTTTAGCTCTTGATGATCGTTATTATTATTTTTAAGCTTGTTATGGTGATTATTGCTATTTTTTATTATTTTCTAATTTATTTTATAAATTTTATACTACTGAGTTTGTTACTTCAATTTGACCTTTTAGAATAATCAGATACCGCATACCTAGTTATCATAGTATTTTAGCTCTCGATGATCGTTATTATTATTTTTAAGCTTATTATGGTGAAAATTGCTATTTTTAATTATTTTCTAATTTATTTTATAAATTTTATACTATCGAGTTTATTACTTAAATTTGACTTTTTAGAATAATCAAATACCACATACCTAATTCTCATTGTATTTTATCTAGATGCTCATTATTATTATTTTTAAATTATTACGGTGGTTATTGCCATTGTTTATTATTTTAATTTTTTTATATTAGCAAGATTAAGAAAAATAACAAATAATCGCTAGCCAAGATCTCATAATATTTAAGCTCTTGATGATAGTTAATATTATTTTTAAACTTTTTATGGTGGTTATTGCTCTTATTATTTATTTTTAAATTATTTTATAGATTTATTTATCACTTGCTAGTCTTATTTAAAACTTATTACGGTGGTTAGTTATTTTTTTATCAATTTAATATTGCCACCCTTGTTACTTAAATTTGATTTTTAATAAAAAGTAATTATTTAGCTCTCGATTATAAGGGAAAATTACTGTTTTTTGCCTTACGTTTTCAACTTTTTTGATTTAGTGCATAGTGATTTTGTAATTTTGATTTAATGCCCTGAGTTTCATACTATTTTTTTGATTTAGTGTACCGACGTTAACTTTTTTACAAAAAATTAACGTCCGTACACTAAATCAAAAGAAATCATGAAACCCATATATAACATTAAATTAAAATTGCAAAACCATATTACACTAAATCAAAAAAATGTGAGAACATAGGAGCTTGGATTTTTATACTACACTTTTTCTAAAAAAACGCACAAACCGTAAAAAAAATCTACGGTTTACAGAAATTACATGCAAACCGTACATTTAATGTACGGTTTGCAAAAATACATGCAAACCGTACATTTAATGTACGGTTTGCATATATTTTTGCAAACCGTACATTAAATGTACGGTTTGTATGTAATTTTTTTTTTTTTTTTTTTTTTGTAATTTCAATTTGTAAAATAGGAAAAATATATAAAATATGCAAATCCATAATTCACTTAGCTATATATAATTGTTTGTTGTTTGTTTATAGTAATTATAGAAATTATAATAATTGTTGATATTTGTCCCATTTTTGCATTATTTTCTTTTTTTTGTGTAATTTCAATTTGTAAAATAGGAAAAATATATAAAATATGCAAATCCATAATTCACTTAGCTATATATAATTGTTTGTTGTTTTTTTATATTAATTATAGAAATTATAATAATTGTTGATATTTGTCCCATTTTTGCATTATTTATTTTTTTTGTGTAATTTCAATTTGTAAAATAGGAAAAAATATATAAAATATGCAAATCTATAATTCATTTAGCTATATATAATTGTTTGTTGTTTGTTTATATTAATTATAGAAATTATAATAATTGTTGATATTTGTCCCATTTTTTGCATTATTTATTTTTTTTATGTAATTTCAATTTGTAAAATAGGAAAAAATATATAAAATATGCAAATCCATAATTCACTTAGCTATATATAATTGTTTGTTGTTTGTTTATATTAATTATAGAAATTATAATAATTGTTGATATTTGTCCCATTTTTTTCATTATTTTTTTTTTGTGTGTAATTTCAATTTGTAAAATAGGAAAAAATATATAAAATATGCAAATCCATAATTCACTTAGCTATATAATTATAGTTGGCAGATACCGACGCCTGACAGAGTAGTTCAAAATATGATTACGGCTGCTTTTTATGATATTCACACTATAGGTAATTATAGCGTAGACCGAGGCTTGCTTACAGCCTTAGTTGATAGGTGTCGTGATGAGACGCACACGTTCCATTTTGTCGATGGAGAGTTGGGGATATCTTTACAGGATGTAGAGATTATGTTTGGTCTCAGGATGGATGGTCTTGCTGTTACCCGATCGGAGCGGAATGATAACAGGGCGAGCAGGTTAGATATGATAGAGAGTTTGTTGGGTGTTAGACCGGCTGACAATCAAGTGGATACAAACTGTTTGACAGTTAGACTTAATTGGATGTTCCACACCTTTGGTGAATTACCCTCAACCCTAGTGATGACCGTTTGTTATATCAGTCTAGGGCTGCCATGTTATTATTAATTGGGGCACATGTGTTTTCAGATAAGAGCAGTGATCAGATTCCACTCTGGCCTCTGCCATTTCTGAAGGATTTTGACACATGTGCTGAGTATAGATGGGGATCAGCTCTTCTGGGCTGCCATGTTATTGTTCTGTGCCTCTCATTTGTAATGAGAAGATTGAGTTCCACGCCGCGGACAGGTTCATGAGACAGTTCAGTTTTGTTCAGCGGGTTCCTACATATATTTGGAAACCCAGACAGGGTCACAGCAAGGATAGAAGATATGGGATTGTGCAAAAACACGATTGACCTGCACTTTTTGCAGAGTTTATAACCGTGTGGAATGACCGCCACAAGCGGCTTGTTAACGGCGAATTTGGTACGAGGACGTCACCGGATTACATGAGATGGTATAGAGAGAGGACCCGCATCTTTATAAACCCACCTGAACTTGTCCGGCCATCTCACGGTTTCTGGGAGCATACGGGTGTGCTCAATAAAATGGTAACAACTAGTTAAAGTTCATTTAATGATAACCAAACAATTATTTTAATTATCTAATTAAATAATGATAACCAATTAATGATAACCAAACAATGATAACTCAATGATAACCAGTTAATGATAACTAAATAATGATAACTCAATGATAACCAATTAATAATAACCAAACAATGATAACTCAATTATAACCAAACAATGATAACTCAAAACGGGTAAATATTAATAAAGCGTAACAATTTTTATTTTTCTCAATCAAAACAAATAACCATCATAAACATGTAACATCATAACCAAACCATTAGTAATAAATATCTAAATAACACAAATTTGAATAAAAACCCTAATTTTTTTATTAAATGGGACAAATATCAACAATTATTATAATTTCTATAATTAATATAAACAAACAACAAACAATTATATATAGCTAAGTGAATTATGGATTTGCATATTTAATATATTTTTTCCTATTTTACAAATTGAAATTACAAAAAAAAAAAAATAATGCAAAAAATGGGACAAATATCAACAATTATTATAATTTCTATAATTAATATAAACAAACAACAAACAATTATATATAGCTAAGTGAATTATAGATTTGCATATTTTATATATTTTTTCCTATTTTACAAATTGAAATTACACAAAATAAATAAATAATGCAAAAATGGGACAAATATCAACAATTATTATAATTTCTATAATTAATATAAACAAACAACAAACAATTATATATAGCTAAGTGAATTATAGATTTGTATATTTTATATATTTTTCCTATTTTACAAATTGAAATTACAAAAAAAAAAAAAAAAAAAAAAAATTACATGCAAACCGTACATTTAATGTACGGTTTGCATGTAATTTCTGTAAACCGTAGATTTTTTTTACGGTTTGTACGGTTTTTCAGAAAAAATGTAGTATAAAAATCAAACCTCAGAACATAGGGCACTAGACTGTAATATTATATATATAAAAAAAGACTGTAATATTTCCCTTTATGTAGACATAAGCTTACACCTCATGGACACGTATTTATGTAGCTATACATATGTATAAGGTAGTAATCGTCTTTGACGTTGCGTGTGCGACACGTAATAAAATAAAAATATATAAAATAAGTATAGTTATAATATAAATATATGGATAATATAAAAAAAAATATAGTTTAAAATTTTAAAAAATATTTAGTTGTTAAAGAGTGATAAATAATTTTATTAGTTTTTACTTTTTATATTTTTATGGGAATATGATATTATTGTAATTAATATAAAGGTCATGTCACACGCGCGTTGCGTATACGGCGCGTAATGAAATAAAAATATATAAATAGATATAGATATAGTTATGATATAAATATATGGATAATACAAGAAAAAAACATAGTTTAAAATTTAAAAAAATGTTTGGTCGTTAAAAAATGAAAAATAGTTTTATTAGTTTTTATTTTTTATATTTTTATAAGTGTATGGTATTATTGTAATTAATATAAAAGTGTAGGGGTATTTTTAAAAAAAATAGCTAAATTTGACAGTCTCATTTGACTTGTATTGTGTTATTATAATAGAATGATTTTTAAGGACACATGTATACACTTCATGTGCAATTGTTTATACAATTTAGGTAGAAATATGTATATACTTCAAGCAATTAAGTGTATACCTTAGGCAATATAATGTATATAATTCATGCATACTTATGACTTTAAGTACAATTTTGTATACACATTTCAGGTACACTTATATAAGTGTACTATAACTGCTCCTAAAGCGTGTTCGGTGTTCGTTTCGGACTTGGCAAGAGTACGAAAGTCATGTTTAGTATAGTCGTATTGATTGAATGCAAGTACGAGTAGAATATTAAGACTGTTTTATAATATTTATACTCATTGATTTCTTTAATAAAATTTTGTTATTTAATAACAGTATAAAAAAAGTACTCTTTAAATATCTTTGATTATATCATTTTCTTATTCAATATTATTACTACTGAACCTAAATGAACTTAAAACTAGTCTTAATTAGTAACTTAAAACTAACAGTTAAACCCAACACTAACGAACAATGATAATAACGGTGAATAATAAATAAATGAAAACAAATAACGACTAACTAAACGATGAAATGAAATAATATTATTAATATAAGGGTTTATTGATGTTTTCTGTACTAAACTATCGTCTTTTAACAATTTGCATACTCAACTAATATTTTTAACAATTTACATACTAAATTAACAGAAATCGCTCAATAACCATACTATTCGTGACATGTTAATTCATGTTTTATGTACCAAACTATCGCCTTTTAACAATTTGCATACTCAACTACTATTTTTAACAATTTACATACTAAATTAACATCAATTGATCAATAACCATACTCTGGATGACATGTCAGCAATTAAAAAAACAGTTGGCAAAAAACAGATGAGTTATTTAATTAGTAGTTTTTTAATTATATATTTCTTCATTTTATAATTAGGGTTTTTGTTATCATTTTTTTTTTGGATTATTCAATTTACATTATTCGAGTTTTTAATTATTAGAGATTTTTAATTGTATATTACTTAATTTTATAATTAGGGTTTTTTTAACAATTTATTTAGATGAGTTATTCAGTTTACGTACTTAGGGATTATGGTTAAATATTGTTAATTAGTGGTGGTTAATTTCAGTAGTAGGGGTTTAATTATGTATATTTTTTAAATTGCAGATAACAATTTCATGTTCACCATAGCCTATCATCATGATGGTATAATCTCTCGAAGTAACAAAACAGAATATTTGAATGGTAGAGTTGATTACTTTGATTTTTGTGATGAAAAAGAGATCAATTATCTAGCACTTGTAGGAATGACTTACAAATTAGGCTGGTTAAATGTTAACAAGTTGTACTGTAAAAAAATGGGAACTTCATTTGAGGAAACTGAATTTGAGATTAGATTTGATAGGGATGCTGATCATATTGCTAACTACGTTGATAGCGCTACTAGAGTTGTGGAAGTGTATTTTATTAATTAGACTTAAAAGTACTTTTAATTTTCTTTTGTTGGTTTGAGAAGACCTGCTAATGGCTGCCTATGAATGAAGTATCTATTTTGGCAATTTAATGGTGTTATTTTGTTTGTATAGTAATTTGATTTACTGTTTTTATTGAGTAGTTTGTATAGTAAATGTTGTCATCTCAATGTTGTTTTTTGCCAACTGTTTTTTTAATTGCTGATATGTCATCCAGAGTATGGTTATTGATCAATTGCTGTTAATTTAGTATGTAAATAGTTAAAAGGCGATAGTTTGGTACAGAAAACATGAATTAACCATTTATTTAATTGCTGCTGTGTAATATTGATAAGTCCACGTAAGCTGTTTTTTGTCAACTGTGTGTTTAATTGCTGACATGTCACGAATAGTATGGTTATTGAGCGATTTCTGTTAATTTAGTATGTAAATTGTTAAAAATATTAGTTGAGTATGCAAATTGTTAAAAGGCGATAGTTTGGTACAGAAAACATGAATTAACCCTTAATATAACCGGTAGTCAACTATTAAAACGTAGAATGAATAAAAAAAATGATGATTACGACTAATAATTAATGATAAGTAATTCCATCTGTAAATTGTAATAACCTGATAATAATTAACAACATTTTGAACTCAAATTGGCCGAATAAACTATGTATTTGAAGACAATAACTAAACTATTGTTAATACTCAAACGATGATTAAACAAGTAAATAACTATTAAATTGATGATGATTACACTAAACGATTAATTAAACTAAACACTATGAAACAATAATAAATATACAAAAAACAAATTGATAAAAAGGTAAACAAATTACTTTATTGATATACTGAATTTTTTAAAGCAAGAAACGAGACCAGAGCGAGAAGTACACCACTTTGCATTAATAAAGAGTCTAACTGATAAACAATAATTCTTCAAATACCATGTATGAACAATCGATAATACATCTCTGGATTGACTTTAGCTATATGGGGTATGATGTGTTATGTATTGTTTTTTTTTATTAGCTCTTGAAAAGCATAGCTAGTTACTGTAGACTAATTAAATCGGTTCATTGATTTTTCAAACCAAACTAAACAAATTAATTATTGGTTTGGTTAGACTTTTAATATGTTTGTTTCGTTCCTTGTACACTTTTTAAGGCCACGCAATACACAACTTTGCCATCGTGCAAACCTGACATAATACACTCCCTCGATTACATATATTTAGTCAACTTTCTTATCTATATATATATAGAGAGAGGCAGGATCATTAGACACATATAAAAACACACTAGATTTACACATAGATCACAGCCCTCTATCTAATTTAACATTCAATGGTCCAGATTAGTTTTAATTAATACAGTGAAAATATCATGCATCAATTAAATTAAAAGCTCTATGCTCTTCTCACACTCATCACCACCAAAACTCCACCTCTTCATCACTATCGTCCGGCCTCCTTCTCAACCCGACGTCGCCTCCCAAACCGATCCCACCTGACCCAACACGTCACCGTAAGGGCTTCTCAGGTATCATTTTCTCTCTCTATATATATATGTATATATATATCTCTCTCATCCGTTCTTTTTATTCTACAACACTGTTTCTCTCTCCTCATATTTGAAAACCCATTAACAGCAGGAAAAAAGAATAGGAACCGGGTTATGAGAATGTTGAAGAAGGTAAGGGCTGTGTTCATTAACGAGTCGATTCGTGTGTTTCCGACTCGAAGACGAAAACGAAGACGAAGAAGACATATAAATAACCCTTAATCTCCTTTTGGTGGTAGCTGCTGTTAATGGGTTTTCGAATATGAGTAGAGAGAAACAGTGTTGTAAAATAAGAAGAGCGGATGAGATATATATATATATATAGAGAGAGAGAGAGAAGATGATACCTGAGAAGCCCTTACGGTCCCTTATGGTGACGTGTTGGGTCAGATGGGATCGGTTTGGGAGGCGACGTCGGGTTGAGAAGGAGGCCGGACGGTGGTGGTGAAGAGGTGGGGTTTTGGTGGTGATGAGTATGAGAAGAGCAGAGAGCTTTTAATTTAATTGATGCGTGATATTTTCACTGTATTAATTAAAACTAATCTGGACCATTGAATGTTAAATTAGATGCAGGGGTGTGATTGTGTAAACCTAGTGTGCTTTTATATGTGTCTACTTATCCTGCCCCATACATATATATGAAATATGATGGAATAATAATATACAATTATTTTGCAACCCGTCAAGTATTATTTATTGGATTAGCTTATATCTACATCAAATTAGGCATTAATTTTAATATCTTTTTTAAAAAACGTTCCAAATCCTTATTAATGCAAATTGTTCACGTATTGTTTTTTTATTCGAAATGTATAATGTCATGTTTTTAATTTTTAAATTTTATTGTAATTTTCAAAATATGTCATTATAGATATCGGAATAAAAAAACAAGACGCACATTTGTGTCCCGTTATAAAACCGTAAATATTTGCATTAATCAAATTTTGACTTGAATCGTTTTTAAAAAAAATAAAATATCCAATTTAATATTTAACTTATGTTCATGTAACATATATCTTGTTTATTAATCCTATTTCCCTGTATATATACAAACAACCCCACTCTCAAATTAAATTGCTCTACTCCCACAAAACCTTTTCTCTCCCTCAACTCAACCAAAGCACTAAACACTCATCCAAAAGAGTGATGGGTATGAACCAAAAAGCCATGTTCATGCTCACTATAATGCTAGCCCTTGTTGCCTCATCTGTGGCTCAGACCGCCCCCGCCATGTCACCAATGATGTCATCACCGCCACCCATGATGTCAACACCGCCTCCCATGATGTCAACACCGCCTCCCATGATGTCAACACCGCCACCCATGATGTCAACACCGCCACCCATGATGGTGCCAAAAATGGCTCCTGAGATGACACCTATGATGTCGCCTCCATCGCCACCTGGCAGTGCTCCGTCTCCGTCTTCATCTCCGTCTCCATCTGCCACCCCACCTGCCCCATCTGGCGCCCACGCCATTGGTTCTAGTATCGCCATGGTTGCGTTTCTTGGAGGGGTGTCCCTTCTTGCTTAGTTACATATGTATGTAACTACTAAGGCTTGTGTGGTTGCAGATTTGTCCAACTGAAATTCCAAGTTTTTTTTTGTATTCCATGAAAAAGCTAGAAATTTTGAGGTGGACTATGTTTTTGTTCTTGAAAACTGGACAACACAAGCATCTGATTTATGATTCGTTCTTGTATCGGTGTAGATTAAGATATTTTACTTGTGCATTCTTTGTATTATTATTATTTCCTACTGTTTCTTATTCATGTTTTTGTGTTTAAATTTCTCTTGATGTCTTTTGCTTCTTCTCATGAAATGAGCTCCTTCATTGTGGAGCTTAATTTGATGTAACAGATCTATAAGGTCAAGCATTTTGATTGTATCTGAATAAATATATCTTGTATTATTATTCTTGTGTTTGTGTTTGTAGACTGATTTCTATGATAATTGTTGGTTTCACCAAATTCCAACAATAATTCCGTGCGGTTTTTACTTTCTTGTTCAAAAGACCCCGTCTTAGGTAGTGCTGTTTCTTCAGGTTAGGAAAGTATAGTTTCAATGATGTTAGCTAACGTTCTTAACCTCAGTTTAATGATATATATTTTTCCCCTAACAGGTTAGAATATATATGTGTTTGATCGGGAAACTTAATACCGAAATACTTCAGTTTTCTTGTTTGAAAAAGGAAAAAGTATTAAGCTGATGAATCAGCCAATATATTACTTTTAACATAAACAAGCCATTTGCGTACAAAGTAGAAATTATGTTTAAATTGTTCAGTTTGATTTCCTTAGAAGTCCAACTAGTTGTATTCAGGTTTTTGTTTGTAATTAATAAAACACTAATTTAAAGTCAACTGATCACTTTTTTTCAATTGATTTACTTCTCTCTAAATTCATTCTGAACAGAGATCCATAATGTTAGCTTTGCATTAATTGCTAACATGCTTTGCATAAATGCGATTTGTTGGCCAGAGTCATTTTGTTCTTCAACCAAAATGATCAATGAATAACTGTTATCATGTTAAATGATTGGCATCAAGAAGAGAGGAAAGGTTAAGAGAAAAAGATGATCTCATCATGATTAAAGAAACCAAATAAGTAAATTGATTTTTTTTTAAGAGTAATTTTACAAGCAGCAACAAAACAAGTACTACTAGAAAACAAAGACATGTACATATTTGCTTCTAACAAAGTTATCCTATAATGCCATTCATTTGTTAAAGTGTGAGTTTAAAGTCTAAAACCATGTATGCAAAAGCTGTACACTAAAACTACTAATGTTAAACAGCTCATTGCAATGCAAATTGATAGATACATCATACAAATACAACACATTGACAGTGTAAATTGTATGAAACTATTTGCTGGAAATGACTAAAGGAGCAAACAGCTATTCGAGTAGTGGTGGGGCAAAACCTTGAGACAAAGTAGCATAAAGCTAGATAGCGATATGCACATGGCCTTTAGTGAATGTGTCGTGTGGGAGAGAATTTATTTATTCAAATGCTGGGATGCAAATATTAGTAGGTAAAAGGCTCCGGTTCGGTTTTTGGTAAAACCGAAACCGATTAAATTTTTCGGTTCAGTTTTTTTCGGTTTTCGGTATTTTTATTTTTTGGACCAAACCGGTTGGTTTCGGTCCGGTTTCGTGTTTTTTCGGTTATTTTTCGGTCTTTTTCGGTTTTTTCCGGTTTTTCGGTCCAGTTTTATTGTAAACCGAAACCGACCCGAAAAAGTTTCTGTTTTTCGGTTTCGGTTTTTTTTCGGTTATCGGTTCGGTTCGGTTTTTTCAGGTTTTTGCCGTTATCGGTTTTTTCGGTTAACATCCCGGGGACAAATGAAAATTTCATTATTCATGCAATTTGTAAGCCTTCATTTTGAAATGATGTCACATTACATGAAAGTATAACTATGCAAACAAGAGAATTATACACGATGTGGTCTGCTTTGCAATAATCATTAGCGCATTCGAAGCAATGAAGCAGCGTTCGTAACAATTGGTCCCTAACCTCCTCGTATAAGCATCACTCTAATTTCATACAGTCATGAACAAGTAACACAGAAGATGGACACTGTTTAAACACACAAATGATTAATTAGATTGTTTATGGAAAAGGACTCAGTAAAACGTAAAGATCAACATGCTTTTTACTCCTTTATTACGCTTTTTACAATTTTGTCAAGTTTCAGCACCGATTAAAACATACCTTACAAGAACTTTGAAACGTGTGTAATTTATAACTGTCAAAATAGTTACGAGGTTAAACACAAAAACGCAGTCAAATCAATCAGCTCGACATAAACTGATCGTGCCATAACAATTTACAAACAAATGGCAAAATCCAATTTCTAGCAAGCAAGGTATTTTTGTCTTTCAAGCTAGCTAGAACTAGAAGGTTACACAGCGGGCAAAGTGCTACATCAGCATTTGCGGAGGATGATTAAGCGATAAATGCCGAGGCACACAGCCTTGACGCATGCCCAACTGGCTTTTGGCTACTAGTAATTCTCATGAAATATTCAATTGTGTATGCTCATAGAAGGCTATTATCATTTAAGGAAAAAGCATCTAATTCCACGGACAGACCTGAAAGAATCATCAATCCTCTTTACACCTTTACTTTTTCCTTATCTAATGCTTTAAATAATCTGTTGATTGTGAAGAGCATTTTACACATCTGAAAAAAAGGAAAAAGGGCATCCTGGAGAAAGCTGAAATTATAAGCAATATGTAAAAAAGTTTCTACATTCGAGGAAGCCGAATAAAAAGAAAAAAAAAACAGCTCAGAAGCCTTGCAAAATAAAAAGAAGAAGCCAAATGGTACATATATTGAACTGAAAGGAGGGCCCTGAAGGCCTAAATAGTCTTGTTCATGATAATTTCATTCATCGATAATGATTATAAGATACTGTATAAGATAATGATTATAATTTCCAAGGTACTAGCTAAGTCTTATGACAAAGACTTGGAATTTAAAAGAATGGAATTAGCACGGTCTTACACATCACATATGTTTACTTGAACTTATCTCACCTCCTATAACTAATATCACCCATGTTTAGCTCACCATTGAAGTCAAGTAAGGCCAGTAGGTCACCAAACCATCAATATTGATCATCTTTAACTCACCATTGTAGTCAAATACGGTTGGAGAAAGAAAAAAGAAAAAAAAAAGATCTAAACTAAAATGCTAGTCGGCTTAGTGCAATTAGCTTGTAATCACCCCAAACCATGAATGCCACAAAAGCTATTGCAATGCTAAATTATGTTCTTTCTTTTTTGTCCAATTTGTATGAACACCTTCACGTACTGTTTCTATTTCTAGCTATCTCCTTCTTTGTTTTCTACGGCACTCAATACAGTCCACACATGGTGATGTACTCTTTGAGGGGGTCGTTTGTAGCTTGTTGGGATCAATTCTGTGCTCTTCTACTAGTATCTGATGAAGCTTCTCATTTTCCTTGAGTAGATCTTCTATCAGCCGTTGGTGCTTTAACACCTATGTACAAGAGAACAAGAACTTATAAATCCATACAGTACAAAGAAGAGAAGAAGTTAGAAAGTACCCAATAACACATGATACATCAAAAGCAGGGGTGACAATGAAGCAGACGGTTTGTGAAAACATACGTGTTCGATTGGTAAGGTGTTTGGTTCATTTTTGTTTCGTTTCTAAAGGAAATGAAAATGAACAGTATAGAGCTTGTTTAGTAAACGGGACGATCATGAGCAACGCTCTGTACGACTAGTGAAGTTTCTTTCATTTGGTTAATCAATGATTTCGATTCGGTTAACTGTGAACTTAACGAGGGTTTCCGGTTAATTAGTATTACTGCTGTCAAATTTTTATCCACTCAACACGATTTTTTTTTATATACTGAACCACCAAAAGTCGGGTATTTAATTGATTTTTTTTTAACAATTTGACAGGTGGTTCCAATTTCCAAGTACAATATCGAAAAAATAATTGTTTTCAGATCAGAAGAACAAGGTTGATAATCATTTTCTTTGTACACAAAATCAAAACTCTTGAAGGTGTACACAATTAGGATCTAGTAAATGTTGAATGCACAAACCTATAAAGGAACCCCCTCTAAGATGCCACTAATAAATACAAACATAGAACACACTACAATCTCTTGCCATAGATACTAAATAAACATAATATTTCTCATTTCTTTTCACTAAAACCATGTGTGATAATCATTTCTTTTGCCTGTCCTGGTTAGAAGAGTTACACATATTGGCTTTAAAATTGGCATAAAAATAATAGGGAAGAGTCATATGTTACCATATAAAGCACGTCTGTTTCCGACAGCAAGCCCCCACCCTACATAAGTAAAGATCACGAGTTAACAAAATTTTTCCACTCAATTTTCAGACAAGCATGTGGGGAAAAAATAGCGAGAACTTTATAAGCAGTATGAAAGGTTTCCTTCTTGGCTTCAAGTGTAAAAAAAATATTCATCTCCAATAGCCAGGAAGTAACGAAAGAATGCAAAAGTTGAGAAAAACCATATGTGCACAAATCTGAACTACATGCTTCACCTTAATTAAGTCAATTCGATACCAGAATCTTCCAAGATTTCACAGTAGTTTCCATATCCTTTTAAACAACAGCGCTAATCTTAAACAAGATGATAAAAATATCACTCCAGTTACCTACCGATTTATTTGAAACGTCATCCTCATCTTTCAAGATCGGACTCTGCAGAAATTTGTTGATAACCTTCTCCGTTCGGTTCCGATATGATAGGTCTGTCAAAGATTTTCTTGATGAAAAAGTTTCATTAGAAGAAACTCCATTTGTGTTTTTTTCCTCCATAGCCAAGCCTTGGGATATGTTGTCTGGTGCTTTTGTTGCCAATTGCATAATATTTCCAATTGGATTTTGAGTGGTGACACCTTGCAGTGGTTGTGTAATTTGGAGCTGATTAAACGGTAAACTAGAAGATGCGCCAAACTTCATCAACAATTTCATCACTGCTTGCTAGCAAAGACCAATAGTCAAATTAGGCACATAAACAAAACAGTTATCGCATTTCGTAAAGAAGAGACCATGATTTCTTTTTCAACTTACTGTGAGAGAAGATTGAATTTGATGAACCACCCCAGGTTTTATAGCAAGACCTGGAAAGCAAATATACTTCTTTTAAGCCAGGTATAGATGGGGGGTGATCAATGAGAACAGCATTTGACAGCGAAAAACATAAATGGGGGATTTTCAGGAGGACCAATGCACCATTTAAGTACAAAATACTCTAAAGAGGGAACAATTATTTATATAGTCTTATACGTACCAACTCCAAAACCGTGCCCAAAACCAACCCCACATCCAACACCTGCTTCGATGTTCTTTGCTCCCAACTTCCTCAGCTATTCAATCAGAGATAGCATAAGATTTCATTAGAATTATCGTAACAGGCGAAATATACATTAAGGGTTTGTTTGATTGCAGATTTAAGCTGGCTTTTTTGTGATTCAGAAAAAGCTAGGTACATTCAGCTTAAAGCATCTAGCTTGTTCAGGCTACAAAAAGCTCAGAAAAAACTGAGCTATAGGCTCATCTACCAAAAACGGTTTGAGCTTTTTAGGAAAAAGACAAACAAAAGAGCTGAGAAGCTGGAATTAAACAAAGTCTAGGTTAGATCTCAAAAATCCAAAATTAGGAGAACAGAAAAAATAACATACAGTGCTATTAACGTGCCCACTGACACCAGAAAGAGCATGGGTAGCACCACTGGTTGCACTCATTACTTGGTTGAGCATCGGTATTGAACCTAAAATTGAATTACATAGTGATATAACTGATGTATCTCTAGCCAATGGTGAATACAGAAGACATACAAGGAAAATTATAAGAATAGTATCTATCAAATAGCTTTCAAAGTAAAGACAAGAAGAAAAAAGAACAGATAGAGCCCATCAGACCATAACTCTGAACATAGATGTCAAAAATCTTTCTCCCAAAAAAAGACAATACCAGACCAACCCAATAAAGGATTTTACGACAAGCAACAATAGTAAGCAAAATATAAGCATTAAAAGCAAGCAGTCTAAAACTTTGAATATACTAATTACGAACCTTGGCCCTTTCAGATTATGAACAAACTTAGAATGATCAATAATTAGGAAATGAAATTTTGATAAACAAAAATAACAATAAAAATTGAATGTCTTATCCTAGTAGCAAGTATTTCTCACATACTGTTCTCACACAGTATGCTTAATGACCATGATTTACTCAAGTTTGTGTTTTTATCCTAGTAGCAAGTATTTCTCCTAAGGATGGAATGTCTTATCTAGTAACAGGTGTTGCACCATTTGTGTTCATAAATCATAATACAATACATGCACCAGTAAGAACATGTTTGTAAGCCTCTTCACACTATCACAGCATCAGCATATATAAGTAGGGATGACAATTTCGCGGGTTTCAACCCGACCCCGATCCTCCGCGGATCGGGTAAAAGTGCAATTCTATTCGGGTCGGGTTTAAATGGGTAAAAGTGCAACTTAAAGACTCTCTCTCTCATCTCTCTCATATACATTAAACTCTCTCTTTTATATTATTTTTATATTATAGTTCTAAATCAAATGATTTTTTAATCTAACTAACAAATTTTATTTGAAATCTTTGACATTTATGAGAATTATTTTTTAAAAGAAAGAAAAAAAAAATTAAAAACGGGTAAAATGGGTAAAATGCAACTTTGTCCTCAGGTCGGGTCGGGTTGAAACCCGCGAAATTGCTATCCCTATATATAAGTTCTATCAGAACTTAAGATAATACCCAATCATACACAGTAAATTGATAATTTGATACACATTACCATATGAAGAAAATAATGATATATGCATTCATATAATAATGTTAGAGGATTTGATAAAACAGTCACGGAAATGAAAGGTGTACGGTGTACTCTTACAGAAATTGAACAAAAGTAGTAGATTCTAAATTTGAAATATACATAGTATTCGGTTGCAAATGATACAGTTGCAGTTTTCCAAAAAAAAAAACTAGAGCAAAGAGCTTCGGCTACCTTTTTCGCCTTTCGATAGGAAGAACCCTTTTAAATCCATTACCTCCAACAATGTCTAACTAGAGAAAAGACACAATATACGTAAGTATAGAATCCCTCCCTCCCAAATTGTTACTTTGAACGGTAAATAACCCGTACCTCAACTGCCGAAATGAAAACTTAAAATAGTTATTCACACAGCTCAGTAGATGAAACTGGATGATTAAATTTTGAAAATTATTATTTTGTCAATCTAGATGCAAGTTATTTAGTGGTCAAAGTTGTACTACTTTCATGCAAGCCAAATAATATAGGACGGGGAAGTAATATTAAAGTTATTTTGTTGCTTAAAGTTACACGTAGTTTCGAACATACCAGATAGTATCAATATATATTGTCAGTCAAAGTTGCACGTAGTTTTGTATATATATATACTTAGAGAGAGAGAGAGAAGGGGGGGAGGGGGAGGGGAGAATTGAAATATATAGAGATAGAAAGAGATGGATACCAAGATTGAGAGGGCGGCCAACGCCGATACCAAGACCGCAACCGATACCGAAACCAGTGAAAACTTGACCCACTTTCAAAGCAAACGGATTCTCCATCTTCCACTTTCTCTCTCCTCCTCTTTCTCCTCCTATCATATTGCTACTACTACTATTATTATTATTGTTACTACTCTCGAACAGTTGAAATTGAAATTGAAATTGAAATTGAAATTGAAATTGAATTTCTCTCCATAGGCTCTGCCCTGTCTCTTCCAAGGAAATTAAAATTAAGGAGTAGGTTACAGCATGGTTGACAAACGTCTTGGTTTAAATTAAATTTACGGCGTAACAAACCCACATTTACGACGTTTGCAAAAACCGAAGTATTGATGTGTTGGTTTAGCGTATTAGTTTAAATTTTAAATATTATTTTAATTACTAAATATGTTATAATATTTTTGAATGTTATTATAAATAGTTCATAACAATTATCATTATAATTAAAATTAAATAATTAACAACTAAAAATTATTAATTAATTAAAACGTCTGTTTGTTATAACTAAAAATTATTAAAAAAAAAATATAAGCTTTTTTTAATTTAGAAAACTGTTACATGGATTGGTTAATAATTTTTTTGAAATTATAAGGACTAGTCCCTGTTATAAATAATGGCCGGATTTGTATTCATTTTTTATTTTCAGACTTTTTTGTAGCTGTATGGAAATTATAAGGGTCATTCACGTGTGTTTTTAACTGTCCATAAATATTTTTTTATTAAACTTAAAAATAAATGGACTGGTCTGTAATTAATATAAGAATCAGTCCCTGTATTATCACAGCGAACCAACACAGAAGAAATGGAGATTTTTTCTAAATTGGCCTAGTACCGTACAAAATTTCCTATTTTAGCATATTTTATTAATAAATTACAAAATTGGCCTACTCTATCTCGCTTTAGACTCTATCTCGCTTTTCGGATCAGCGAGATAGAGTTTAATATAATACGTCATCTTGTACCCACTTATTACTATTAGGGTTTCGGTACGGTTTGCTTTTTTTACTAAAACCGAAACCGAAACCCAACATATTTTGACTAATTCACAACTTGTTTGCATAAAAAAGTGTCAAATGGATAAAAAAAAATTAAATTTTGATTAATATTTAAGTTTAAGTTAGTCTCATAGGGTTCTATATTTTTATTTGGGTTTTTAGTGTGTTATACAATTTGTTTTTAATTTATTAAATTCTAATTTATTAAAAATAGAAAAAATAAATTAGTTATTGAAAAACATCATCTAAATATTCATTTTCTAATCTAACGGTGGTTAATCCGAATGTATCATAAACAGTCAAATAAGTTGACCGTTCCAAAGATGTACTTTAGATAAAGTGGTACAAAATAACAATTAATATGTTTGAAAATATAACTTATACTACTGGTGTACATAACAGAACCAAACTGATTATACAGACATAACTGATAAAAAACCGAACAAAACCGCTATATATATATATTTTCATGGTTTCTAAACCAAACCGACCCAATTATTTTTACTTGCATATAAATATTATTAAATATACATTAATAAGTTGAGACTTGATGTTTTACTTGCAATATTTTACAGTTATTATTTTGTTAAATAATTAGTAAATTTATTTGCTAGCGTAATTTTGAATGTTATGATTTTTTATTTATTAAAATTCAAACGGACCGAGAGAGAATGGTTAGGTTGAGATTAATTTTGTGATTTTTTAATTTATTCGGTTGGTATTTTAGTCAAAACCCGAACCACGAACATCCACCAAGCCTTAGTAGTAATTAGGCCTGGACGAAAAACCGGAAAAACCCAACCGAAAAAGACAGAAACCAAAAAACCGAAAAAAATTCGGGTCGGTTTTGGTTTTGGTTTTCAATAAAATCGAACCGAAAAAGACCGAAACCGAAAAGACCGAAATCGAAAAAAACACGAAACTGGATCGAAAAAACCCGATCCGGTTCGGTCGAAAAAATTAAAAGACCAAAACCGGAAAAAAAACGAACCGAAAAATATGTTGGGTTTCAGTTTTAGTAATAAAAGCAAACCGAACCGGAACCGTACCGAAACCCTAATAGTAATAAGTGGCTACAAGATGGGGTATTATATTAAATTCTATCTCGCTGATCCGAAAAACGAGATAGAGTAGGCCAATTTTGCAATTTATTAATAAAGTATGTTAAAATAGGAATTTTTGTACGACAGTAGGCCAATTTAGAAAAAATCTCGAAGAAATGGAAAGAGAGAACAGACATAAGAGAAGACGGAACCGACGAGTAACTGAGCGTCAACCGCAATCAACATCGATAAAGTTGGTCACAATCTGTGTCGCGGCTCCACCCACCGCAACCTACGTGCCTTAAACATGCTCTTAGTAGTTAGTAGCATGACTTGGGTTTAGTTGTGTTGGTTTTTTTGGAAAATGTTTTATGTTAAAATATTTTTTCTGAAATTGATTTTCCTCAAAGTTTTTTGATTTTCCCTTATTTTTCGAGTGTTTGCCAGAAATCGGATAACTTTCTCTCAAACATGAATCTGATGAAGAAATGTTAGTTTCCGGTACTATATATTTATTTATCAATTAGTGACATTTACATTAATTTTTCAAGTTACTTAATGGTCTTTACTTTATATATATATATATATATATATTTTTACTTATATTAAGTTTTTTAACTTATAAGTTGCATATATATGGCTCATAAATTTCAATAAGCTTGCTTAATTTATAATTTTTCCTTGAATATTATATAAATATTTACTTCTTTTTTTACTTGTATTAATAAGTTACTTCCCTTCATGAGAAATTCTTAAATTTTGATAAATATATTTTCTCTAAAGTTTTAAAGGAAACATGGGGATAATTTATTTCTGTTTCTCTTTATATAATTTTGATATTTCATAATATACACCATTGATTGATGATTTCAGTATTATTAGTCAGTAATAATAGAAAAATTCCTTCATATTCATAGATATAGGGGACATAATTCACATGTGTATATATTAATTAAGTCTCGCTTAGGCTGACTTAATGGTATTCTTTTACATTTTATAGTTCACCCGTAGACGTGGAATGGGGGAAGAAGTGGACTCCAGATGTATTATTTATTAATTGAGTTCAAAAAGAAAACTCTATCAATTGTTTTATAGATCATTTTTTATAATTTAAATAAAAATATATTCATTTTGACAGGCCATTGTATTTTAGTGTAATTAATGCATTATATATATAATACTCTTTCAAGTAAATGTAATAAAAAAGATAGACTTAAGAGATAAGTAGAAAAAGAACAATATTTATAATTTCAAATTATAAATGGCCCTAAAACGATGCAAGTTATTTTAAATTTTCAGTTTGGTCTTATAATTTGTATACATAGAAATTGAATCCCGATTTTACTAAAATGTTACATTAGATACGATACAAACACATACATTTTTAAGAACATAGGTTTTATGAACTAGTTTTATATATAAAAAAAAAAGAAGTAATTCATGTGATAAGTAAATTAGAATTTATTTAATATATATATATATATATATATAATTTTAATATTAGAAAAATCTTGTCTCGTAGTGACTAATCCACATAAGTTCAAAAGACATTTTGTGTTCTACAATTTTTTTTTGGTTTATTGTGTAACAATTATTGATGATGCAAAATTTTCTCAATTTATCTTTTTATATATTAAAAAAAATTACATTTCAGAAAAAATTGGGGTTAATTTTTAATACAATATAAAATATAAAACCAAGCTGAAATTTAAACTAACTTTTAGCCCATCAATTGACTCAAGTGTGAATTTTTTGATAATCAATATATTAATTGTTAAATTTGATATTGTAGTAACTACCACTACAAAAAAATATCTAAATCGCGACAGGATTAGTGACGGTATTTTTTTGTTACGAGCTTATTAGCGACAGTTTTTGTGACGGATTTGTGACAGTTTAGTTAATTTGCGACAGATTTGTGACAGATTTTTAAATTAGTGACAGGCTTGTGACAGATTTTGACTCCCACTAAACCAAATATTATTTTGTAGTATATGGGTTAGTACAATACACTTAACTAGTTTTACACCTATAAAATGACATTAATGCTCAAGGACTTGAAGGAAGAGAAAATGGAAGCAGAGTACCTGATTTTGAGTCAGGAATACTCTGCTTCCCCATACCATTGAATTTGTATTTTATTAATACTGTATTAATAAAATACAGATTTAATGGTCTGAAAAACAAAGTAACCCTGACTCAGAGTACTCTGCCTCCAGAGAAAATGGGAGCTCAAATGGTCCTATGGCTATACTAAGATTAGAAATGTGTCAAATTCATCAAAATATGGATCACAATGAAACATGAACTGTTCTTTCAAACCGTCCCCGGAAAAAATCTTAGTACTGCTTTAAGTCCCTATAGTTTTTATAAAATTATATGCAGTTTTCAATTTTCCAATTGAATTCCGCAATGGTTATCTACAGTAAAAAATCATGGCATAATATTACAGAGATCACCTTTATATTTTATTAAGGGTGTAAACGGTCCGGATTTTAACGGATTACCATCAATTATAATCCAATCTATTAAAACCGGATTGAAACTTGTTTAATCCAAAGCAAACCATTTACAATTTCAATCCAAATCAGACCAAACCAACATATTAGTTTGGTTTGATGCGGATTTGCGGATTCGACGGTTTGGATTCGGATTGAATTTGGATTTATTGAACGATAAATCACAACATCAAATTAAAATTTCGTTAGAAAAGAAAAGAAAATGCAGCATTAACACATACAAATGTCAACAAAACTTATATGTTCATGATTCTTAGGTAATATTTATTTATACAAAAAGCACATATTAATGTTTTTTTATATGACATAAGACATTTATGTTTATTTATTTTTGTTGGATTGGATCTAGTGCGGATTTAAACGGATTAATAGATTGGATTTGATACGGATTTAATGGTTTGTTTTGATTTGGTTTGGTTTGTATTACCACTAAAGAGTCGTAAAGCAATCCATTAATAACCGATTAAATTTTTTTGAATTCTAAATCAAACCGTTTGAAAAAAAAATACAACCGACATACTCGTTCAGATTTATGGATTGATATATATTACCTACATCCCTATATTTTATTAATGAAATTCATATGAAAAATGAAACAATATAGCTCTTCAGCTATCTTACGCTTGCTACTATTAAAAAGAGGAACTAGGCAGTGACATAAATGGTTGTTACTTTATGAAGCAAGAAAAACTCAACTTTTATTAATTATGTGTTGTATTTAAAACATCCCATTACAGCTTCATGTCAACCCACATTAATAATATAAAAAAAAAACATGATTCCACAGAGTGCTGTTACAAGTTTTAAATGTATAATAATTATTTTGGCATTCAAATAATACCAATGAAGTGAGTAAACTCTAAACCTATCATTCCGCAACTCTTAAACCAAATTTTTTTTACTTTTTATATATTTACACGACTTTATTGCTCCATTCCACACTTACTTAAATGTATTGCACACTCCATTACATGTATAATAATATATATTTGTTAAAAAATATATTTTTATCCTTCCAAATATACATGTATGGATTGCGAGTTATATATATATATATATATATACATGTATATATTATTAATACTAAATTTAATAAAAAAATATATTTTTAATTAATATTTAAATTTATGGTGAGATCAACTAAGATTCTATTACATTTTTATTTGAGTTTTTAATAGGTTAAATTTTTATTATGTTGAATATTTATATTTTTGTTTCATCAAATTATAAATTATATTTTATTTATATTTAAAAAGATAAATATATATTTTATTAAACAGTAAATGTGAGAGCTGTATTGAAATTGTGTTACTATCCCGTACAGTCTTTGCGATTCACCTACAAAATGGATTTTAAATAACAGTAGTAATAACTTTTTTATCAAACTAGTGAAATTAACTCAAAATCTAAACCACAACTTTCTCTACACGAAAAGATACACTCATAAACACAATTATTACTTAGCAAAATCTATAAGAAAAAAAAGAAGAGCAAACCACTAATCCATTCAAGATCGCTATGAACTCTCTTTGTTCTCATTTTGTTTCCACACCGTCTAAGTTTTCACATTCCGAAAATGCTAATTTTGTACAAAACAAATACGGCTTTCGAAGGCGTATAGGTGTATCTATCTCAGCGGTTCAATCTGGTGTTCAAAAGGAAGATATAGTCATCATCGGAGCTAGAATAGCGGGCCTTGCTACAGCTGTTGCTCTTCGCAGGTAGTAGTAATTTCCTCAACATACAAATCATTTATTAAATTCTCTATGGTTCTATATTTTCATCTTTCTAGAAGAAGGATATTTTTTTGGTGTAGCTAAAAATTATTCTTTTCAGCAGTAACCGTCATTACTACTACTATGTTTACTTGAAACCTGAAAGTAATATTTGATATTTGTATTTGGTTAGTAACGAAAAGAATAATTCGTGAGAAACATACTTTCAGGAAAATATGCATGAAGATGCTTGCTAGGAAAAGTATAGTTTTCATTTCCTGAAACTGTAAATACATTTATTCTCAATATGTACCAGATGAGCTTAAATAATTGGGCTTTGTTTGATTACAACTTATAAGCTCAAACTTTTGTTTAGAAGCTTGAAACCTAAACTTTTCTATTTTGTTGGCAAGGAAGCTTTAAGCTGGATGAATCCAATATTTTTCCAACCTAGAAAGTCCAGCTTATTTGCTAAAACTCTGCAACTAACGCTAGTGTTCTTTTTCCAGTAAAGATTGTCTCTTAAATTCTCTAGATTTCATTGTACCTCTGCATATATGTGACATATTAAATATAGTTATATATTGAAGGCTAGGAGTGCAGGCGGTGGTAGTAGAGCAGTCAGACTCATTGAGAACGAGCGGGACCTCGCTCACACTATTCAAGAACGGGTGGAGTGTACCCGATGCTTTAGGTGTTGCAGATGAGCTAAGGCCTCAATTTCTGGAAGTTCTTTTTCCTACAATAGCTATCGACTTTTGTTTGCTTGACTTCTTTTTTTGATAATTACACTGTTAAGCTCGTAGAGAAGGGATGGAATATGGAGATGTTTGCTAAGCGTAAATCCGAACAAGTTGCTATTTAGCGTTCATGCTAGTTGCCTGGTTGGTGAAGATTTTTTAAACAAATTTTGAATTCGTATTCATCCCATATTGATTGAAAATTGTTGACTGCAAATAATTAGCTTAGAACTGAGAAATCTCATGTGTATGCCATTTGAGCCATTTAAGTTAAAACGTAAGTATAAAGTATCCTGTCAACGATGTCCAAAGAAACTTTCAGTCCGTGAATTTTGTTTAGATTAGTCGATGGATTTTACTAAAGTTGATGAAAGTTAGCACAGTTTTGAAACAACTATAATCTTCATTGCAGAGTCTTTGTAATTTGTAGCTGAATCCAAAGCCTTCGAAGCAAAAACAATGTCCTTTGTAATCACATGTATAGTGAATAAAGGACTTATGATCTCGTCTTGATATCTCCATATCTGTTCACATAAACTAGAATCACCGGTCTATTCAACCAAACCAAATGAACTCGTATTATTATCTATCGTGGCTTTCTATTTCGTTTAACCGAAACTGGACCCCCCCAAAAAATGATTCTCTAATTAAACACAACGTAACATCTATTTATTTCTACATTTTAGTCTCCAATAGCTCAATCCGACTGTCGAACTCCACATCCCACCAAACTTTTTGGCCCTTATCTGTCATGTACTCAGAATACAACTCGCTTAGCAATATTTCAAACTCATACTATCCTTCTCTAAATTTTGTACAACTCCCTTAGCAAATATTTCAAACTCACACTATCCTTCTCTCAATAACAAAATTTATAAATACAATAAATTTCAGCTTAAGAAATAAGCGGGACACAAATAGACCGCAGTCCACAGACTCATAGTCATAGTCCTCCCAGACCAAAAAAATATCATTCTACCACCTTAATTAAAAAAAAATAAGGGAAAATTAAAAAAAAAAGCATATAACTTTTGAAGTCTAATTATAAAAACTACAAATCAAAACTTTTATTCTCAAAATATACAACTCTAATAAATATGTGTAATTATATGTTTTTATGTTTTTGAAAGAAACTTTTAGATGTTGTATGTTTTGGTTAATTGTATGTTTTGCACGTTGAACTCTTAAACAATTACTTAAAAAGTTAAAATCTATCGATTATTGCATTATTTCGAACCTCATATATCATATTAGTAAAAAGTTCAAAATCTCTCAATTGTTGCATTATTTCCAATCTCATATTAGTAGGGGGAAAAAAATCAAATATGGTCCCACTGTCCAAAAAGTTATGGTCCTACGTTCAAAACTTATATTTAACCGAAATAGGCTACTAGGCTTTGACTTAGCCACTTCTGTGTCTTTTCATTAATATCCCACATCGACCAATTAAACAACGAAAAAACAATATATATACAAACAAATGCTACATGCATAACACGATCTTACTTGAACAGGATCTGTTCTATAGGAATCGTACCTCTGTATCCTTGATTACTAAGGAGACAGTGACCTAAGTCTGGTGGATGAACTATGACTGCTTTAACCAGAGCGTGATTAACGGTTTCGTTAGATCCAGTTTCTGGGCTTAATCTTAGCAGTAGAGGATCGTTCTCGGTTAGCTTGACTAGTTGAGATGGTTAAGCAGTTGTCTGACAGACTCAAAAATCTTTTTAGTTTTTATTTTCTCTATAATGGTTAATTTAACGGCAAATGTCTACTTTTTGTAAGCCAGGTACTTGTTAATTTGCTTCTTTTTAAATGAAGCTCTTTATAATGCTTATTACTATTATTATTCTTCTTGAACTGCAGCCTTAGTGTCTGTGTATGCAGTTTTGCTTGTGAGAAATGTTGCTATAATGCTTATTAGTTATAATTAGTAGTATTGAACTTTTTGTGTCTGGAGGATGGGAATGGAAGTATTTTTATAATGCTTATATTTATTTTTATTGAAATTTCCAAGCCTTGTATTTGTATTCAAGGGGCTTGACAATTTTCTTGTGAGTTTTTTTTTTTTTTTTTGATAAGCAGTGAGAAATCTTGTTATAATGCTTATTAGTATTATTGCACTTTCGTTGCTTTGTGTTTGTATGCCATTTGCTTTGATAATTTGCTCGTCAGAAATGTTGCTATAAGGCTTATTAGTAGTAGTATTAAAAAAATTGTGTAGGCTGGAAATGAAGTTTTGTTATAATGCTTATTAGTAATATTGAACTTTCAGAGTCTAGTTTGTTTGCCAGGTGATTGATAATTTGTTTGTGAGAGACATGACGATTGATTGTTTTTAAATTTAAAACGCAGCAGTTAGCAGCTAAAGCGATTTTGCAAGTTTCAATAAAGTGTAATCTTCTGGAGTGTCGAAAGTTTAACTGAGAGTGTGTGGAGTTTGTTTTGTAGGTAGTTTACATATATTGTACAATGTGACAACGTTATTATATGTAAAAACATGTACAATTCACATTATAGTTATATTTTGAAGTTTTGAAAGCTCAAAGAAGTATCGTATTTAGGTGTGTGTGGATTGTGTTTTGTAGATCATTTACATATATTGTATAATGTGAGAACATCGTCATTATAACCAAAGCCATGTACAATTGAGTTTTATAATGAAGTTTAAACACTCAAAGAAGTCTCGGTATTACAATGGTCACTGGTAAGACCGTGAGACTTTTAAGTCTATAAGTTATCTTCTTAATAAAATCGTTTACAATCAGATTTGGAATAGTGACTTATGTGTAACCAACATATCTTGGTGAAGGGACTTCTTTTCACCGGTGAACCAAGTATCAAGCCGAGTTAACGATAGTCGCGCATAGTTGCGGCATTGTAACTATGTGTAATTTATGTCATCCATTTTCTATATAACAGAGAAAAAACAAAAGAGAACTTGTCTCGTGCAGATTATGTCTTTTGCTATTGTATGAAAAATGAATATCCAAACTGCGAATTGCAAGTGATGCAATAGGTCCGTTATGTTAAGTAACCTATTCAAAAGATCAGTTTTTGGATCAAAGTACCATAAACTTTAGAAGCATGGTTTATAAACTATATTATCTCATTGACTTGACCATTTTTAGAATAATCGGTAGTTTGCCATTTGTCCGATTAAGTAAAGATATTCAGGTCTCGTTTTCCTTCTACTTGCTTAACTTTATAAAAAAAGTATAGAGACTTGGATATCCTGTCTGTTTTTTATTGTAAATTTTCTTCAATTAACTTGAAAAGGAATCAGCTGTGCAGGATGAAGATCGATACGAAAGACGGAAGGGAATTGCGCTTGTTCACTTTCAAAAATGAAGACCAAAGGTTTATAGTTCACATCAATCTATGCCCGTGTTTGGTTGCAGCTTATAAGCTCGTTTTTTTGTCCTTTCTGGAGCACATTCAGCTGACCAACTTGAAACGTTAGGTTTTGTGGTACTTTGGCTTGAATAAGCGGGAAATTTCAAGCTGGGTGAACCTACTCTATACCTTTTTGAACCTAAAAAAATATAGGTTATATGGTTATATGCTTAAAAGCTGCATACAAACAAATCCTATACCTTGTTTTATCACATTTTGTTGAGCAATGTATGATGGCATAGCCAAGAGGTTCGAGCTGTGGAGAAGAGAATACTTTTAGAGACTTTAGCCAAACAGCTCCCAACAGATTCAATCAGCTTTAATTCTAGACTGGCAAAAATCGAAAAAAACGAATCAAATGAAACATTGTTGGAGCTCCAAAATGGGACCAGATTGGCTGCAAAGGTAACATTACTTTTCATTTTGGTCTAGTGTATTACTCTAGGCCTTCTTTAAATGAAGCTTTTAAGCTTAGTTTCTTTTCTTGCTTTTTTTATTTTAAAAGCTGGGATGCATTTGTTGATCATTTAAAACATCAAGTGTTCTGGCCTTTGGCCTGAAAAATGTAGAAGCTTTACATTGAATAAATACAGGTTTTTGTTTCTTCTAAATCAGACAATCCATTTAATCAGCAACCAAAGAAAGATCAAGTGCTTCAGTTATAGGTTCTGTGCAAACGTCGTGTTCCAGTATCATGGTAGAGCATTATGTCATACTTAAAACCGATACACTTTATAAGGCGTCGTACTAGGGGACACATTATAAAGCACAGACTAAAATAGTTTCTAATCAATATGAGAGAAATAACAAACTGAAGGGCGCCTACACCAAATAACTGTATTGTAACATCCCCAAGAGTGTAGAAGAATTTTCTAAATCATGCACTTCTCCACTAAAAAAACTTGTTCCAGAGAGTTAATCTACACTCCTGTCTATAAAACATTTATTAAGAAAAAAGCTAATCTAAGCTCATGATTTCAAATTTTCAATAGATTGTGATTGGGTGTGATGGGATCCGGTCCAGCGTGGCGAGTTGGATGGGTTATCGAGAGCCCAGGTTTGTAGGATAGTGTGCTTTTAGAGGGCTTGGTTACTACCCAGATGGACATTCGTATGAACAAGATGTACATGCGATCTACGGTAGTGGAGTACGCGCTGGATATGGGCCACTTTCTCCTACTAAAGTCTACTGGTTTATCTGTTTCAACAGCGACACACTAGGTACAACTTTGAATGATTTTTTAATTGAATTTTCCCTTGGTGATACTGTAAATTATACTATGCAAGTTTGTGAAACGATGATAATAGTGTAGCTGAACTGATCAACGTAGATGTTGGGATTAGGCAGAAGTAGAAAGGGTTACTTGGCTGCATCTTTTATCTCAGGATAGCATTTGTTATTATTTCCATTTATTAACTGCAGTGCATTTAGGTGACCAGGTTTAAAACCAAGGTTATTTATTTCTGCAAGATTGTTTTATGGCATAAACAAACTTAAAGTTTTGACTAGGTTAGACTAGCTTTTTTTCTCAGCCTCAAACAACTTAGCTTATGTGCTCGAAACTGGCCCAATGTGACTAAAGAAGCTTCATCTCTCTTGAGAGGGTTGTCAATTTACCAAGCTGATAACTTACGATCTCTGGTAACAGGTCCAAAGATCACGGATCCATCGGTGCTAAAGAAAGAGGCTCTAGACCTAGCAAAAAACTGGCCAGAAAAGCTCATAAAAACAATTGATTTAACCCCAGACGACACAATCATCAAAAACCCACTAATGGACAGGTGGTTATGGCCTACGTCAAGGCCTTCTGCTTCTTCCAAAAACATCGCCCTTGTTGGCGACGCATGGCATCTGATGACTCCCAATCTTGGCCAGGGCGCATGTTGTGCCCTAGAAGATGTTGGGTACGTTGTAAATAAACACAATAATTTATACGAAAAAATAAATGGACAAATAAACAGAAAATGGTTTCCTCAAATATATAAGTATCAATTACAAGATTTAACATAAAATAATGTAAATGATACCGAAAATGGACTAAAGTCCGAGACGAGTTAACTGCAAGCAGTTTCCCTTAAACGATATTTGCCCCGCCATCTCTGCTTCTGGCTAAATGGGGCACTTCGTTTCCAAGATACAACGTCTATCACATGTGACTCGGCGGAAACGGCACCGAGCCACGGTCGGGCCGTTGGTGGTGCGGTACTCTCTCTCTATATGTATGCATATGTGTTTGTGTGTGAATGTGTATATGCCATGTATTTTATTTCTCATGAAAAGATTATTCAAAAGCTTCAAGAAAAAATGGTTGGAAACCATCATTTTATGCATTTCTTTTGTAACTCTTTTTTTCCAATAAAGAGCCACACTTAATGGGGTAATTAAGTTTTGAAACTCACAATTTTTAATTGCATTCAAAACCATAAAACAAAGTTTTATCCAACAGAAGATTCCGTAGTTTTATCTATAAAAATTGCGAAGGCAGTTAAAAATGGTGAGTTTACAGTCGAAGAAGCTATCAGGTCTTACGAGAGCAAAAGGTGGCCTAGGATATTCCCATTGACGGTTCGTACAAATGTGGCTGGGGCGTTTTTACAGTGGGATAATCCGATTATATGTTCTGTTCGCAATAATGTTATTATGCCGAAGCTTGTTAGGTTAGGGCCTATGTTGGAGCATACAAACTTTAATTGTGGGCCTCTAGTGTGCTAGTAAAATTCAGATTTCTGGAGAAAATCTTACTGTAAAACTTGAAAGTTGAAAGTAACTTGCGTAGCACATGTAAATGATTTATAAAATACAATTCCATTGTGGATAAGCTATAAAATACAATTGCATAGCTTGCTTGGTTGCAGATTTAGATTCATAATATTTTCTCTTTTTAATAATTACCAAAAAATAACACATAACAAAATATATCACCAAAAACACAACCAAACTATTTATTACCAAAGCCACAGTGGAATTGCTATTTGGATAATACGAAAGAGTTTCATTGCCCATTCTTCACCAGAAGTCCCAAAAGCTTATTCTTGCACATTTCACTTATTTTTCCCTTAAAAAGCGTCTTATCAGAGTAGGATTGACTTGAGAAAGAAGTAACAAAAAAAAAAAACATTAAATGAAAATAATTTGTTCATCATTTCATAGCTTATGCAGAAATGAAAATTTCTATTTTTTCTTGGTACAAATCCTCTACCGTCAAATAGACACAGACTAATAATTAAAATCAGTTACTTCCTCACGGCAATATTTATGATCATCAATTCTGGTCAAAGGTGCTCATAATTTATTCTAGCCAAAGTCGTAACGCGCATTTAACCAATTCATGGTTTTAATTATATCATATGTTTGGTTAATTTTTAGGTTCCCGATTTTTGTTGGGAGCGTAACCATTTTTCTATTGCATAGTGCTAAAAAAACAAGTGAAACCTAAATCATGTACTATTTAACGAGAAAGCCATGCAAATGAATACGGGACATTTTTCGATAGAATGTAACTCACATTAGCAACATTGAAGTCACACTCTTATTGGGGATACTTATAAAAAAAATTGGCGAGACATTACGAGGAATAGGTTGTTTTGCTATCTGTTGCGTGAGGTTAGAAAATTAAGATAATTTTAGCATATTAAGTTTAGTGTTATAGACAAAACCGGCCGGATGGAAAGATCTTGTTCTTTCTATGTCTTAACAGAATCCTTGAAGCTCATCACCGAAATATAATAAGAGCAAACATTTTTACGAAAGCATCAGTTTGAATAATCTAATTTATGTCTTATTTTTTATCAAGTTGCTAAAACTTTTAGTAGAATTACTCATTTATATTGATTGAGGCTTTTAGCTAATCATAATTGAATGCTGGAAACACAAATTAAAGAGGCTTTGATAGATTATTAGTAACATTTCTTTAATTTAAGTAAATTAAGGATATAATTTTAGTAAAAAAGTAATGTTATGGTATAAATCAATCATATTTCTATTAAATACAACTTGAATTTGATAAACTAGTTAATGCTAAAACATTGTCATGGGGACACTCCATAGCAAACAGTTTCCATTTTACTTAGAAGTGACTTATACTACTTCTTTTTCTAATTAAGACAAGTCAATCTTATACTAATTTCAATTTACAAGTGACTTTTATAAAAGCAAACAAATTTTTTTAGCATTTTTTTGTACAACTATTAATTTACTATGATTTGCAAAACTACCATAAAAGTGAGTAAACCTATTTCCGCAACTCTTACAAGTTACACCAATTCTTTTTCCGTTTTGGTTCCGTTTATTTCATAATAAAATTTTATATGCGAAAAATATTTTCATGAGAAAGTTTTACACTGAAATTTTTTGCTTATCTTTCATTTACGGGCGGTTGGTGCATAAAAAAATTTCCATCCAAAATTTTAAAAAAAAATCAAATTTTTTTTAAACAAATAATTGGTAAAAATCGCAACATCTATAGGAAACTTTAGCTAAATGCATATTTTCTTTCATATACGTCACTTATAATAACTTATAATTTTCAACCTATAAACTCATAAAATTAGAAGTATAAAAGATATTATTGAGTTTTTTTAGCTTTTTCAAATTTTCTCGACACACACACACACACACACACACACATATTTTTTAGAAATTTTCCTATTTGTTACGTTTTGTATTGGTTAATTAGATGAAATTAGATGAAATATTAAATAATTTTGAAAGAGTAGCCTGTAATTAATACTCCGTAAACCGTTTATGACTTTATTTGTAGGGTAACCGTTTCTCCTAATTTTACTGGATACGTCGAAAAAATTTTCCGAAAAAAATATATTTTACAGTAGATAATTCACTTGAAAATTTTATTTTACCCATAAATAACACTCATTCTGCAACAAAACAAATGTGAATGCAAAGTCTTTGTGATCCACTGACAAAATGGAAATTAAATACCAGTAGTAATAAGTTTTTGACCAAACTATGGTGAACACTAGTGAAATTAACTCAAAATCTAAACAACTGTTTTTGCCTCCGCATACAACCTCAACCACAACTTACTCTACACAAAAAGATACACTCACTCATACTGTCATACACACAACCATTACTTAGCAAAATCTCTAAGAGAAAAAGAGCAAACGATTAATCCGTTCAAGATCTCTATGAACTCCCTTTCTTCTTATTTTGCTCCCACACCGACTAAGTTTACACGTTTCGAAAATGTAATTTTTTTACAGACCAAATACAGCTTTCGAAGGCATTTAAGTGTATCTATTTCAGCGGTTCAATCTGGTGTTCAGAAGGAAGATATAGTCATCGTTGGAGCTGGAATAGCGGGTCTTGCTACAGCTGTTTCTCTTCACAGGTAGTAGTAATTTCCACATGATGCATATTATTTATTGAACCTCTATGCAGTGGCGGAACCGGGATTTGGACAAGGGTGGGGGGCTGAATTACATGCGTTTTATTTGTAATTACGGGTGCTGAAAGTCTATATAATCATCAACTTTCAGCAAAATACATGAGAAATTTTCATGTTTTGCATGAAGAAGGATATTTTTTTTGGCGTGGCTGAAAATTCTTCTTTCAGTAGTAACCGTAATTACTATAGCATGTTCAATTGGAACTTGAAAGTGATATCTCATATGTTATTTTGTATTTGGTTAGTAACGAAATGAATAACTTGTGAGAAATTTACTTTCTGGAAAATATGCATCAAGAATTCAAGATGCTTGATAGGAAAAGTATAGTTTCATTTCCTGAAACTGTAATATATATTCTCAGTATGTCCAAATGAGCTTAAATAATTGGGCCTTGTTTGACTGCATTTTATAAGCTCAAACTTTTTGTTTAAAAACTGGGAAAGCTAAACTTTTCGATTTTGTTCGGATGGAAGCTCTAAGCTGGATGAACTCAATATTTTTCTAACCTGGAAAGTCCAGCTTATTTGCTAAAACTCTGCAACCAACATTAGTGCTCTTTTTCCCGTAACGAATAGTGATTGTCTCTTAAATGCTCTATATATATAGATTTCAATGTACCTCTGTATATATATGACATATTAAATATAGATATATATTGAAGGCTAGGAGTGCGGGCGGTTGTAATAGAGCAGTCAGACTCGTTGAGAACGAGCGGGACCTCGCTCACACTATTCAAGAATGGGTGGAGTATACTCGATGCTTTAGGTGTTGCCGATGAACTAAGGCCTCAATTTCTGGAAGTTCAAAGGTATGCTCTTTTTCCTACAATTGCTATCGAATTTTGTTTGCTTGGCTTATTTTTTTAAATCAGTCGATGGAGCTACTAAAGTACAAGAAAAGTTTGCACAGTTTTCAAACAACCATAGTGTTCAATATAAAGTCTTTGTAACAATCCAAAACCTTCAAATCGAAAAAATGTTCTATTTTGTCATATGCATGGTGTATAAAGGACATACGATCTTGATATCTCCATATTATTATAGGCTTTGGAACCACACATAATTGTTGACATAAACTTGAACCACCGGTCGATTCAACCAAACCAAATGGACTATTATCTATCGTGTTTTTCCATTTCGTTTAGCATAAACTGGACACACACAAAAATTGATTCTTTAAACATAGCGTAACCTCTATTTATTTCTACATTTTAGTCTCGAATCGCTCAATCCGACTATCGAAACACACCTATCCTTCTCTTAATAACAAAATTTTAATACAAAAAATTACAGCTAAAGAAACAAGTAGATCAAAGACGCATAGTCCTCCCAGACAAAAAAAGGCATTTTACCACCTAAATATTTACCTAAAATCTCTCAATTGTTGCATTATTTCCAACTTCATATCAGTACAAATTTTAATATATATATATATATATATATAGTTCCACCACCCATTTCCAACTTCATATCAGTACAAATTGTTGCATTATTTAACCGAAATAGGCTACTAGGCTAACTTAGCCACTTAGCTCTCTTTTCATTAATATCCCACATCGACCAATTAGACAACACAAAAACAATAGATATACACACATGTTACGTAAATAGAGCACGACCTTACTTGAACAGGATCTGTTCTATAGGAATCGTGTTTGCTATAGAACAGATCCTGTCCAAGTAAAGTTGTGTTATATTTACGTAACATGTGTGTATATCTATTGTATTTGTGAGAGCTGTATGGAAATTGTGTTTACTATCCCGTACAGTCTTTGTGATTCACCTACAAAATGGATTTTAAATAACAGTAGTAATAACTTTTTTATCAAACTAGTGAAATTAACTCAAAATCTAAACCACAACTTACTCTACACAAAAAGATACACTCATAAACACAATTATTACTTAGCAAAATCTATAAGAAAAAAAAGAAGAGCAAACCACTAATCCATTCAAGATCGCTATGAACTCTCTTTGTTCTCATTTTGTTTCCACACCGTCTAAGTTTTCACATTCCGAAAATGCTAATTTTGTACAAAACAAATACAGCTTTCGAAGGCGTATAGGTGTATCTATCTCAGCGGTTCAATCTGGTGTTCAAAAGGAAGATATAGTCATCGTCGGAGCTAGAATAGCGGGCCTTGCTACAGCTGTTGCTCTTCGCAGGTAGTAGTAATTTCCTCAACATACAAATCATTTATTAAATTCTCTATGGTTCTATATTTTCATCTTTCTAGAAGAAGGATATTTTTTTGGTGTAGCTAAAAATTATTCTTTTCAGCAGTAACCGTCATTACTACTACTATGTTTACTTGAAACCTGAAAGTAATATTTGATATTTGTATTTGGTTAGTAACGAAAAGAATAATTCGTGAGAAACATACTTTCAGGAAAATATGCATGAAGATGCTTGCTAGGAAAAGTATAGTTTCATTTCTTGAAACTGTAAATACATTTATTCTCAATATGTACCAGATGAGCTTAAATAATTGGGCTTTGCTTGATTACAACTTATAAGCTCAAACTTTTGTTTAGAAGCTTGAAACCTAAACTTTTCTATTTTGTTGGCAAGGAAGCTTTAAGCTGGATGAATCCAATATTTTTCCAACCTAGAAAGTCCAGCTTATTTGCGAAAACTCTGCAACTAACGCTAGTGTTCTTTTTCCAGTAAAGATTGTCTCTTAAATTCTCTAGATTTCATTGTACCTCTGCATATATGTGACATATTAAATATAGTTATATATTGAAGGCTAGGAGTGCAGGCGGTGGTAGTAGAGCAGTCAGACTCATTGAGAACGAGCGGGACCTCGCTCACACTATTCAAGAACGGGTGGAGTGTACCCGATGCTTTAGGTGTTGCAGATGAGCTAAGGCCTCAATTTCTGGAAGTTCAAAGGTATGCTCTTTTTCCTACAATAGCTATCGACTTTTGTTTGCTTGACTTCTTTTTTTGATAATTACACTGTTAAGCTCGTAGAGAAGGGATGGAATATGGAGATGTTTGCTAAGCGTAAATCCGAATAAGTTGCTATTTAGCGTTCATGCTAGTTGCCTGGTTGGTGAAGATTTTTTAAACAAATTTTGAATTCGTATTCATCCCATATTGATTGAAAATTGTTGACTGCAAATAATTAGCTTAGAACTGAGAAATCTCATGTGTATGCCATTTGAGCCATTTAAGTTAAAACGTAAGTATAAAGTATCCTGTCAACGATGTCCAAAGAAACTTTCAGTCCGTGAATTTTGTTTAGATTAGTCGATGGATTTTACTAAAGTTGATGAAAGTTAGCACAGTTTTGAAACAACTATAATCTTCATTGCAAAGTCTTTGTAATTTGTAGCTGAATCCAAAGCCTTCGAAGCAAAAACAATGTCTTTTGTAATCACATGTATAGTGAATAAAGGACTTATGATCTCGTCTTGATATCTCCATATCTGTTCACATAAACTAGAATCACCGGTCTATTCAACCAAACCAAATGAACTCGTATTATTATCTATCGTGGCTTTCTATTTCGTTTAACCGAAACTGGACCCCCCAAAAAAATGATTCTCTAATTAAACACAACGTAACATCTATTTATTTCTACATTTTAGTCTCCAATAGCTCAGTCCGACTGTCGAACTCCACATCCCACCAAACTTTTTGGCCCTTATCTGTCATGTAATATTTCAAACTCATACTATCCTTCTCTAAATTTTGTACAACTCCCTTAGCAAATATTTCAAACTCACACTATCCTTCTCTCAATAACAAAATTTATAAATACAATAAATTTCAGCTTAAGAAATAAGCGGGACACAAATAGACCGCAGTCCACAGACTCATAGTCATAGTCCTCCCAGACCAAAAAAATATCATTCTACCACCTTAATTAAAAAAAAATAAGGGAAAATTAAAAAAAAAAGCATATAACTTTTGAAGTCTAATTATAAAAACTACAAATCAAAACTTTTATTCTCAAAATATACAACTCTAATAAATATGTGTAATTATATGTTTTTATGTTTTTGAAAGAAACTTTTAGATGTTGTATGTTTTGGTTAATTGTATGTTTTGCACGTTGAACTCTTAAACAATTACTTAAAAAGTTAAAATCTATCGATTATTGCATTATTTCGAACCTCATATATCATATTAGTAAAAAGTTCAAAATCTCTCAATTGTTGCATTATTTCCAATCTCATATTAGTAGGGGGAAAAAAATCAAATATGGTCCCACTGTCCAAAAAGTTATGGTCCTACGTTCAAAACTTATATTTAACCGAAATAGGCTACTAGGCTTTGACTTAGCCACTTCTGTGTCTTTTCATTAATATCCCACATCGACCAATTAAACAACGAAAAAACAATATATATACAAACAAATGCTACATGCATAACACGATCTTACTTGAACAGGATCTGTTCTATAGGAATCGTACCTCTGTATCCTTGATTACTAAGGAGACAGTGACCTAAGTCTGGTGGATGAACTATGACTGCTTTAACCAGAGCGTGATTAACGGTTTCGTTAGATCCAGTTTCTGGGCTTAATCTTAGCAGTAGAGGATCGTTCTCGGTTAGCTTGACTAGTTGAGATGGTTAAGCAGTTGTCTGACAGACTCAAAAATCTTTTTAGTTTTTATTTTCTCTATAATGGTTAATTTAACGGCAAATGTCTACTTTTTGTAAGCCAGGTACTTGTTAATTTGCTTCTTTTTAAATGAAGCTCTTTATAATGCTTATTACTATTATTATTCTTCTTGAACTGCAGCCTTAGTGTCTGTGTATGCAGTTTTGCTTGTGAGAAATGTTGCTATAATGCTTATTAGTTATAATTAGTAGTATTGAACTTTTTGTGTCTGGAGGATGGGAATGGAAGTATTTTTATAATGCTTATATTTATTTTTATTGAAATTTCCAAGCCTTGTATTTGTATTCAAGGGGCTTGACAATTTTCTTGTGAGTTTTTTTTTTTTTTTTGATAAGCAGTGAGAAATCTTGTTATAATGCTTATTAGTATTATTGCACTTTCGTTGCTTTGTGTTTGTATGCCATTTGCTTTGATAATTTGCTCGTCAGAAATGTTGCTATAAGGCTTATTAGTAGTAGTATTAAAAAAATTGTGTAGGCTGGAAATGAAGTTTTGTTATAATGCTTATTAGTAATATTGAACTTTCAGAGTCTAGTTTGTTTGCCAGGTGATTGATAATTTGTTTGTGAGAGACATGACGATTGATTGTTTTTAAATTTAAAACGCAGCAGTTAGCAGCTAAAGCGATTTTGCAAGTTTCAATAAAGTGTAATCTTCTGGAGTGTCGAAAGTTTAACTGAGAGTGTGTGGAGTTTGTTTTGTAGGTAGTTTACATATATTGTACAATGTGACAACGTTATTATATGTAAAAACATGTACAATTCACATTATAGTTATATTTTGAAGTTTTGAAAGCTCAAAGAAGTATCGTATTTAGGTGTGTGTGGATTGTGTTTTGTAGATCATTTACATATATTGTATAATGTGAGAACATCGTCATTATAACCAAAGCCATGTACAATTGAGTTTTATAATGAAGTTTAAACACTCAAAGAAGTCTCGGTATTACAATGGTCACTGGTAAGACCGTGAGACTTTTAAGTCTACTAAGTTATGTTCTTAATAAAATCGTTTACAATCAGATTTGGAATAGTGACTTATGTGTAACCAACATATCTTGGTGAAGGGACTTCTTCTCACCGGTGGACCAAGTATCAAGCCGAGTTAACAATAGTCGTGCATAGTTGCGGCATTGTAACTATGTGTAATTTATGTCATCCATTTTCTATATAACAGAGAAAAAACAAAAGAGAGCTTGTCTCGTGCAGATTATGTCTTTTGCTATTGTATGAAAAATGAATATCCATTTTATACCTGCTTAACTTTATAAAAAAAGTATAGAGACTCGGATATCCAGTCCTATACCTTGTTTTATCACATTTTGTTGAGCAATGTATGATGGCATAGCCAAGAGGTTCGAGCTGTGGAGAGGAGAATACTTTTAGAGACTTTAGCCAAACAGCTCCCAACAGATTCAATCAGCTTTAATTCTAGACTGGCAAAAATCGAAAAAAACGAATCAAATGAAACTTTGTTGGAACTCCAAAATGGGACCAAATTGGCTGCAAAGGTAACATTACTTTTCATTTTGGTGTAGTTTATTACTCTAGGCCTTCTTTAAATGAAGCTTTTAAGCTTAGTTTCTTTTCTTGCTTTTTTTATTTTAAAAGCTGGGATGCATTTGTTGATCAGTTTAAAACATCGAGTGTTCTGGCCTTTGGCTTGAAAAATGTAGAAGCTTTACATTGAATAAATACAGGTTTTTGTTTCTTCTAAATCAGACAATCCATTTAATCACCAACCAAAGAAAGATCAAGTGCTTCAGTTATAGGTTCTGTGCAAACGTCGTGTTCCAGTATCATGGTAGAGCATTATGTCATACTTAAAACCGATACACTTTATAAGGCGTCGTACTCGGGGACACATTATAAAGCACAGACTAAAATAGTTTCTAATCAATATGAGAGAAATAACAAACTGAAGGGCGCCTACACCAAATAACTGTATTGTAACATCCCCAAGAGTGTAGAAGAATTTTCTAGATCATGCACTTCTCCACTAAAAAAACTTGTTCCAGAGAGTTAAGCTACTCTGACCGTGTCTTAAATACATTACTCTTGTTAATCTACACTCCTGTCTATAAAACATTTATTTAGAAAAAAGCTAATCTAAGCTCATGATTTCAAATTTTCAATAGATTGTGATTGGGTGTGATGGGATCCGGTCCCGCGTGGCGAGTTGGATGGGTTATCGAGAGCCCAGGTTTGTAGGACAATGTGCTTTTAGAGGGCTTGGTTACTACCCAGATGGACATTCGTATGAACAAGATGTACATGCGATCTACGGTAGTGGAGTATGCGCTACTTTCTCCTACTAAAGTCTATTGGTTTATCTGTTTCAACAGCGACACACTAGATACAACTTTGAATGATTTTTTAATTGAATTTTCCCCTGGTGATACTGTAAATTATACTATGCAAGTTTGTGAAACGATGATAAGAGTGTAGCTGAACTGATCAACGTAGGTGTTGGGATTAGGCAGAAGTAGAAAGGGTTACTTGGCTGCATCTTTTATCTCAGGATAGCATTTGTTATTATTTCCCTTTATTAACTGCAGTGCATTTAGGTGACCAGGTTTAAAACCAAGGTTATTTATTTCTGCAAGATTGTTTTATGGCATAAACAAACTTAAAGTTTTGACAGGTTAGACTAGCTTTTTTTCTCAGCCTCAAACCAACTTAGCTTATTTGCTCGAAACTGGCTCAATGTGACTAAAGAAGCTTCATCTCTCTTGAGAGGGTCGTCAATTTACCAAGCTGATAACTTACGATCTCTGGTAACAGGTCCAAAGATCACGGATCCATCGGTGCTAAAGAAAGAGGCTCTAGACCTAGCAAAAAACTGGCCAGAAAAGCTCATAAAAACAATTGATTTAACCCCAGACGACACAATCATCAAAAACCCACTAATGGACAGGTGGTTATGGCCTACGTCAAGGCCTTCTGCTTCTTCCAAAAACATCGCCCTTGTTGGCGACGCGTGGCATTCGATGACTCCCAATCTTGGCCAGAGCGCATGTTGTGCCCTAGAAGATTCCGTAGTTTTATCTACAAAAATTGCGAAGGCAGTTAAAAATGGTGAGTTTACAGTCGAAGAAGCTATCAGGTCTTACGAGAGCGAAATTTTTTCGGTTTTTCGGTTTCGGTCTTTTTCGGTTTTTTCTAATAAAACAAGAACCAGACTTTTTCTAATAAGAATCAAGATAATACACTTTAGCTGACAAAATTTGTAAAAATGTTTAAATCTGTTTTTGATACAGTTCCATTTTTTCTCCAGTGAGTTAATCACAGTTGGTCTGACCACAGCCATTTATTTGTGAGTTAATCAAAGCTTATTCTTGCACATTTCACTTATTTTTCCCTTAAAAAGCGTCTTATCAGAGTAGGATTGACTTGAGAAAGAAGTAACAAAAAAAAAAAACATTAAATGAAAATAATTTGTTCATCATTTCATAGCTTATGCAGAAATGAAAATTTCTATTTTTTCTTGGTACAAATCCTCTACCGTCAAATAGACACAGACTAATAATTAAAATCAGTTACTTCCTCACGGCAATATTTATGATCATCAATTCTGGTCAAAGGTGCTCATAATTTATTCTAGCCAAAGTCGTAACGCGCATTTAACCAATTCATGGTTTTAATTATTTCATATGTTTGGTTAATTTTTAGGTTCCCGATTTTTGTTGGGAGCGTAACCATTTTTCTATTGCATAGTGCTAAAAAAACAAGTGAAACCTAAATCATGTACTATTTAACGAGAAAGCCATGCAAATGAATACGGGACATTTTTCGATAGAATGTAACTCACATTAGCAACATTGAAGTCACACTCTTATTGGGGATACTTATAAAAAAAATTGGCGAGACATTACGAGGAATAGGTTGTTTTGCTATCTGTTGCGTGAGGTTAGAAAATTAAGATAATTTTAGCATATAAAGTTTAGTGTTATAGACAAAACCGGCCGGATGGAAAGATCTTGTTCTTTCTATGTCTTAACAGAATCCTTGAAGCTCATCACCGAAATATAATAAGAGCAAACATTTTTACGAAAGCATCAGTTTGAATAATCTAATTTATGTCTTATTTTTTATCAAGTTGCTAAAACTTTTAGTAGAATTACTCATTTATATTGATTGAGGCTTTTAGCTAATCATAATTGAATGCTGGAAACACAAATTAAAGAGGCTTTGATAGATTATTAGTAACATTTCTTTAATTTAAGTAAATTAAGGATATAATTTTAGTAAAAAAGTAATGTTATGGTATAAATCAATCATATTTCTATTAAATACAACTTGAATTTGATAAACTAGTTAATGCTAAAACATTGTCATGGGGACACTCCATAGCAAACAGTTTCCATTTTACTTAGAAGTGACTTATACTACTTCTTTTTCTAATTAAGACAAGTCAATCTTATACTAATTTCAATTTACAAGTGACTTTTATAAAAGCAAACAAATTTTTTTAGCATTTTTTTGTACAACTATTAATTTACTATGATTTGCAAAACTACCATAAAAGTGAGTAAACCTATTTCCGCAACTCTTACAAGTTACACCAATTCTTTTTCCGTTTTGGTTCCGTTTATTTCATAATAAAAAATTTATATGCGAAAAATATTTTCATGAGAAAGTTTTACACTGAAATTTTTTGCTTATCTTTCATTTACGGGCGGTTGGTGCATAAAAAAATTTCCATCCAAAATTTTAAAAAAAAATCAAATTTTTTTTAAACAAATAATTGGTAAAAATCGCAACATCTATAGGAAACTTTAGCTAAATGCATATTTTCTTTCATATACGTCACTTATAATAACTTATAATTTTCAACCTATAAACTCATAAAATTAGAAGTATAAAAGATATTATTGAGTTTTTTTAGCTTTTTCAAATTTTCTCGACACACACACACACACACACACACACATATTTTTTTGAAATTTTCCTATTTGTTACGTTTTGTATTGGTTAATTAGATGAAATTAGACTAAATATTAAATAATTTTGAAAGAGTAGCCTGTAATTAATACTCCGTAAACCGTTTATGACTTTATTTGTAGGGTAACCGTTTCTCCTAATTTTACTGGATACGTCGAAAAAATTTTCCGAAAAAAATATATTTTACAGTAGATAATTCACTTGAAAATTTTATTTTACCCATAAATAACACTCATTCTGCAACAAAACAAATGTGAATGCAAAGTCTTTGTGATCCACTGACAAAATGGAAATTAAATACCAGTAGTAATAAGTTTTTGACCAAACTATGGTGAACACTAGTGAAATTAACTCAAAATCTAAACAACTGTTTTTGCCTCCGCATACAACCTCAACCACAACTTACTCTACACAAAAAGATACACTCACTCATACTGTCATACACACAACCATTACTTAGCAAAATCTCTAAGAGAAAAAGAGCAAACGATTAATCCGTTCAAGATCTCTATGAACTCCCTTTCTTCTTATTTTGCTCCCACACCGACTAAGTTTACACGTTTCGAAAATGTAATTTTTTTACAGACCAAATACAGCTTTCGAAGGCATTTAAGTGTATCTATTTCAGCGGTTCAATCTGGTGTTCAGAAGGAAGATATAGTCATCGTTGGAGCTGGAATAGCGGGTCTTGCTACAGCTGTTTCTCTTCACAGGTAGTAGTAATTTCCACATGATGCATATTATTTATTGAACCTCTATGCAGTGGCGGAACCGGGATTTGGACAAGGGTGGGGGGCTGAATTACATGCGTTTTATTTGTAATTACGGGTGCTGAAAGTCTATATAATCATCAACTTTCAGCAAAATACATGAGAAATTTTCATGTTTTGCATGAAGAAGGATATTTTTTTTGGCGTGGCTGAAAATTCTTCTTTCAGTAGTAACCGTAATTACTATAGCATGTTCAATTGGAACTTGAAAGTGATATCTCATATGTTATTTTGTATTTGGTTAGTAACGAAATGAATAACTTGTGAGAAATTTACTTTCTGGAAAATATGCATCAAGAATTCAAGATGCTTGATAGGAAAAGTATAGTTTCATTTCCTGAAACTGTAATATATATTCTCAGTATGTCCAAATGAGCTTAAATAATTGGGCCTTGTTTGACTGCATTTTATAAGCTCAAACTTTTTGTTTAAAAACTGGGAAAGCTAAACTTTTCGATTTTGTTCGGATGGAAGCTCTAAGCTGGATGAACTCAATATTTTTCTAACCTGGAAAGTCCAGCTTATTTGCTAAAACTCTGCAACCAACATTAGTGCTCTTTTTCCCGTAACGAATAGTGATTGTCTCTTAAATGCTCTATATATATAGATTTCAATGTACCTCTGTATATATATGACATATTAAATATAGATATATATTGAAGGCTAGGAGTGCGGGCGGTTGTAATAGAGCAGTCAGACTCGTTGAGAACGAGCGGGACCTCGCTCACACTATTCAAGAATGGGTGGAGTATACTCGATGCTTTAGGTGTTGCCGATGAACTAAGGCCTCAATTTCTGGAAGTTCAAAGGTATGCTCTTTTTCCTACAATTGCTATCGAATTTTGTTTGCTTGGCTTATTTTTTTAAATCAGTCGATGGAGCTACTAAAGTACAAGAAAAGTTTGCACAGTTTTCAAACAACCATAGTGTTCAATATAAAGTCTTTGTAACAATCCAAAACCTTCAAATCGAAAAAATGTTCTATTTTGTCATATGCATGGTGTATAAAGGACATACGATCTTGATATCTCCATATTATTATAGGCTTTGGAACCACACATAATTGTTGACATAAACTTGAACCACCGGTCGATTCAACCAAACCAAATGGACTATTATCTATCGTGTTTTTCCATTTCGTTTAGCATAAACTGGACACACACAAAAATTGATTCTTTAAACATAGCGTAACCTCTATTTATTTCTACATTTTAGTCTCGAATCGCTCAATCCGACTATCGAAACACACCTATCCTTCTCTTAATAACAAAATTTTAATACAAAAAATTACAGCTAAAGAAACAAGTAGATCAAAGACGCATAGTCCTCCCAGACAAAAAAAGGCATTTTACCACCTAAATATTTACCTAAAATCTCTCAATTGTTGCATTATTTCCAACTTCATATCAGTACAAATTTTAATATATATATATATATATATATATATAGTTCCACCACCCATTTTCAATCTTATTTAACCGAAATAGGCTACTAGGCTAACTTAGCCACTTAGCTCTCTTTTCATTAATATCCCACATCGACCAATTAGACAACACAAAAACAATAGATATACACACATGTTACGTAAATAGAGCACGACCTTACTTGAACAGGATCTGTTCTATAGGAATCGTACCTCTCTATCCTTGATTACTAAGGAGACAGTGACCTAAGTCTGGTGGATGAACCATGACTGCTTAGCCAGAGCATGATTAACAGCTTTGTTAGGCCTGGTTTCTGGGTTTAATCTTAGCTGTAGAGGATCGTTCTTGGTTAGCTTGACTGGCTGGGATGGTTAAGCAGTTGTCTGACAGACCCTACTAAATCTTTTTATTTTTTTCCATTTTTTGGCTATGTTGCTAGTGTTCCAGGTGTCTGATAATTTGCTTGTGAAAAATGTTGTTATAATCCTTCTTATTAGTATTATTGAACTTTCACTGCGTAGTTTTTGTATGCCAGTTGCTTGATGTGAAAAATGTATAAATGTTTATTAGTATTATTGAATTTTTAGAGATCAAAGCCTAGTGATTCCTTCCCAAGTGATTGATAATTTGCTTGTGAGAGATGTGACAATTTATTGTTTTTAACAAAGCGGTAACTGGCAAGTTTCAGTAAAGTGCAGGCTTTTTGGGTGTAGAAAGCGTAATTGAGACGTGTGTGGAGTTTATTTTGTAGGTAGTTTACATATATTGTACAATGTGAGAACGTTAGTATATGTAAAAACATGTCCTGTTGACATTGTAGTTATATTTTGAAGTTTGAAAGCTCAAAGAAGTATCGTATTTAGGCGTGTGTGGATTTGTTTTGTAGACCATTTACATATATTTATAATGCGGCAATATCGTCTTTATAAATAAAGCCTTGCAAAATTGATAATATAATTACATACTAAACTACGACTGCTCAAAGACTTCTTGGTATTACGATGGTCACTGGTCTAAGCCTATTATATGTCTATAAGTTATGTTCTTAATAATATCTTTACAATTAGATTTGGAATATTGACTTATGTGTAACCTACATTTCTTGGTGAAGAGACTTCTTCTCAGTGGTGGACCGAGCATCGATCCGAATTAACAATGGTCGCGAATAGTCGCAGAATTGCAACCATGTGTAATTTATGTCATCCATTTTCTATTTAACGGTGAAAAAACAAAACAAAAAAGCGCGTCTCATGCTGACTATGTCTTTTTCCATTGAATGAAAAGTGAATATTGAAACTGCGAATTGCAAGTGATGCAATAGGTCCATTATATTAAGTAACCTGTTTAAAAGCCTCATAGTTTTTGGACCAAGGTACCATAAACTTTAGAAGCATGGTTCGTAAACTGTGTTATCTCATTGAGTTGATCATTTTTAGAATAATCAGTAGTTTGCCATTAGATCGATTTGAGGAATGCAATGCACATCCGATTAACTGAATATATTCAGGTCTTGGTTTCCCGCTATGTGCTTAACTTTATAAAAAAGGTATAGACTCAAATATCGTCTGTTTTTTTTAATGGAAATTTTCTTTATTTAACCTGAACCGGAATCAGCTGTGCAGGATGAAGATTGATACAAAAGATGGAAGGGAATTGCGCTCGTTCACTTTCAAAGATGAAGACCAAAGGTATAAGTTCACGTCAATCTATGCCCTTGTTTGGTTGCAGCTTATAAGATCGTCTTTTTTTGTCCTTTCTGGAACACATTCAGCTGACCAGCTTAAAACGTAAGCTTTTGTCATACTTTGGCTTGACTAAGCAGGAAGTTTCAAGCTGGGTGAACCTACTCTATACTTTTTCTGAACCTCAAAAAATATAGGTTATTTGCTTAAAAGCTGCATACAAACAAGTCCTATACCCTGTCTTTATCACAGCGTGTTGAGCAATGTATTATGACATAGCCAAGAAGTTCGGGGTGTGGAGAGGAGAATACTTTTAGAGACCTTAGCCAAACAGCTCCCAACAGATTCAATCAGCTTCAATTCTGGACTGGCAAAAATCGAAAAAAATGAATCAAATGGAACATTGTTGGAGCTCCAAAATGGGACCAAATTGGCTGCAAAGGTAACATTACTTTTCATTTTGGTGCACTGTATCACACTAGGTCTTTTTTGGAAGAAGCTTTTAAGTTTAGTTTCTTTTCTTCCTTTTTTTATTTCAAACTGAGTTTTTTTTGTCTTTGGCCTGAAAAAGGCAGAATCTTTACATTGGATGAACAGTGTAAAGTTTATTCTCCACTCAAACAATCCATTTAATTAGCAACCAAGAAAGACCAAGTGCTTCAGTTATATTGTCTGTGCTAAAGTCGCGGTCCAGTATGTATTGTGTAACAGCATTATTTCATACTTAAATATAACATGATAGTTTTTATCCGTTTGAAAAAATAAATATCATGTTAAAACCTATACACTTCCAAAGGCTTCGTACATAGGCGACACATTATAAAGCAAAAACTAAAATAATTTCCAATCAATATGAGACAAATTACAAATAACAAACTGAAGGGCGACTACACAAATAAGTGTTGTTACATCCCCAATAGTCTAGAAGAATTTTCTTAATCATGCACTTCTCCATTAATTTTTTTTTGTTACAGATAGTTTAGCAATTTTGACCTTAGCTTAAATACATTTCGCTTGTTAATCTACAACCCCATCTATAAAACATGTATTAAGAAAAAAGCTAATCTAAGCTCATAGATGATTTCAAATCTTCAATAGATTGTGATTGGGTGTGATGGGATCCGGTCCCGGGTGGCGAATTGGATAGGTTATCGAGAGCCCAACTTTGTAGGACAATGTGCTTTTAGAGGGCTTGGTTACTACCCAGATGGACATTCATATGAACCAGAAGTACATCAAATCTACGGTAGTGGAGTGCGCTGTGGATATGTTCCTCTTACTCCTACTAAAGTCTACTGGTTTATCTGTTTCAATAGCGACACACTAGGTACAACTTTGGAATTTTCTTGAATTTAAATTTCCTTTGGTTATACTGTATATAACTATGAAGGTTTGTGAAAAGTTGACAATGGTGTTGCTGTACTGATCAACGTAGCTGTTAGGATTAGGCAGAAGTAGAAATGATAACTTGGTTGCAACTTTTATCTCATGATATCATCTGTTATTTTTTCTCTTTATTAACTGCAGTTCATTTAGTTGACCAGGCTAAAATCAAAGTTCTGTGTTTTCTGCAAGTTTGTTTTATGGCATAAACAAACTTAAAGTTTTGATTTGGGCCAATGTGACTAAACTAGCTTTATCTCTCTTGAGAGAGTCGCCATTTTACCAAGCTGATAACGTAGCATTTCTGGTCATAGGTCCAAGGATCACGGATCCCTCGGTGCTAAAGAAACAGGCTCTAGACCTAGCAAAAAACTGGCCAGAAAAGCTCATAAAAACAATTGATTTAACCCCAGACGACACAATCATCAAAAGCCCACTAATGGACAGGTGGCTATGGCCTACGTCAAGCCCATCTGCTTCTTCCAAAAGCATCGCCCTTGTTGGTGATGCGTGGCACCCAATGACTCCCAATCTCGCGCAGGGCGCATGTTGTGCCCTAGAAGATTCCGTAGTTCTATCTAAAAAAATTGCAAAGGCGGTTAAGATTGGCGAGTTTACAGTCGACGAAGCTATCAAGTCTTACGAGAGCGAAAGGTGGCCTAGAATATTCCCATTGACGGTTCGTGCAAATGTGGTTGGGGCGTTTTTACAGTGGGATAATCCGGTTATATGTTCTGTTCGCAATAATGTTATTGTGCCGAAGCTTGTTAGGTTAGGGCCTATGTTGGATCATACAGACTTTGAATGTGAGCCTCTGGTGTGCTAGTAAAATTCAGATCTCTGGAGAAAATCGTATCAGATGATATCGAAATTGAATTGTGTAGTGCATGTAAAGGATTTATAAATTATTATACCACTGTGGTTATTAGTTTTAGAATCAATTTTCAAGCAGTATTGAAAACATGACTGTTTTCACGACATTATGCTAGCTTGTTTGGCGGCCAGAAGAAAAAAGACGTTCTTAAGTTCATCAAATTAACTCATTTTTTTATAAGCTAGCTTCTAATTTGGAAAAAAAGAATTGCAGCCAAACAAGCCTGATACGATTTGAATATGTTGGTAACCATGGAAAAATAAAAACATATTTCGGGGACCAATATTTTGTTGACTTGTACTAATTTTGTTCTCCATGTATTTTGATCAACTGTCGAGCTCGAAAATCTAGTCAAACAATTTGTTCACCTATTCACCTCCTTTATCAATCATGATAACATTTGTACTAACTACTAAACCGATTTTTTTTTAATTTGAATGTTAAACTACGTAAAATATTTTTGATTTTTTGTCCATTACCACCGTAAGTTGTGTTCATTTCTTAAACAAAGAGAAATACACTTAGGATAAACATTTAGGCTAACAGTACACATGGAAACGATAACAACAACTTTTTTTTTTCTTTCTGTAATACAATTTTCAATGAAAATGTTCAAATAGACCAGATCAACATAACTGTAGTTGCTATGTACAAACTAACAAAAAATTGATTTAATTCACGAAATGGTTCTCCTATTACAACTAGTTCACCTCATTCAAAGTTCCAGGAGACTTCAATCTTTGTAAAACTAGCTCAATACGTAGTAAACAAAAACAATTTTTTTAACTAGTATGTTATGTGCACGTTGCAAATGGCATAACCGGTAGGTTTTGACAAATTATTTAGTTCTCTTGAAGGACGGACAAAATAGGCGGTCTTATACACTATCTAATGAGAGCCCCGTGTTTGATTTGTAGTACTGTGATTCATTCCAAAAAGTATTATATTCATTTCTAATAGTACTTACAATCTTTTATAGATTACATTATCTAGCTCAAAGAAAATTGCCAAACACATATTCATAGGTATTTCATGAATACCAACTGCAATTTAAAATAAAATATAAACTGAAAATTAAAATTTGAAAGATCTACTTTAATACTGTATAGTAATATTTGATCTAGCATTTTCATAAACTATATTGCATTACTCAATTATGCAATAAAAGCCAACAATAATCAACATTATCACTTTGCTTTAACATCTTGTTATTTAAATTATCAAAAAAACATTAACCTTTTGTTTCTTTTATAATTTAATTTAATAATCTAGGTGTTCATGTTTCCAAATAAATTTTCTTTAATTTAAAAGTATAAACGTAAAATTATTATGATTGCGTTACCTACACAATGACTAATGTAAAAAAAATGTTTAAAAATTATATCACCACAATCCAAACAATATGCATGATAAAAGTCAAGAAAAGAAACTCATTTAAATATGTTACATTATCATGAAAAGGACTATGTATATACTCCGTTATCATTTAATTGTTCATTACGAAAATACGTGTAATTTTAAACGTCTTATAACTTATATCAAAATTGCCGAAATGATATTTTTTTAAATCTAATCATAAAATTAAATATTTGAACTATATGATTAACTTTTAAAAAAATTATTCTGACAATTTTGATACAAGTTCTTCACCGATCAAAATTGCACGTAGTTTCGTAGTGAATAATTAAATAAGAACGATTATAGTAATTGTTAGCAATATTTATCCTATCGTATTTCTTATTCAAATGTATATTCAACGTCTAGCATAGGTTAATTTTTTAGAATTTTAAAGATCGGGTATTTTTTTGGGACATTTCTTTGTTGCATAATTTTTACAATTCAATACAATTATTACTATTAATAATAATAAATGTTTGGCGTTAAATACTCGAGAATTTGTTGGTGTTATGAAATTTAAGTCAATTTTATTGATCCCTTGAGATTTGTACTTGTTATTGGAAAAAAAAAACCTTTACTCCGAAGATGAAACATGAAACTGTGTATTTTTATAAGCATAATTTCGCATAAATCCATAAAGCACTGAATAAAATTTTATAAGCATAATTTTGCATTAACCGTGTACTTGTATTCTTTTATTAGTCCTTAGCAATTTGAGCACGTGAATCCATAAAACACTTTTGAGATGGCCGAAAAACTGGAAAAATAGAACCGAACCGATAACGAAAATGACCGAAATCGAAAAACTGAAAAAATTTCGGGTCAGTTTCGGTTTTCAGTAAAACCGAACCGAAAAGGACCGAAACCGAAAAAAATCGAAAAAGACCGAAAAAGACCAAAAAATCAAAAAAATCAAAAAAATAAAACCGAAAAATAACCGAAAAAAACCGAAACTGGACCGAAAAACTTGTCCGGTTCGGTCCAAAAAATAAAAATACCAAAACCGAAAAAAACCAAACCGAAAAATATGCTCGATTTCGGTTTCGGTTTTGTCAAAAACCAAACCGGACCGAACCGGACCCATCTCTACAGACATGAGAGAGAATATGAAGGGTGATAGATGAATTAACCAATGTGAGTTGCAAATCAAACACTTGTACTCCAAGGGACTAAATAATATTTCGGCAGGTTTTGTTCCATATCTATTTAAAAAAAAAAATGTTGTTCCATTTCTATTTATAAAAAAGATATTGTTGTGTAAGCCTTTCTTCTAAGCTAAGATTTTGTTTAGTCACATCTTTTAAGCTCGATGTATTTGACGTGTATTGCGTTTTTATAGTTGAAAAAATGACATTTGAGATGGCAGCACATTTGTCTTCTATGCTTAACTACTTGGAGATCATTGCAATAAATAGAACTTAAAAAGAAGACATAAGAAAATGGGCTGCTATATGGTTGAGGAATTGACATTTGAGGTAAAAAAACAACAACATTTGTTTCTAGACATGATCAAATCCAATTAAATTGTAATTGGAGTTGGAGAGGACAAGTGAAGTTGGTTAAGTTAATAGTAGGTGAAGCTAAATGTCATGGTGGTTAAGGTCTCTTATTGAAGTTGATAAAAATTTGTACATGAGTAATTAGCACTAAAATTTACTTTATGGATGTTGAAAAACTTAATCACCCTAAAAGAACTTTTCTGTTTTTATATATAATGCTATCTATTGTAATAACGAAATGGTCAAAACGACCAAATTATGAAAAAGTCATGGAAATTAGAGCTGGACTTTTTGTACCGATTTGTACCAACCGATCGATTTTCGAACCGAACCAAACAAATTGGTACCGAAAGTTCGGTATACCGACTTTTCGGTACGGTACAACCGAACCAAACTTTAAAAGTCGGTTCGGTTTCGGTATTCATTTCGTATGTTTGGTACAATACCGAACCGAACCAAACATTAAAATTATAAAATATATATAAATTTACGCATAGTTATAACTTACAAATAAATTGTATTATAGTTTATTTTAATTTTTCTCACAACTTACTTTCCTATTTACGAAGCCAAATACAATCGTTAAAGTAGCAAATATAAGAATAGTTGTACACATTTTAATTTTTACAAACTTTTTTGCTATTTTATTGTTATCAAGAATTATTTTTTAATAATAATAATGTTTCGGTATAAAACGGAAAACCGAACCGTACCGAACCGAAAAAGTCGGTTACCGAACTTTCGGTAACCGACTTTTTCGGTTCGGTTATGGTATAATTTTTTTCAAACCGAACAAGTTCGGTTCGGTATTGATATATGGTCAAAAAAGTCGGTACCGTACCGAAACCACCCCTAATGGAAATACCTTTCCAATCGATCATCCTTTCTTAAGTCATTCCAAAACAATTATATATGAAGGCACCATGAGAGTAAAAGCTAAAAAAAAAATAGCCACGTTTACTTTCACCGCAATGATGTCTGCCGCCGTTCATCGGAATCCGGTCTATTTTGACAAGATGAAATCGCAATAACTATAGTTTCACGTTAATAATATTTAAAAAAAAAACTATAACTATTTATAAACAAGTATATTTGCTACCGTCATTCTAAAATAAAAATATATTAACTGAACCAATCATATATTAAATAAAAATATAAAAATAATTGATCCATCTGTTCTGCCACATATCCATATTAACGGGTAATATTTTTGATGTGAAATTTAGTGATCAAAAGCATTTTAATATGATACTATAATATATCGCAATAACTACCCTTTCACCGCATGTTTACAATCAAAATTTGAACCATAACCACTTATTAACAAATGTTTTAAAATGTAACAAATTAAGAAAAATCTTAGAAAATGTTAGTTTCTCACCCTGCAATTGCCAAAAGAAGTAAAACGAAAAGAACCAGACCAAAAAAAATACTTTTCATCTAAACTCCAGAAATAAAAACAAAAAGGCAAAAAACTAAAACAAAAGGCATTAATCCAGTTATTTATAGTGAATTACACGTGGAATTCACCATATAACCATATTCTTAAATTTGCATAATACTATAACTTAATAACTCCCTAACCAGAATACTTTTCATCCAAAATTGAGATAAAAACAAAAAGTCAAAAAGCTAAACAAAAGGCTAATTACACGTGGAATTCACCATATTTGTAGCGCTGCAAATGAGTCGAGCTTGACTGTTTGATGTGCTCAGACTGGGCTCGTTTACTAAACGAGCTCTAAAATCTTGCTCAGACTGGACTTATTTACAAACGAGTTGTTCACGAGCCTCTTCATGAGTATTCTCTCAACACGTTTTTTAAACAAATTTAATATCGTTTTACATTAAAAAAAAATTTACTTAAATAAAATAAGTGTTAAGATAAGCAATAATAAATTTAGTTACTGTAATTTTAGTTTTAATTAAATTTAGTTTAAAAAATAAATTTATTAATTAAATTAAAGAGTATTTATTTATCATCAACATTATACTCAATTAGATAAAACTTATATATATAAACATAAATATATATGAATTTTTTTTTATTAAAAATAATTAAACGAGATTTCAAACGAAACGAATATGTTCACAAGACTTATTATTATGTTCAGATTGAGCTCGTTAGTAAACGAACAACATAACCCTTTAACGAGACGAAACAAACAAGTTGACGAACCGCTGGATTCGATAGCCGGGCATAATATTCTTAATTTTGTATAACAATATAAAGTAAATGATAAAATACCGTCACGCCCACTGTCATATACTTTCCACATTTCTTGGCTCATAAATTAAAAAAATTGGATCTCTCTCTTTCTCTCTCTCTCTCTCTCTAGAATTTCAATTCCTTCGATCATGAACACAGAATAGTAAGATCCTTTTATTTCAATTTTATTATCCTTTTTAATATATCAAATATCTTATTGTTGGGTTATCATCGAATTTAGCTGGATCCGTAGGGATCTTTCATATCTATGTTTTTTGAGATTTATTTGTGATCATGTGCGTTTAATTTGCTCAATTTTCTGATTTTTTTATTTTTATGTTAATCAAACCCTTTGCTGTTTTGATTTCTGAATATCATATGAATTATGGTAAAAAAAAAAAAAGGATTTCTGGTGTATTTGGTTGAAATTATGGATATATATATATATGTATTATACATCTATGTATATATATATTGCTTTTAAGGGAGGGGTTAACAAGTTTCAAGTATATCTGTTTTTGGCTAATATATTGTGTGATTAATGTTTTGTGTATTTGTACCTGTAGTTGATTTGATTTTTTGTTATATTGTTGTCATAGGAATTATGTACAAAGAACACATTTTTCCAATACTATTGCGGTCATTTTTGATTGAAATTGTGTGTATATATATTTATATGCCTATGTTTATAATATACAAATATATAGCTATATAGAGAAGTTACTAATTCTCAAAACCTATGGATTTCGCTTAACTAATGAAAATTTAAAATTTGTTTATCACCTATATCAATTTATAGTTAGTCGTGTTTTTTTTGTTTTTTTTTTCATCGGAATTTGGTAGCTAAAGTGTTCTCTTTAAAAATTTGGTAGGGTTAAAAACTAGTTAAGTTTGATGGCAAGAAAAACGTTTGTGGTCAAGTTGTGGGTATGAATCCAATATAAGGATACTTAACTGGTGGGTTTTTGTTTTCGATCCTTTTCCTTAGTATTTTTGGTGGTGATGTTACTTGAAACGACTTGTTAGTGTAAAGTCCTTGTTTGTATCCTATTAGATATGAAAAAGGCGTGTAATTAGATTTCAGGACTACAACTTAGCTTTTTTAATAGTCTTTAATATTTGTTAAATCGTAGAAGCATCTCTTAAATATCAATTCTTAAACAATGAAGGAAAGTTTGGAATATATGCATGAGTTGACAAAATGTTAATTTAATACACGAAACTATAGATTTGTGTTTTATAGGACTTATTTATATGGAGATGTTTGAATAAAACAATGCACTAGTACAATGAAAAACGTGTAATGAGAAGAATCGACTTCTTCTTTCATTTCTTTTTTATCTATAGTGACCAGGAAAGCTGCTCAAATCAATGTTGATTTGTTGATTTCGATTGACCAAATTTATAGGCAATATACTCAAAGGTTGATAATGTTCTTTAATCCATGTATTGGATGGTCTGTTTTTGACGTGTATGTGATACATGGTCATATTGTTACAGGTCTCTGTTATTATCTCATATCTCACCATAATATACACAACCAAAACTAGGCTTGGGAATTGCATTTCGCCTTACTCTTTACATTCCTTTGCTTTCCTTTTGCATGTATTTACTATGTTCCATCTCTGATAAATGTAATTTATTTTTCTGCCCTTTGTTTTAAATTGCAGTGACTATCTGTTTAAGCTTTTGCTTATTGGAGACTCAGGTGTTGGAAAATCATGCCTTCTTTTAAGATTTGCTGTAAGTGCTGTTATACTCCCACTATAATACTTCATGAGATTTTTGTTTTCATGAACTTTTGTTTTTAAATGCGGATTGGTCTTATGACTACTTTAATATATGGTTCTCAAAAGCTTCTCCTTAGCACTTGGGAATGTTTTTCTTCGTTAAGATTCAAATATATTTTTCCATTGTCGGGGTTTTGATACGATCATGCCATTAATTAGAAGTTATCAATCTAGATAACATGGGTAATCCCCCGTGCCCATATCTTCACCTGATTGCACATTATTTATCCTTAAATTTCTTCGAGTAATACTGTAGGATTAACTCTAACCTATTTAAAAGCATCCCCAGACCCATTACGCCATTTGAAAATACTTTGAAATACTGTTTTTTCCCATTGCTTTCCGTATTGATTATTGTGTCTCCTGGTTTTATACGGTGTGATTTACTGTTATTTGTATTACAGGACGACTCGTATTTGGAAAGCTACATCAGCACAATTGGAGTCGATTTTGTAAGTATTTTGTTTCATTTCCACAGGTTTGTGAATTTGTTCTTTACCTTGAAGTAAAACTATAAGTTCCTTTTCTTTATCTTCGTTTGCAGAAAATCCGTACAGTTGAGCAGGATGGGAAAACAGTTAAGCTCCAGATTGTAAGTTCCAATCAATTGCATCCCTTAACTGTTTCGTTGTGATACAGATATCATTATCTAGATTTGAGAAACAATTTGGTCCAAACTCCGAAGCAGTCCTAAGAATCACGTCTTGATTTATTTTGTTAATTATGAACCTATGTCGCATGGATACGGATACGGGTATCGTATCTGATACTGATACTCCGATTCAGTTTTTTTGAAAATTTAGGATACGATACGGCTAAGTTATGTTGTAATTTTTTATAATAACTATTATATATATGTATATATTCTAAGATTTACATAACATATAAAAAATATACATGCGAAAAGAATGAAGTAAAATTCATGCAGTAGTCATACATGTTGAGTCAGAGGTCATGAAATCAAGCCTTTTGTGTAGTCGCACTAGACCAATTTCTATTCTATTCAACTTTTATATCAAACTTATCGATGGCGTATCGGTATCCAAGACGTAAACGATACTCTTAATGACATATTGGATACCGTATCCACGTATATCGGCGTATCCGTATCGATATCCGATACTCATTTCTTTATTAAGTATCCGTGCTGCATACTTATGAACGTAAAAAGATAGAAGCAGGGCCTGTTTGGGTTGAACTTTTAAGATAAGACTATTTGCTTTTTTGCTTGTAAGTTGCAATGCAATTGGTTGGTAAGGTTAACCGTCAAGTGTTCTGGTTGCCTGACCTGCTAGAAGTTTTGAGCTGGATATAAATATTCTTTAGGCTCAAATATTCCAGCTTATTTTCTTTCGAAATGCAGGCCCTTAGATGATGGATTTTTGAATATGTCGTTTTTTTTCCCCACTATTGTTCTTGTTGTGAGTTCTCATCATCCCTTTTATCTTTTATGTGTAGTGGGATACTGCTGGCCAAGAACGATTTAGGACAATCACCAGCAGTTACTACCGCGGTGCACATGGAATTATCGTAAGTCACAATGATTTTCTTTCTGTTTAGTTTTACTTTTATTATTTTTAATGGAGCTATTAATTTTGTAACTTTTTTGTAGGTTGTTTATGATGTCACTGATGAAGAGAGCTTTAACAATGTCAAGCAGTGGCTTAGTGAAATTGATCGTTATGCAAGTGATAATGTAAACAAGCTTCTTGTTGGGAACAAGTCTGATCTAACCTCACAGAAAGTGGTCTCAACTGAAACTGCGAAGGTAAGGCTTTATTTTATTTTTTTGTATGCTGGTGAAAGCTCCCTGGAATGGAACAAATTTTGTTGAAATTTGGAATAAATGATATGATCCAAATGGTGTTTTACCGTAGTACATTACTATGCAGTAGTAAACTAATAAGCGTGGGAAGTCGTCGGAAAGAAATAGTATGGTAAAGTTACTGATATAGATAGAGATGGACGTAGGTAGAGATGTATAACATTGGTGTAAGTTTTGTATATTTTATTTAGTGTCTGATGTGGTATACCACACCCTGCGATCAATATCAATATACATAAAGAATCAAGCTTAAGAAAAAATAAAACTAGCCCTTCCAGATTAAAAGAGTAGTACTAATTTGTCTTCTTTCCTATTTAGCCACTCTAATTTTCAAGTTTGCATTGGATACTTACTTGGAATAACTTCGAATACATTTTTTATTGTGAAAATTAAAAGAGAAAACTGTTATGAAATGAAAAGAGTTGGAAATGAAAAGACACATTAAGGAATAAGGACATCAAGTATGGAGATTCAATTTGCATTAGTGGAACATTATCTTTCCTTCCCCTGATAGCTTCTTTTAGTGGGAAGTGTAAGTTTTGACAAGTTATAGAGTTGATTGCTGCTTTTGAAACCTTTGGAAAGTTTTTTTTGGTTGCAAAAACCAAACATTGCACAATCATATGAGGGTGTTAAAATTTTATATCGACCGAGCATGTGGCTTATGATCAGTTACTTTTGTTTCTCGTGGTAGTTGTTTTATTGATCAGTTAAAGGTATATAGGCTATTGTCATGGGATTAGAGATCTATTGTGGTTAGGTTTACCGTCACCCATTCATATCCATAATTTGTCAGTGTTTATTTCTTGGTGGTTAGATGGCCGAATTCAGGTTGCCTGATGAAAAAATTAATGATCGCCCTTTTTCAGGCTTTTGCTGATGAGATTGGAATCCCATTTATGGAGACGAGTGCGAAAGATGCTACCAACGTCGAACAAGCATTTATGGCTATGACTGCTTCTATCAAGAACAGGTACCCCTTGTACCATAACATTTAAGACAGAGCACTGGGTTCTGTTTTTGTAATACTTTTCTAATACTGTCCAGAAATCTTATTGTTAAGATGAAATTTTTTCTTCTTAATTGCAGAATGGCAAGCCAACCGATGAATAACGCAAGGCCTCCAACGGTTCAGATTAGGGGACAGCCTGTTAACCAAAGCTCAGGTTGCTGCTCGTCTTAAAATGTGAAAGGTTGACAGACTTTTAACCGAAGGCCAGTTGCTAAAGATGCCTCTGAAAGCGTCCATCTTTACGCGTAAAACTAGTCGGTTTATTATTGCTTGTGAGAAAGACTAGTCTCCTTATCAGTTTCTTTTTCCCTCTTCTTCATACTGTCTAACTTCGATTCTTTCTGGTGTATTTGATTGAAAGCATATTTGTACAAAATAGTGTTGCTGAAAGGGTATTATTTGCAGATTTTAATTATCTCCTGGCTTAATAATGAGCATTTCACCTTTGCTTTAGTAATCTTCAAAATTTGGCAGTTAATTTTGTGGCAAATTACCAAACTCAATACTGCTACGGCTAGTATAGTGGTCAGAAATCATTTTTTCAAGCAGGGATTGTGGGATTTGATGATTTTTCCTTCGAGAGTACTATTTACTAACTATGGTTGGATTGGTGTTAAATTTTGACAGTTAATCGAGCAAATAATTTAAGTTTGTACATTAAGCAGTGCAGTACAACCACCAAAAACAGCAAGCGATTGTTGTATCTATTGCATTGAAGCCTCAGTTTTTGATTGCTCACTCAGGAATATTTTGTTATATCATTAGTTGTGACATTGATTTTATTTCACCGTTTACTCGGTCCTTTGGTTCTATCCTCATTTATCTTGAACAATGCATGATTCTTTCGCCAAGCATTTTGATCTAGAATTATCCTTATCTCATTCTTATAGAAGCCAACCCGTCACAAACCTGGTATAACTGATTTATTATTAGGAGTCCTCTCCCACCACTTGATTTCCAAATGTAAAAATCATTATAGTCTGATATTCATTCTTGAGGGCTGTCACAAAAAGTTCAACATGAGATAATTGTTATGACCATAGGCTTATCAAACAAAAAATGTTACTATGACCATAGAGGCTGTCACAAAAAGACCAAGGCCTAGATATCTAGTGGCGGGTCTTCCCATCATAAAACCAAATGTCTCTCAAGAGAGAGCCTATCATATGCATTCAGATATCAACAACTACGTTCATATTAATACTAGTATTTTACTATAAGAATTATGACCTATGGGATAGGAGAATGTGCAGGAACCTAAAAGACGATCCTCTCAGGTCTCAACCACCACCGGATAGCATTTATAGGACTATAATTCCTGGTAAGACGAGTAGGATGGGAATGTGAATCCGAGGTCGTTGAAGTTTACGCTGACTGCAACATTGATGTACATCATCTCGTCCCTCTACTTTTCACCCAACGTTCCAACAAAATAAGAGAATCGTTTCTCAGCGTGTTGAGCTTTCTTGAGACCGTCAAAAGCTGGATTGTCGAGATGATGTGCATCAATCATGCATCTGTTTCAACCGGGGGCAGAATTAAGATCCGTCTAACAGAACTTGTGGGGTGTTTTATGTACATTTGGCACTAACTGTCAAGGGCAGAGCCAGAATTAACATTCCATAGTTGCAAATTACAAAGTGTTACTTTATAGGATTGCAGCAATGTTTAAAATTACTTTTTAAAAAAAGTATAGAAAAAAGTAACATATTTGTAAATTTGGGGTTGTGAGTACACACCATTGTCTCATAAAGTTTCCGTACCTGCTAACTGGCCAGGGAAGGAGCAAAATACTATTATCATCAGGTCTTAAATAAACTAACAAATGTAAGTTTGAAATTGTGTTAATACAGATAAGAGGGATTATGAGTCATTTGTGTCGATGTGTTACTTGTGTCCATGTAGTTGCTTTGATGATTATATTAAACTCGATCTCGGGTTGTAGCATCTTCAACAACCCACCGACAAGCAAAAATAATGTCCGGCAATTGCCAGTATCAATATATTAAGCAAGCCGTGGCTAGAAATTTCCCTGAATCTGCATTACATGTAAACAGGGAACCTTCATCCTTAATCTCCTTTTATTTAGAGACCAACTTCAAAAGGATAAGTAAACTAATGATAGTATAGAGAGACAGCGAGGAATTAATTGTTTATTCTTTAGTACTATAAGGAAAACGTTTTGAGATATAGATTCTTTCCACTTTGCTTTTTCATTCTTTAACCAGAATATCAGTTTTATGATTTTGTAGCGCTGCCCATACTTTTTTTGGGTCAAAGGTATTTTTTTTTTTTTTGATAATTAGTGTGTCAAAGGATGAAGAAGTATATATAAAACCAAAACAGTGTTATAATTTGGTTCTCCCTTCCCTTTTGACATTCCTTTCTTAACTCACATAATATATGTATGTACCCTCCTCCTTCTTAAAATTAATTTTAAGAAAATTTATAAATTCACTACAACATTCGCTTGTACACTTCCTTTTTTATTGTAATTGAATTATTGTTTCGTTAATTAATTTGTAGGATTTATTTATTAGTTTTTACCAAATTGTATGACAGTTTTATATATGCTATGATGCACGAACATTTAAAAAATAATATATGTCTGTCGGCATGTACTCGTGCCAGACACCCGTCCGACACTCCATTTTATGTATCAAACTCTTTAATTCTCGTGTACTTCATGTATTGACATGCGGGCGCAAAACATTCATGTGGCAAAGGGTTGCCACCGTAACTCACATAATTTTCAGAAATTAATTTTTTTTAGTAATGTTTTTCAAAATAATTTATATATAATGTATTACGGCAAACACTTAAATATATTTTATTGGCAATTTTTTTTAAAACCTATATATTATTACTCCAACTACATACTATGATTTTTTGTGTTTTGTTAGTAGTACTATTAAAAAAATAACAAACAATGACACGAACTTGTATACCCTATTGATACGTTATACATATATTTGGAAAAATTAACTAAATTTCAAAAGTTTTCAAAGCGCGGGTTAATTCATCCAAATCCATTTCAACCCGTAATATATATATATATATAATTATATTCATGGGGCAACTGCCTGGCGTATGAGCCCAGACGAGACTTAACCGTAGGTCAAACCTCCGGTCAACGTCTGTACCAAATTTCAATGGTCTGCGTGAATCACACGCCTAGTATATTACAACGGCAACCGATGATGGTAAATTGCGGGATGGGGGCTGATTTTCTATTAAAAAAGTATTATACCTCATGTGAAGTTATTTTACGGAATTGAGACTGAAACATTAAAATTTAAACGTTTTGATCAAAGTACATAGAAAAAATCTATTTTTTATCAATTTTTTTTTTAAAATGGAAGGTGCTGTAGCCCCCGACTGTACATATCTATTTACTTATGTGACGTCAACATTATCCTTGCATTGTTTCAGTTCTCAAGAATTGCACTGGTAAACAGTATCAAATTAACAAAAAAAATGCACAAGTAAATGTTATGTACCAATGAATTAGGTAAAAACGATATTGAATCAATCTGTACAGATAGGGATGGCAATTGGGTCGGGTTTCTCTAAACCCGACCCGATCCGCACATAACCCGACCCGACCCGTTTATACCCGATCCGTTTAACCCGGAATTTTTTTTTGATAAGCTAAATAAGTGCAACCCATTATTAAGCATCTAACAATAACTACTTAATTAAATTAGAAAAGCCTAAAAATCTTATTTTTTCCAAATTTTTCATATTTACCTGGTAAAAATTTATAATAATCTAAATAATTCTTTACAACAATAGCCAAAAAAATAAAAGGAAAAAAACTGACAAAAAAAGGAAAATAATAAGCTAAAATAAAATAAGGATATATATATATTTATAATTTTTTGTGATTTTTTTATTTTCTTTGTGATTTTTTTGATTTTTTGTGATTTTTTGTGATTTTTTTTTTATAAAAATACATTTTTTTTAATTTTTACAATTTTTTGTGATTTCTTTTCATTTATTTTGAGATTTTTTGCATTTTATATAATTTTATGTGTTTTTTTCCATTTTTTATGAAATATGTGTATGACGTTTTGTTAAATAAAGTAAATAATTAAAAAATGATACCTATATGGAATATGAACTTATGGAGGTAGCTATGAGTAATATAAGTTCAAAAATGGTACATATTGCGCATTATTTGTTTTATTATTTACTATATTTCTAGCTTGCACAAAAGTTGCACAAAAGTGCAAAGTAACTCAATCCAACCCGACCCAAATAATCCTGCATTTTTATCCAACCCGTACCGGGTCGGGTCAAAACCCGGAGTTATGCCATCCCTATGTACAGCTATTGTTTTCTATGGATTAAAAGTCGTGGGTTAATTGTTATCGTAAGAACAGGGCAAAATGTACTCGAGATCCTAGGATATGATGATAGGCAGTTTAGTTCACGATCGAAGACAATATATAGTCATTGGCGGGATGGTTTTTTTGGCCATATCAGGATATCATTGGGTATGAGGGGAAAATTGAGGAACCAATTTCCACAGTCTACAACTCGCCGTGCTAGAAGAGTGACAAGTCGTAATTGTGGAATCAGACTCACAAAACATTTGCGAGGCGATGGGGTCATATGGCCTTAATCATTTCGCCTTTAATATAATTGATTGTGGATATTAACTGCCTTCGAGATCGCAAATGGAAGTATGAAATTTGGTGAATACCGTAGGAAAATAACTCATGCACTAATATGATATCCAAGCTTTCTCCTTCATAAACTGCAATGCTTCTTGATCCGACTTATATGAAAGTTCTGACGACGTTGAGCCTCAAGGCTCAGTAGAAGCTCGGTGTTTTTGTATTCTTCGCATTTCTGATTTTTTGTTTCTTCTTGTTTTTCGTCAAAATTTTGTTCCCACAGAGGACAAGATTTAGGCAGGCTGTTAATTAAATCTAAAGCTGGTTCCAAAATTATTTTGAGTTTGTATGCCTATATTGAAAAACATGATTTTTAACTACAAATGAAAAACAAAATAAAAATAATACATAGTATTAAAAAAAAATAACTATACTTTTTTACCTTTGGAGTGGGATGAGCTCGGAGTCTTTTGCATAACCTCCGAAGATTAATTAAATGAGCAATGATATTTTCACTTACAATTTACACTCATTTTTTGTGCTCCATAAACAAATGAAAAAGAAATTTTACATACTTGTCCTTAGGCTTTTTTAATCAATTGCATATATAAACATGCACAAACTAATATAAACCATGGAATGCAAATAGAGAATATATAAAATAAGTGCATCAATCATTTTTCTAATTAAATATTTAGATTTGAACAAACTAGGTGGTCACGGTCTAAAAGATACGCGTATAACAAATAGTCAAGGCAAATGCTATGTGTTAGTCAAACCGGAATCATAAGTTTAAGTAGGTCGGACGAAAAATCGAAAAAATTGAACCGGACCGATAACAGAACCGAAAAAGACCGAAACCAAAAAACCAAAAAAAAATCGGGTCGGTTTCGGTTTTCAACCTTCTATTTCCTATTTTCTAAGCAATGTCCCATAGGTATTGGTTAAGGTCGATAGGGTTGAAAAAAATTCTCGATACCCGAGTTGATCCTGCCACACGTCCCGTTCCTGTCCCAAAATTATCCCAACCCGACTCAATCCCAACCTGACACGATCGGATACTCTTCCGACACGATTGCTTTCGGGATCAGGACCGGGCTTCATTTTATGTCGGGGTACCCGAAATATAATTGTTATATAAATTTTATACCAATAATTAGTTTATAAATTATAGTGCGCACAAAATAATGTCGTCTGACTATGCAACAATATTTCATTCCTCGTTTTTTGCTTTTATTTGCTTGAAAAAGTTTCAAATTCTACTTTCTAAATTGCATATGCATGCACGTACTGGATTCCATGACTTACTGATCCATGCCTAAATACTAAGATATACCATTCAAATTCAAATAATATAACACTGCATACTACATATATGATAATATTGTCTTATTTTTGTATCTTTACCAAATGTTTGTTTTGCACTATCTACGTACCTTTAATGTTCATGCTACGTGTTTTGCAATTTTGAATTTCAAGTGTTCAAATTTTTGGATGATTCCCATATATTTTTCATGAACTTTTTTGTAACTTTTCGTTTATTGATTTTAAAGAAATTAAATGTTATCGGAATTATCTCATCCCGACCTGCCGGGTACTCGAGTTGTCGGGTACCCAAAATGTCGGGTTCGAAAGTAAAAATTGGTTCCCGGTTTTTATCGGGTCGGGTCCCGTCCCGATCCGACCCGGATGCTTAATTTATGTTTTAAAAATGTTTTGTTTGGTAATGCATTAAAAAATTTCCTTTATTTAAGTAGATTAAATAGATAATGTCAGTAATACTATAATGATATGTTAGTATATAAGAATTCGATATAATAAATACAAGTATTTTTGTATTGAATGTAACATGATTTTAAAAATATATTAAATGATTAAACAAGGCCGATACACTCTTTAGCCAAACCGTATATATATTAATAATTTTATTGCAAATGATTTGGAAAGTTAATCATACGAGTATAATTGGGAAAATCATCAAAACATACAACTATTTTAAACTAATTACCAAAAAATTATACCCCAACACTTTATTCCTAAAACATACAACTAATTAAAATTATAAATAATAAATCATTTCTATTTTTTTTAACTCTCTCTCTCTCTCTCTTAAAAACAAGAGATATCTTTTTTGGGATGGTAAAAAACAAAATATGGTAAAAAATCAAAAAATTACAAAATATGCCCAAAAATATGGTAAAAAACAAAAAAAAAACAAGAAAATTACAAAATTACAAAAAAAAATGAAAAAAGTTCTAAAAAGTCGAAAATTCAAAGAAACCCAAAATATGCTGAAAAAACTTTTAAAAAAGTCGGTAACCGAAAAAACCCAAAAAAATAAAAAAAGTTTAAAAAAGTCGAGAACCCGAAAAAACCCAAAAAAGGCTGGAAAAACCTTTTAACAAGTCGGGAACCCGAAAAAGCCCAAAAAATGGTTAAAAAAAGTATTGTGTATGTCTGTATTGCGTATTTCCGTATTAAAAAACATATATAAATTGTGTGTTGTGTATGCATGTGTTAAATAACATGTATAAATAATGTATTGTGTATGCCCGTATTAAAAAAACATGTATAAATTATGTATTGTGTATGCCTGTATAAATTATGTATTGTGTATGCTGAAAAAACTTTTAAAAAAGTCGGTAACCGAAAAAACCCAAAAAATTGGTAAAAAAACCCAAAAAATATCCAAAATCACAAAAAAATGAAAAAAAGTTCAAAAAATTCGGGAACCCGAAAAAGCCCAAAAAATGGTTAAAAAAAGTATTGTGTATGTCTGTATTGCGTATTTCCGTATTAAAAACATGTATAAATTGTGTGTTGTGTATGCATGTATTAAATAACATGTATAAATAATGTATTGTGTATGCCCGTATTAAAAAACATGTATAAATTATGTATTGTGTATGCCTGTATTAAAGAGTATGTATAAATAGTGTATTGTGTATGCCCGTATTAAAAAAACATGTATAAACTGTGTATTGTGTATGTTTGTATTAAATAACATGTATAAATAATGTTTTGCGCATACATGTATTAAAAAATATATATAAACTGTGTATTGTGTATGCCTGTATTAAAGAGCATGTATAAAATATGTATTGTGTATGCATGTATTAAAGAGCATGTATAAATATTGTATTGTGTATCTCCGTATTAAAAAACATGTATAAACTGTGTATTGTGTATGTCTGTATTAAAAAGCATGCATAAATAATGTATTGTGTATGCCCGTATTAAAAAAACATGTATAAAAATTGTGTATTGTGTATGCCTGTATTAAAGAGCATGTATTATGTATGACTGTATTAAAGAGCATGTATAAATAGTGTATTGTGTATGCATGTATTAAAAAACAAGTATAACAATGTATTGTGTATGTCTGTATTGCGTATTTCCGTATTAAAAAACATGTATAAATTATGTGTTGTGTATGCATGTATTAAATAAAATGTATAAATAATGTATTGTGTATGCCCGTATTAAAAAACGTGTATAAACTATGTATTGTGTATGCATGTATTAAAGAGCATGTATGAAAAGTGTATTGTGTATGCATAATAAGAAAAACATAAAAAATGGACAGTGTCAAAGGATACAGAATGTATTGTGTATGACTGTATTAAAGAACGTGTATAAACAATGTATTGTGTATGCATGTATTAAAAAGCATGAATAAAATATGTATTGTGTATGTTTGTATTAAAGAGCATGCATAAATAGTGTATTGTGTATGCCCGTATTAAAATACATGTATAAACCGTGTACTGTGTATGTCTGTATTAAAGAGCATGTATAAATAATGTATTGTGTATCCCCGTATTAAAAAAATATGTATAAACTGTGTATTGTGTATGCGTGTATTAAAGAGCATGTATAAAATATGTATTGTGTATGCATGTATTAAAGAGCATGTATAAATAGTGTATTGTGTATGTCTATATTAAAAAACATGTATAAACTGTGTATTGTGTATGTCTGTATTAAAAAACATGTATAAATAATGTATTGTGTATGCCCATATTAAAAAAAATGTATAAACTGTGTATTGTGTATGCATGTATTAAATAACATTTATACAATATGTATTGTGTATGACTGTATTAAAGAGTATGTATAAATAGTGTATTGTGTATGCATGTATTAAAAAACATGTATAACAATGTATTGTGTATGCCTGTATTGCGTATTCCCGTATTAAAAAACATGTATAAATTATGTGTTGTGTATGCATGTATTAAATAAAATGTATAAATAATGTATTGTGTATACCCGTATTAAAAAACGTGTATAAACTATGTATTGTGTATGCCTGTTGTTGGTCCGTAGGTGTCTAAACCTTAGAGGGGGGGTGAATAAGGTTTTCGTACGTTTTTCGCGGAATAAAAACTATGGGTTATTAACTAAGCTAATGAGTGGATTTTATAAATTAAACACCTCGTTAACAAATAATTGCTAATTTAATCTACGCAAACAATGAATAAAAGCGATAGATAAATGCGAAATGTAAAAGTTTAAGGGAAAAGAAATAACGCAAGATTTATAGAGGTTCGGCAAAACGCGCCTACGTCCTCTCCTCGGTATTTTCACTACCGAGTGTTTCACTAAAATCTTCGTTCCAAGGTTACACCCTAACGAGCTTAATCAACCGATTAACCTCCCCCTCACTCTATGAGTATCCCGAATGAAAAGACCTAGAGCTTTTAAGCTACACTTGCTTAAAAGCCTCTACCCGATCACTCACTCACAAATGAGTTTATAAAATACTCTTTTACAAGATTGAATTTGAATGGATCACTCACTAACAAGTAATATCTCGATGTTTATAAGATTACAATAATAATACACTCGAGAATATTTTATCAATACAAGTGAGAAAATTAAGTAGTATGAGCTTGTATTATCTTTGAATTTTAAAGCTTGATATTGTGTGTATTGTTGGGTGGCTTCAATAAAGATTTAAAGTCTATTTGTAGAGCCAAATTGGTCCATCATTTAATGCATGACCGTTGGCAGTTGTTGAGTAGATTAGCCACTTGTTTGCAGCAGTTCGCCCAATTTTCAGGATAAGCTGAAAAGCTGGAATTTGAAATTCTACAGAAACGATCGGTCGTTTCTGAAAAATGATCGGTCGTTTTTCATCTGTGCTCACTGGAAGAAAACATCCCTAAAACGATCGGTCGTTTTAAGCCTAGCGATCGGTCGTTTTTGCAGTGTACTCTCTGGAAGAATTCTACTCATAAACGATCGGTCGTTTATGCTTATGATCGGTCGTTTTTGTTCTTTGCTTACTGGAAGAAATCCTACTCAAAACGATCGGTCGTTTTAGCCTGGCGATCGGTCGTTTTTCTTCTTTGCTCACTGGAAGAAATAAGTTCATAAATGATCGATCGTTTTAGCCTCATGATCAGTCGTTTGTTGTCTGACAATATTTCGGTTTTCTCGACATACTTCGAAACCCCGTAACTAATCCGTTTCAAATCCGATTGAGGTTCCGCTTGAACCGTTGGCTTCGTAATTACGTATTCTATCATTTTGAACCTTTAACATGCTAGATAAATGATTAGTACGCAAAATGAGCTTTTATCATGTTTTACAAATTTTGTTATCATTAAAATAATCGATTTGAAGAACATCGTTCAACACCTGTATTAAAGAGCATGTATTGTGTATGCATAATAAGAAAAACATAAAAAATGGACAGTGTCAAAGGATACAGAATGTATTGTGTATGATTGTATTAAAGAACGTGTATAAACAATGTATTGTGTATGCATGTATTAAAAAGAATGTATAAAATATGTATTGTGTATGCCTGTATTAAAGAGCATGCATAAATAGTGTATTGTGTATGCCCGTATTAAAATACATGTATAAACCGTATACTGTGTATGTCTGTATTAAAGAGCATGTATAAATAATGTATTGTGTATGCCCGTATTAAAAAAATATGTGTATAAATAATGATTTTTTTTCTTTTTGTATCTTTCTTTAAAAATAGTTCAATCTTCTTCTCCGATCAGTTCACAAGTCTCTATCCGACTTCAATCTTCTTCTCTGATCACTTCACAGGTCTTGGTATTGTCTTCTCCGATAAGTTTATCCGTCAATTTTCGGTTATTTTGATCATCATCTTGAACAATTCACTGGGCAATATGTGTCAATTTTCTCGTAAATAGTCATAAGTTCATCCGTCAATTTTCGAGATATTTTTTTATTTTTTAAAAATTATTGTAATTAAATTTATATACTTAATAATAATTTGGCCGCATTTGGCTAAAAGTGATGTGTTGTTGACATATTCTATTCCTCGATATGAAATGTTTTTTTAATACGGGCATACACAATACACTATTTATACATACTATTTAATACAGGTATACACAATACATAATTTATACATGTTTTTTAATACGGGCATACACAATACATTATTTATACATGTTATTTAATACATGCATACACAATACACAATTTATACATGTTTTTAATACGAAAATACGCAATACAGACATACACAATACTTTTTTTAACCATTTTTTGGGCTTTTTCGGGTTCCCGACTTTTTTGAACTTTTTTCATTTTTTTGTGATTTTGGATATTTTTTGGGTTTTTTTACCAATTTTTTGGGTTTTTTGGGTTACCGACTTTTTTAAAAGTTTTTTCAGCATACACAATACAAATTTATACATGTTTTTTTAATACGGGCATACACAATACATTATTTATACATGTTATTTAATACATGCATACACAACACTCAATTTATACATGTTTTTTAATACGGAAATACGCAATACAGACATACACAATATTTTTTTAAACCATTTTTTGGGCTTTTTCGGGTTCCCGACTTGTTAAAAGGTTTTTCCAGCCTTTTTTGGGTTTTTTCGGGTTCTCGACTTTTTTGATTTTTTTTCATTTTTTTGTGATTTTGGATATTTTTTGGGTTTTTTCGGTTACCGACTTTTTTAAAAGTTTTTTCAGCATATTTTGGGTTTTTTTGAATTTTCGACCTTTTAGAACTTTTTTCATTTTTTTTTTGTAATTTTGTAATTTTCTTGTTTTTTTTTGTTTTTTACCATATCTTTGAGCTTTTTTCGGATTCTGGACTTTTCTGAACTTTATTTTTATATATTTTTATGAATTTGGATTTTTCTTTGTTTTTTTTTTATTTTTTGTCACTTTTTTGGAGTTTTTTCGGGTTCCCGACTTTTTAAAGGTTTTTTCAGCACTTTTTTTTGTTTTTTCGGGTTCTCGATTTTTGTGAACTTTTTTCATTCTTTTTGTGATTTTGGATTTTTCTTTGTTTTTTTTACTTTTTTTAACCATTTTTTGGGCTTTTTCAGGTTCCCGACTTTTTAAAAGGTTTTTCCAGCCTTTTTTGGGTTTTTTCGGATTCTCGACTTTTTTGAACTTTTTTCATTTTTTTGTGAATTTAGATTTTTATTGGTTTTTTTATTTTTTAACATTTTTTTGGATTTTTTCGGGTTTTCGATTTTTTTGAACTTTTTTTATTTTTTTTCGTTTTAGAAATCATTTTAACATTAAATGAGATATTATTTTGTGGGTAAAAAATGATGATTTAGAAAGAAAGAGGAGAAAGAGAAATTTTTTGGTAGGTGAGGAGAAATATATATATTTTTTCTATTTTGGATCAATTGTATGTTTTAGTAATAATTTGTTTGGGTTGTATGTTTTGATAATATTTTATAACACATTGTATGTTTTGGGAATTTACCCTTAATTAATTAATAGAGACTCATTGAAAATAGAAACAACATTTAAGATAACAGTGAGTTGACCATAGTTAATATAGAAGAGAATTATTTAATTCAAAGAACGCATTAATTATAAAGAGAATCCTGTATAGCCAAAAGGGGGAGTCAGACTCTCCTATATGGGAGGAGTAGTGAGACTCTTTCCTTATGCATCTCTGGGTTTCTTTTTTGTAATTCATAGAGACTAGTAATAAATTATATTATAAAAGGACAAAAACCAGATTAAATCTCATTTACTCCCGTCGTACGGTCACTATAAAATAATATTTGATTTAATGAGAGTTAAAAACTGTCACAAGTCTGTTACTAATTTAAAAAGTTGTCACAAATCTATCGCAAATTGACTAAACTGTCACAAATCCGTTACAAAAATCGTCGCTAATAAGCTCGTAACAAAAAATACTGTCACTAATCCAGCAGCTATTTGAGTTTTTTTTGTAGTGTGTTTTGATTAAAAATATAATTACAATCAATTTTTTTTTATTTTAATTAATATATAAATTAAGTTAGTCACAACTACAGTTTTATATTTTTATTTGAGTTTTTATTGTGTTATAAAAGTAAACTCTTATATATTTATATATATATATAAATAAATGTTGATATAAGTAATTAAATTTAAGATAGACACAACTATGGTTCTATATTTTTATTTGTGTTTTTTATTTTGTTATAAATCTAAACTTATATATATATATATATATATCATTCTATTATAATAAGCCAAAACAAGTTAAATGAGTTTGCTCAATTTAGTTATTTTTTTTCAAAAATACACATACACCTTTATATTAATTAAAATAATATCATACTTACATAAAAATATAAAAAGTAAAAACTAATAAAACTATTTATCTCTGTTTAATAACCAAATATTCTTTTAAATCTTAAACTATATTTTTTTGTTTATTATCCACATATTTATATCATAATTATACATATTTTCTATATTTTTTATTGCATTATATGTCATACACGCAACGCGTGGGGTACAATTAATATTATATATACGTGGTCCCATTTTGTTTATGTTTTTTCCCCTAAATATGTACTAATTGAATCTCACCCTTTAATGCTAACATCTGATGGTCTAAACATGGAGAGTCTGAGCATTACAAAAAAAATACTCAAATAGTGATGGGATTATTGACCCTATTTTTTGTTACGAGCTTATTAGCGACGGTTTTTGTGACGGTTTTGTGACAGTTTAGTTAATTTATGATGGTTTTGTGACAGTTTATTCAATTTGCGACAGACTTATGATATATTTTGACTCACACTAAATCAAACATTATTTTGTAACAAATACTGCTTCTGTATTAAGAGTCTGGGGCGCCAATTCCGTATATAGCTGTGTAAGGCAAACCTGAACTGTAATTTTCTTTTCTTTTCTTAAGCTTCCTTTTATCTTTATTTTGAAAAACTATATAGTAATCTAATTTGTAGTTCAATGTATAAAAATAATTTCAGTGCCGGTCAACGGTCATATATCGAATGAAAACAGAAATGCATTTGAACTGGTAATTACATTTTTTTCATCATTTAGTTTATTGACCGGTATCTAGCTAGCTAGTGTCATATTAATTAAAACCTTTTGCAGATACAGGTTTTACTTATTCTTTCAATTACAAAACACATTAAATGGATATATACATATTTAAAGCTTAATTAACACATTTGCAAACTATTAGATAATGTTTTAATTATACATTAATGACTTAATTTATGCCCAGCATTAGCAAGACCAATTATCAAATACAACTGATATTCTATACATACTAACCAGGAGTACAAAATAAATCCATCACACGTCTTGACAAAGTCAAGAAATGTTGACCATCCATCATAATGACGCTTGAAGTGATGCTCCCATGTAATAGAATGGATTTGAGTATTTAATTATTTAATACGAAATTACGTGTAATTTTAATCGGTTTATAATTTTTATCAGAATTATTGAAATAATTTTTTTTAAATCTAATTATAAAATTTAACATTTGAACTATATGATTAACTTTTGAAAATTTTCATTCCGACAATTTTGATACAAGTTTTTGAATGGTTAAAATTACATGTAATTTCGTAATGTACAATTAAAGAGAATGAATACCACCTAATAGCGGACACAAAATAAACTCTACAATTAAATTTTCATCAATTTTTGGTCAATCGCCTAACCTACTAATTCGGGTAAGTAACAAGTTTGATCAACGAAGACATATTCTGGAACTGAAAATTGTTACAAACAATTAGTAAGAAAGTCAAATATAGCTGCTACAAGAATTACCAATGACGATAATTAAAATATAAGAAGGTACAACAATCAACAACTACGAGTAAATCGAACTTTTATAGTACAACTGAAATTGAACACCTTAATTAATCTTGAATTATATTCCTTCATTCATGGTAAATCGGAGTACTATAATCATTGTTTTTCGTATAATTTTTTAAAATTGCAAAGATATATACAATATATTCTTATTTTCTGAATATGCAGTGCATGGTTTGATCATTCTCTGTTAGAAACAAAGATTAATGAATCATTACGTAGAAACATATATATCAAATTGTCCTCAATTAGTAAATTTCTCTTCTAAAAAAGAATGGATTTAATTTATACACTTGATTTAAGATGGACTTGGCAAACAACTAGTCATAGCAAACCTTTTCCTCTCAATACTCAACCTCAAAGCATTTGCTTTACTTGTATACAACTTTTTAACATTAGACTTTTGTTCATCTAACAACTTATTTAAACTTCTCTTAGCGTTCGACCTAAACGGACATTTCGAAGACGAAAAGCCATCCACCAAATGCAAATATGCTTCCAAATCGTGGCAACACGCCACATCAGCATCCGGTTTCAAGAAAGGCGACATCTTAGTATCCAGACGTAATTCCGTTCCTACGTGTGCATAGGCCCATGGCATGTGATTGTCGAGGGCGTTCAGCACCGGCGCTGCAGCGCTTGAGTTCCTTAACTTTTTATCAAGACCTTCACTTACAAACATTCCTGGCACCTTCGTTATAACGTCTTGAGAATTCACCACGCGTAACACCTTAACATTTCTATCACTAACACGGTTCGCAAAACTCCTGTTTCCAACACGTGGCCCGCCAAAAGAAAAGACCGCAACCGGTGGTACTGTTTCTCCACACGCACTTAATTGGTCCCCAACTAATAGGGCTAAAGCAGCCCCCAGACTGTGTCCTGTCACACTAATACTCAATGTCTCCCCTTCGTACAACGCCATCAATCTCTTAACTTCTTGTACCACCATCTCAGATAGGCTCGGGACACTTGCCCCACGTGTTTTATACAAGCTTAGAAACCCACACTCGACCTTGGGCTGTCCTAAAGCTGACGACACAGAGCTGTCGTCGGCTTCAGGGACCTCAACAAGCAAGTCCCGCATGTTCTCAGCCCATTCAAGACATGTGGCGGTCCCACGGAGGGAGATCACAATATCCCTCCTCCCCATCCTTGCGATCTCCCTCTCGTCTTCGCAGACCGCCACGTACCCCACCCAGCTCGTACGCTGTGTTATCCACCCCAGGTCCGGTGCCACATCATCCACCCATCCAGGAAGCCCTACAGATGACGTGGCGTATAGACCCTTGGTCACCTTATACGCCCTGTCGGGCAGGGCCACATGTCGTGGGAGGCCCGCCATATCATCAGATGATGTGGCGGGATCTGTGTTGAAGCAGTGGTACGCTGCTTGCACGAACTCCCCGTACCGGATGATTTCTCGCCTGAGATTCTCGTCGAGGGGGTCTAGTAAGCCATCCCAGTCGTTAGACCCGTGGTACTCCCGCCAACGACGACCGAGATTGTTTCTTGGGGAATACTTTTGTGATTTCGATAGGAGTCTCTGGAGGCGGTTGAGATGACGTGGGGACATCTCCTCAGCAGCCTTCATTTCCGGCCAAATCCTCTCTAAGTTCAGGTATTCTAGAATTCCCCGCCCTTTAATATCTGAAGCTCGATTGGTTTTCACTATCGGGCCTGGCTTGGGTTCTGGTCGAGTCTGGAGCAGTTTTTCAAGGTTGGATAAGTGTGTTGTGGTCGATACCGTTGAATTATAGGCCCCTATGGCATTTAGGTTAGGATTTAACGACGACATACGGATCTTAAAGCTGTTGCGTTTAGGTCGAAGGAGGTTGGTACCGCTGATATTGTTCGCTGGTAGCGTAGAGCACATAAGCATGTCTCAGGAAATATATAAATCAATACGCTCTTTCTCTATATGGTGTTATATTAGGATAATGACTGTTGTTTATGGGCTTTTATAGTAGAGTTTTGGTAATACCAAATTTCGTGTTTTGACTTGATTACGTAGTGTCCTTTTACGTATACTGCAAGATATATTGTATAAATAATTACGTACTTGATGATGGTTATTATATCATGTCATGGGTTTGGAATTGACCTGTTCATTGTAAGAGAACGTGTAACGAAAATTCTGGTCGAAATTGTTAGACTAAAATACCCCCCATTAGTGATCTGACCGTTCAAATGTCAAATCATTCACATATGTTCCCTGTTTTTTTTATATAGGGAGTAGTATTTTTTTGTTAACTACTCCAATGTTATAAAATTTGTCTTTGACTTTCGTTACAAGGGGGCTATCTTAAGCATTTTTTTTGTGTGCAATGACTTTTTATGGTAAGATTTGCTTGGGACGACTTCGCGACTAATATAACGAAGACAGAATATATAATATGGACAACAAATGCATTCAGATTAGAAACACAGTTTTCTTTTCCTCAATTTCTATAGTCCTGTTATGAAAAGTAGCATTTGATAAAAAACCTATATTAAAAAAATAAAAAATCAATGAATAGTTTGTCATGGGTGATACAACAAAGACCCATATGACCAAATTTGGATATATATGAAAACTTGTGGACAATTTTTATGTATACAACTATAATTTTTTTAATGAATTAAATACTCAATAAAACTCCATAACTATTTACTTTCGTGCACTTGCTGCCATTTCCTTTCTTTTTAAAATAATAGTATTAATTTAATTAGTTAGTATCAAAATCTAGATAGAGTGTTGTGTAAAGTTTAACAATTTAGTTACGCATAATTTTTATATTTGCTAGGACAATGTATTTTGTATATAATTTTTATAACAACCTCTAAGATTGTTTAGGAGAATCAATTTATTTATATTTTCTCATAAAAGCATATAATCAAGGACAAAAGATATTTGCGGTGGGTGTTCTAACATTTAGAGACCAATTTCATCCCTACAAGAAAATGTTCATTTAACATCATACTTTTTCGAGTTATGTTGTTGGTAAAAGTATGTCGCTAAATTTTAACAACAGTTTAGCAACACAATTTGTTACTCCATCCGTTCCTATTTAATTGTACATTATGAAACTACATGCAATTTTGATCGGCCAAGAACTTATATTAAAATTGTTTGAATAAAAATTTTCAAAAGTTGATCATATAGTTTAAATGTTTAATTTTATGATTAGATTTAAAAAAAATTCATTTCGATAATTTTGATATAAGTTATGAGCCGGTCAAAATTACACGTATTTTCGTTATGGACAATTAAATGGGAACGGAGGGAGTACTAAATTGTTGCTAAAATTTAGTCACACTCACTTTACCAACATAACCGAATAAGTTTTATGATCCTAAATGATTTTTTTTGATAGTTTAATATTTTTATCCAAATCTTATAGTAATTCAACGATCAAGCTTGCCTGAAAATGAAATTGACATGTTTGGGAAACAATTTTCTTCAAAAAGAAAGGAAAAAAAAGGAATGAAAGACTGACCCAACTGGATTGGAATTATCAGCTTAGGTATATTTTCACGTAAATTATTGATTAGTATGCAACTGATTAATGTTACGTCGTAACTCGTAAACTTGTTATCTGTCTTTTCCAAGAAAAGTTGGTAAGGTGATAGCATGGTTGATGATTTAAAAGGTTGATTTTTGAACTTGAATATTTAGGTCAAATGCACCAACACCGTCAAGGGCCGGTTCTATAGGGTTTTGGTGGGTCGAGGCGAATCATAAATATAGAGCTTATTTTGGTGTAAAATGGTGAAAATTTATCTAAAACTTGTTAACTATGATACAATAAGCACATATCATAAGAATACAATTATACTAACGAAATTTCCTCTAAAGATCACTTGAAAAAAAATTAAAATGATATTAGGAAAAGAAAGATTTTTTTTTTCTGAAAACAAATGACCAAATATGTTATACTTGAAAAAAATCAAGTATTTTATGTTTCAATTAATTTATAGGGAACCGAAAATTTTCTACCTAAAACTATGGGGTTTCTTAATGTAATAATATATGTAGAAAAACAAAAAATGTATTCAATGCCATTTGAACCCAAGATCCTAGAAAACCAAGTCAAGATGACAAACACTTCTGCCAAATATATTACTACTGATTACAAATTGAATTTGAAATATATATACTAAACTCGGGAAATGGAGCACTAAGATTAATGGGTTTTCGGGGACTCTAGGTCCGTATCTCTTAGGTCTAGGCCCAAAACCGGCCATGTACATCGTCTTAACTTATCTGTCTTGTACTGTACTCGCGCTTAAGCAATAGCGAGTTAGGAATTTAGAAATGAGGTGATGTAATTCCAACAAAATATATGAGTGGGGTGCTAGCCTACATTTTTTTTGTAACTTATATGTTAAATATATGAGTGGGGTGCTAGCCTACATTTTTTTGTAATTTATATGTAAAATATAAAGTGGCCAATAGAATTTTTTATAATGGTGATTGTAGTCCCTGCCAAACCGTGCTAGGTTCCTCCTACATAAGCAAAATACATACTCTATTGGCAATTTGATTCTCTAGCTTGCGTGCTAGAATAATTATAGTAGAAAACTAAATTATCTAAGGCAAACTATTATTAAAGAATTGGTACTTCGATATTCATAAAGTAGATTGAAAGGGTCCTGTAACTCTTTTAATGTACTCACATTGCTAGTCTCTAGCTTGAAAGAAGTAGAAGGCCGCCTGATCAAGTGATCAGCACCGTAAACGTTGTTAATCCACAGACCCGAACTAATTGAGAAATTTATTGATAAGAATAAACTTGAACAGGTATTTGAGTACAAATCGGGATGAATTTTTTAAAGCACCGGAGTATGCATTTGGAGACATAAAAAGTGTCTGAAATGCCGCAGTAGACGTTGCCATTTTTTAACTTGAGGGTGATAAAGACGTTGTCAAAGAAATGTAAACCACATTATAGTGACATGTTTAATTGTTTAATAGAGGGGGAAATTAAAATAAGCTACAACTTTTGAGCAGAAATGAGATATCTGTTAAGAGCAGTTTTGCCTACCACCCTTTTTTGCACCAAAAGTTCCCTTTTGAAATCCTCCCAGGTGAATGGCAAATACTTTCTGGCATTTTTGTCCTGCTCGACTAGCTGAGGATGACAATCTACTAGTGCATCGGCCGAGGGGCTGAGAAAATAAGCAATCGATAGCCGTTTCTTCTCTTTGTTCACCACAGCTCTATGGATTACACTCTTAAGCACCCCGTTTGTCCATGCCTACAATTCAGATTTCAGTTATTACTTATAAGTACTTACACTAGTAAAAATTCGAAACTTGATGATGCGTATTTTTACTTATAATTGTGTTGCAATTTGCAAAAGGATTATTTCTATTTGGCGTGATTTCTACTTTAAAACACTTCTTGCCAGAAAACTTGTTGGTACAGAAATTTGAAGGTGGTTTCCTTCAGGCACAATTACTGAGAGAATAATCAATCACTAGTTGGTGAAAAAGTTTCATTGTCAAATTATGTACTAAACTTATAGTACTAAAAGAGAGACTATTAACATTTAGCCATTGACCATGGATGTTAACCCTACTAAAAAGTTAATTTCTTTTGTATACCATCACTGTCATTCTTAAGAATTTGTTCCCAAAAGCTATATTTCATCCCTATTCAGTTTGCCTTGTCGGTTGATACAAACCGTGCATTTCCTGATTTAATATATAAAAATGTATAACTAGAGAATTATTTGGTCGAAAACAAGAAAAATGAATGAGAAATAGAGGATTACTTCGAGGGTGTCACCAATGTTGATAACAAACGAATTTCGCACAGGGTGAACTCCGACCCATTGGTTATCAGCCTTCAGAACCTGAAGGCCACCCACATCATCGTCTTGTAGCAATATAGTCATTGTGTGAGGATCCGAGTGGCTCCCCAAACCTAAGCACTTCTCGGGCAAGGGACAAATAGGGTAACTATTGGCCCTAACCATGGTCTGCGTTTTATCATCGAAGTTCTTCGTGAAGAAGTCACTAGGAAGTCCTAGTCCATGAGCTAGCATCTCAAATATTGTCATTCCTAGTTTGTCCAACTCACTCATGTACTTATTCATTGAATCACTGAAATTTTTAAAAGAAACAATCAAACAAATTAGGACAAAGATAAGGTACACACATGATAACAATCTGGAGTTGGTACACTGCATTTTTTGAAAATAAGCCAGCTTCTTTGAGGCTGAAAGAATGTTGAATTTTTACACTTAAAAACTTCTTGCTTTTCCATACCAAAAAAGAAACAAGCTTCTAACAAGGTCGACCAAATATTATAGTAGAACATAAGAACAGAAAAGCAAAAAGTTTAGTTTAAATTAGAACTATAACTCCTCTGAAGATATATTTAATCAATAAGATAATGCATTAGATATACCTAAAAGCTTCATGCTGATTTCCGAAAACCCGTGTTGCGAAGCCGATGACTTGTTGTGGAGATTGAAGCAATTGTATTATCTCAGCCCATGGCAAATTTTGCCCATATTCAGGATTTGAAGCACTATAACCGAGTGGCAAAGCTACTGATCTTTCCCCTTTAAGTTTCTCTTCCATTTCCAAACCAAAAAAGTTACTCAAGCTTATTTTCGCATTTGAGATTGTTTCCAGATTCACCCCATGATCCACTAGCTTGAAAAATCCCCATATTTTGCTAGCACTCACCATGGCTTTGCATACAAGGTTGTAATCTGAATCATTTTTTTCCCCATCTAGAATACCTTTCAGGCTTATTATTGGGATATCATCTCCATCATCAAAATCATTGTGGTCTAATTTTGGCCACTCTTCTTTGCACCAAACGAAATCTTTAGTGAATATTTTGTGCCTAGAGGAAGAAAACGCCTCGACTGTTTGTTCTTCTATTTGTTGTGCCATTTTATGTTCTTTGCAAATGTTTTAGAAGGATTTGGTGCTACACACACACACACACATGTATATATATATAAACTCCTGTGGTCTTATATTCTAATACGCTACAGTAACAGTCCATAGTTTTTGACAAGTGGATACTTTCAGCCGTCTAATAATGGTAAGTCATCTGAAAAATGACTTCTTATAATTTTATCCTATCTTTTAAACTATTAGTAAGTATTACATATATAGCACATACCAAAATATAGGTGTTAACTGTTTTCTAGGGGTGGAATGAGTAATAATTTTAGTAATTTTGAATGGGATCTCACTGTTCGGCCTCCCCTTATTTCTTGTTACTAAGTTTTACATTTTCAATGACAGTGCAAATGCAGCATTGTTTTACATTTTCAATGACAGTGTGCAAATGCAGCATTGTAGGTGTCTAGGTTGTTAACATCTATTCTTATGAACACTTTTTTGTCTTTCATTTCTGGCTTTGGTATATTATGATTTAGGCACTGGTTGATCATGTATATTACTCCACTAAATAGAGAAACGAATGGTTATCTTCGACTTGATCTTAACCTCTTTCTATATATACAAGAACGTAAATAGTGAAGGTAGTAGCTGGTGACTTAAGGAATAAAATCATACATGGTTGAATTTGGGGAATGTTTCCATTGCAAAAATTCTTTTTCCGGTGAGCTTGTTACACTTAACATGCCAAACCAGAATTATCATTTTCATCCATTCAACTTCAGAGATACGAAGGTCCATCTCAAATCACTTTTAAAGTAAAACTCTGCAAAGACAAGCAAAGAATATAAACAATCCAATAACATATCTAGGAACACTAAGACCTGAGATGCCCGCAAGTCATAAGCATGATCAATTCTCCTTATGCATTGATAAGAAATAAAAAAAATTGGTCGGTGATGATTTCTACCGAGCTTGCACGAAAACACCTCATGCTATAGGAGGATTCGATGTTTCGCCTAAACATCCTCTGGTTTTTATATGTTTTTCGAATAAAAAGTTTCAAGTGCTCATATTTTAATTGGTTTCCCTTATTATTTTATAATAAATGTATATTGGTGTAACTTAAAACTGTAATTAATTGATTGACAAGGTTTTCTGCAAATGTGCTAGATTTAATTCATGTTAGGCTGATCTTCGCTTGTGGTGTGCACACAGCTAATTCTTAAATTTAGGAAGTGTCATATCTGGATTTGAGTTCGACTCTGTAAATATTACGTGGATGATTTTCCCTCAACTATTTATGGGGCAACGGCCGGTTAAATCGAGATGTTTTCCAAAGCAATATCATATGTACTTGAATAACAAAACCTTGAATAAGAATTCAAAAGACTACGAAATATCTCCTCAAATCAGTTTATTGTTAAAGTCGGTGTAAACTTGGATACTTTTAATCTCTGCTAGCCATGCAAAAGTTTTAGTAGCCTTCAGTATTTGATTGATGGAATAAGATTGTACGTGAAAAAACTGGATACATTTTATTTGTGACGATCCAGGTTTTTCGGAAGGAATTTCTGTGCTGCGGTGTTGTGCGTCAGTCCCACATCGCCCAGATATGAGAGTAGTCGTGTGGTATATGAGCTTAACTTAAAGATCCATTTACTATCAACAAGGCCTTTTAAAGCCGTGCGGCACAATAGCGAGGACAGAACTCCACAATTAAGCGTGCTTAACTTGGAGTAGTACCAGGATGGGTGACCCCTGAGAAGTTGTGCCAAAGCGGACAATATTGTTGATACGGGCGTGACGGTTCGGTCCGTGAGGCCGGGTCGTTACAGATGGTATCAGAGCCTCTATTTGGCCGAAAATGCGGGGACTAGCACGTGTTTGTGGGCCACTGAAGGACGTCGTGCCCGACGAGGACGCCGTGCCTAAATGGGGGTGATTGTGACGACCCAGATTTTCCGGAAGGAATTTCTGTGGTGCGGTGTTGTGCGTCAGTCCCACATCGCCCAGATATGAGAGTATTCGTGTGTTATATGAGCTTAAAGATCTATTTCCTATCAACAAGCCATTTTAAAGTCGTGCGGTACAATAGCGAGGACGAAACTCCACAGTTAAGCGTGCTTAGCTTGGAGTAGTATCAGTATGGGTGATCCCTCTGAAAAGTTGTGCCAAAGCGGACAATATTGTTGATACGGGCGTGACGGTTCGGTTCATAGGGCCGGGTTGTTACATTATTCTTCATGTCAAAGTTCCTACAGGGTTACGAAAAACATGAAAATATGGACCCAAAACTAGGAACTCAACCAATATGGAGCTAATTATCAGTAGAATTCTAGAGACCTAAATAATAAAAAAACTAAAATTCTTGGATCTTCTAAAAAAAAACAATTCTTGGAGTAAAAGATATAAAAAAATTCGCTAAACCATATAACTTGTTATCTTTTATTTAACCATTTGGGTTTTTCTTTTCAAGATGCGGTGTTATTAGAGAACTTGTGCGACTGATTAACATGTATAATTAATCTGATTAACATCAATTTGTAATTTTCTATTCATTTAAATATATATTTTAATAGTAACGCAAAGGATATAATTTCGAAAGAAAAGACCAAAATGGTACAAATTTAAGAAAACGATTTAAATTCTTGTATTGATAAAGATGGATGTGTTTTTAAACCTTGAGGCAAAATTGATAAAAATTCAAACATAGGTGGTCATTTTGGAATGAAAGACCAAAATGTTCCACTATAGCAAAAAATATAGCTACTAAAAGACTAATAGAAATATTGATAAGTTTTGTAATATTTAGACTTATTAAATGTAAATTCAAACATCAACCATAATTATCAAAAAAGAAAAAATACGTTTAGTAGTGTACTATAAGTGGTTAAAAAATTATTTATTGGACATCACTTTTAACACAATTTAGTATTCTACAAATTCTGTTATAATTGAGGTTTTACGTATAATGAGTGCAATGTCAACACATGTCAAAAATTGATCCTTAAATGTGGGATATAATGACACTATTTTCGTCGATTTATGCTGTATGTCCCATTAATTAAATAAAAAATTGATCCTTAGTGTCTTAATTATTAAAAATGATACTTTAATACCATAATTACTAAACCTATATCTTTCAATTATCAAAAGGTCAAGGTGTACAATGTTTTTGATTGAAACTAGAGTATGACTAAACGTAACTTCTTTAGAAACTTTTAAAGGACTAATATTGCGATAAACTCTTATTTATAAATTATACGAATATCACTTCTATATTCAAAGTTAAAACCCCAAACACACTTCCAGATTCGAAATCTCCTAAAAAACGCAACCAAGCAGAGGTTTATATATATACAAATACATACATACATATACAAATACATATATATATATATATATAGAGAGAGAGAGAGAGAGATGGCATTTAGAACTTCTGGTTCGAAGAGATGGCTTCCCCTCGAAGCCAACCCCGAAGTTATGGACCAGGTTTTTTCTTTTTCTTTTACTCTTTTTTTTTTGAGTATTTATTTTCAGAAAGATAAAATTGAATCTGCTGAATTATTATAGATTTGGAGTATTAGATAAAAGAACGACTTAATTACAATTGTTACGTGTTGTGATTTGATTCTGTGGATACTTCTATTAATTATTCGACCAAAAAATTTAGAATCAATTAATCAAACGTCTTGTTTATGTATGAGATGAGTGTTGAAATCTGCCTATTATATTGTTATAAGTGTCGTTAGGTTGAGTTGAAATAATGGAATTTTCTGTTGATGAACTTATAACTACTTGTCGAAAAACTTGGTTTCGAAAGCTTGTAGCAAAAAATTAAGCTCGCGGAAACTTCCATATTATAGTGTTAGATTGAGGAAAAGAGATACATGGTAATCGCGAGAAGTAGAAAGCTAGGGAACTAAAAATTATGTAGCCTTATAACACCCAATTTGTATTTGCATATACTAATGTTGAATATTTGGTTAATTATTACTGAATAAATAGAGTCATATTCTAATTTAGGTGTTAAAAGTTAATAATTAGTTGTTAGTAGTTGATAAGTTATTTAATACTCCCTCCGTTCCTATTTAATTGTCCATTACGAAATTACGTGCAATTTTAATCCGCCAAGAACTTGTATCAAAATTATTGGAATGAAAAATTTCAAAAAATGATCATATAGTTCAAATGTTAAATTTTATGATTAGATTTAAAAAAAATTCATTTCGACAATTTTGATACAAGTTATAAGCCGGTCAAAATTGCATGCAGTTTCGTAGTGGACAATTAAATGGGAACGGAGGGAGTAGTAATTGGAGGTTGCAATTAATGTAGTGTCCGGTTTCTCATTACAGCCTATATAAAGCCTGTACATGTAAATGTTCAGATATGAAGTAAAATTTCATATTTTACTATTGTTTACAACTAATTAGTAATTACATTTATATCTAACCCAATCCTTCGAGCTCGTATACCTATGCTAATCCATAGAAGAGTATTATGTTTTCTTCTTCTATTTTTGAAGTATTGGGAGAATTATTATCAGTTAATAGTATTTTATTACATAAAATTATAAAAAATAAAACTACAAATTCAGGCTTGACGGGAAAAAGGCGGTTATGGCGCCAGGTAGACCCTTCACGCCTAGACCCGGCCTAGCGCCTTTTGAAACATGGAGCTCAGCTTAAAAGCTGCACAAACCAAACGTTTTCTCAGAAAGAAAAAAAGTGTAACAAGTCTGGGTTTAGTAATGAAATGACGCCGGGTCTGATTGAGGCCAGACCTGACGTCCTAAACTAGGTACTCTCTCTCTCTCACCGATTGTATTGTTAGAGCATATGTATCAATCTCATCATAATTCTCACAAAATGGAGGGCGAAAATTGTAATTTTTAGCTTTTAGAGAAGCATTTACAAGTTACATGATTTCCTAGTCTCTCTAAAACATTATCTCTATTAATAGTCAATTATTTATAGTATTAAATTTTAATGACTTAACTTTTTTTGGAGGTAAAAGGAACACATGGGTTAAAAAAAAGTAGGGTCCACATGATGTTGATTAAAAGTTTATGAGGAGGACCATTTCTTCTCTATTAATAGAGACATGGTGCTCATCATTAAAAATGTGATTGTGAGTGAGATGCGGTTTTGTTTTAGAGATTATCTCCTCAAATTATGAAGAAAATAGATTTTAATGAGAGAGATGTGGATAATCTTTATAGAAGTTTGATAATAGAAACGATTGAATTAATTATAGTAATGGTCCCAACTCCTCGGTATTACTATTATCAGAAATTATACTTCGGACCATAGGCTTGATTGAAATGTTAACCAGAGTTTTGACCTAGTTGTTTAACTGATTATTTCTATGCATTCAAAGTCATTAAGTTGTTTTCTAAAATGATGAGAGATGTATTTTTGTTTCATTTGGTGAAGGTAGTCTTTAGACAATTTTTATGTTGCTATTGACATTTGTCACACAGTTTGGTTAATTAAGGGTATTGATGAGAGAAAGAACTATAGGAAACCCGATTACATGTATTCAACTTTTGGGACAAATCTATTATGAAGACTATTTTGATTGTAATTTCTCTGGTTGTTTAGCTATATAGATGTTTGTTCATTGTATAAATTGTTCTTATAGATGTCTACCATGCCATGCCTCTTACAAGTTAGAATTTACCTCATAAATTTGTAATGAAATCCAAGTCAATGTGTATAAAATTATTCTTTCTTGTGTTGTATTTTGATTCTGGAAATGATAGACAATCCTGTTTACTAGATTAGAATTTGGAATCATTGTTTACTTTTTTTGTGAGTTAAATACCGATAGTAGTGTTACCAGCGTTAAGTGAGCTGTAGTTTTCCTTTGTTGAATTAGGTTATTTGACAAAAAGCTTGTATGTGTAGCTTGAACCAAAAAAACATTAGAATGGTCAGTTTAAAAGCTGGACAACCAAATGTAAACCTGAAAGCAAAAAGTGAAAAAAGTTTGGGATTGTACGTTGCAGCTAAAAACAACTTTAAAATCAATATATTGGTATCATGCCACATTTGTTCATATCATGTAAGAGTATACTATATTTGAATTTTTTCTATGGTGCAGTTTCTCTGTGGACTGGGGATGCCAAAAGATGAGATTGAGTGCAACGATGTATATGGATTAGACGAGGAGCTTTTAGGAATGGTCCCACAACCAGTACTAGCTGTGCTATTCTTATATCCTCTCACGGATAAGGTCTGATTTTTAAAAGTTTTTTTTATTTCTCAAGTTAGTGTATTCAATTAGGTTAGCTCCTTTTTCCATATGTGTATTGCTCGCTATTCATCTTGATATCTTACTGTCTCTTTGGTTTTGACAGAGTGAAGAAGAAAGAAAACTGCAGGACCGGGAGATAAAGGTAAGATCCATCACCTACAATTGTTTCACTGTAATCAGTACAATCAAAACATGTGCACTGTAACCGCATTTACACACACATTTTGACTATTCATACTTCTTTTTTATTCCTTTAGTTTTCCCCTTGTTGAGTAACGTGGATAGGTACAGTGGGAGTAAAATGCTTATTTTCCTTTGCAAAGATTAATTTTATTTCTTTGCCACAATTTCTCCTCTGTTTTTTTTTCTCTCCATACTACTTGTTTCACTTATTAATCCATCAATATATTTCTCTTCAGGAGCATAACGATAAGGTTTATTTCATGAAACAAACTGTTGGAAATGCCTGTGGAACAATTGGACTTCTTCATGCCGTTGGGAATCTCACCTCTGAAATAAAGCTTGGTAAATTTATCTTAATTTCAGTTCTCTGTGTTTCATATTGTTGATCCCAAATTTCTGGGGTTTGTTGGGAACTTTCTGTTTCCCTCTTTATGGTTCCTTCGTTTTCTTTTAAATAATATAACATTAGTTTAACTGTAAGTTTAATTCAAAGGACTTCCTGTATATTGAAGTTATTGTGAATATTCACCTCTTCCTTCTTGTTTTTCATTTTTCAGACGATGGATCTTTCTTGGACCGATTTTTCAAAGCTACTGCCAAAATGAACGCTTCAGAGGTTTGTTTATCTGATGTTTTGTTTCATAAGTTCGGACCAACAGTTAACATATTAACTCTCTCTCTCTCTTGTACTGAACAATAAATTATTTGTAGCGTGCGGCATTTCTTGAGAATGATGTGGAAATGGAAGATGCTCACTCCACGGCTGCTATCGCTGGCGATACTGTTGTAAGTTAAAATTGGTTCGATCAAATATTATTATAAGGCGGAATCTGATTGTCTATTCTTGTCAATTGTCACTATTTTGTTCGACTTCTACAAGACCTTTTCCTCTTAAAAATTAAGGAGTTGTTATCTTCTATTTGCTAATATATGGTTTGTGAAATTTGCCATTTAATCTTAAGTTACGGCAAGTCTAAAACAAGAAACTCTCTCTTTTAAGTGCAGATTGAAGCATACTTTATGGTGGTAGTTATTAGCTAGCATAGTTTCTTTTCTCCGCAAATCATTAGCTTACCAATATGAATATAACTTGACTACTTGAGTGACTGAGTATATAAAAATCAGAAATCCACATTCTGAATTTGAACTTTAGGGATTACTCAAAGAAAATGAGATTTTGTTAAGAGTTGAGTGCCTATAGTATAGCAATTCTGTTAAGGCGCCTATATTCTAGTAGTTTCATTTATGCACGGAAATTATTCTGGGTTCAATTTGTAATCAGGTTAGTAATCCTGTAATAGTAGATAAAAAAGTACAAAGAGATTTCATTAAGAAAATACATGCGTGGACAGTAGAAATATCAGTTTGAGTTGTGTGGCTCACTTAACGACTTCAGAAAATTTGTGCTTTGTTTTGATAATGACAGGCTTCAGATGATGTAAACACTCACTTCATCTGTTTTTCATGTGTCGACGGTAGCTACTTTCTCTCTATCTACTTGTATTTCTTTATGTATTTGCATATGTATCCTTCACATACTCCTGTGTATCTGATATGTATTATCGAGTTAATGTTTTATCAGTTTATGTAAATCTCATTCTTCTTCTTTGGTATGTTGAGATTTGACTTTTGAGTGAAAAAGGATTTAATTTTATCAGTTGGTTCAAACAAATGAGCTAAAAGCCTAAACCTGACTATTACCAGTCGGATTTGGACGGTATCCCCTCACTCCTCAGAATCAAAATCGGATTGTTTCTTACAATGTATTTTTATAACATTTTATTCATTTCTAAAAATCTAAATTTATGTAATCCTGTCCCATCTCCAATGGATTTGAGAGATGAAAGTAATGAGTTAGTACAGAAATAAAGATATCCTACTTTTCTTACCAAACCATTGTTGTTCATACTATAGGTTGCACTTAAAGATTTCAACTCCTGTCATTCAAAACACAACTTCTCTAACGTACTTGAGATATGAAACTTATATGAGTAACTACAGAAATAAATATATTGTTTTCTTTTGTAACTTTGTTAGTTATGACTTGAAGTCCGATTTCCCTTAAGGCTTAACTCCTGTCATTCTAAACATCTCTTTAAGGATTGGGGTGATAAAAGTAATATAAATAATTCCAGAAATTAGGATGTTATCATAAGTTCAGGTGACATGAAATGATAAATGTTTGTGTGTCATATTTTGACCGGAAAGTTCTTAACTGCTATGCTGATGCAGGACAACTTTACGAGCTCGATGGAAGAAAGGCGGGACCAATTTCACACGGTCCATCATCAATGAGCACTTTATTGCAGGTAACACATATTCTCAGAAATTTCCATTGGCATTGAGAAGATTGAACACTGATATGGTTATACTTACGTAATCTGTTAAAGAGTGAACCTCATGAGCTACACGAGTCTTTTAAGCAAAAGTAGTTCAATTTTAAAAATTACTCACCTAATTCTCCTTCATCGAATTGTTGAATTATCTGGTTTCTTCCTATGCCCTTTACATGATTTTACTCTTGGAATTCTTTTGTAAAATATTTTGTACTTAAAACTTTTTGTTTCCATTGAGAACCACAAATACGGGACGACTTAACTAAATTTTTTTTAACTGGGACACTTCTAAACAGGACTTCTGATCAATAGTTTTAGACCATGTCAGTGAAGTGGGGTAAATTTGAACATAGTTGTTACTTTTGGCTAGGAAGAATTATAGTTACGGTCCATGATCTGGAGATGGTAGTTTCAGTTTTTTTTTTTTTTTATCCCAGCAGTTGAGATAATTCCTCGCTCTAGTTTTTTTCTTTTTGACAGAACTTAGCTAGTTATCTATATATAGTAGATGTGTTATTGATAGATATTTATCTCGCATTGACAGCTTTTTCCAAGGATTTTTTCTAAGAGTTAACTGCTTTACTTTTAATACTAGGGTTCCGGTTTTGCAATTTATATTCTTGCATTTCTTCCTTAATAGGATGCAGCTAAAGTGATACAAGGAATGATCGAGAAAAACCCTGATTCAATCAACTTCAATGTTATCGCCATTACAAAGAAAGCTGGTTCAGCATAGGTTTTTTTTCCGGTTAATTTAGGCGATTTATTTAAGTCCTAGCCTCTGTTTTACACTTTTATTTCCGGATGTCTCTGCCATGAAGTGAATATTTCCTAGTCTTTTGCAATTGCGAAGTACGGTGTACTTTCTACTCATTTACTATTAGTGTAAAAGCTACTTCACCAGTTCACCAGTTCACCAGTTCACCAGTCCTATCACATTTTTAGGACCGGAGCCTGTCTTTTTAATTGTTCCTCTTTTATTTTTTGATTTTGGTGAAAGTTTGCTATTTATCCAAAGTTCCCCTCCTAAATATTTATCCAAGGTCTACTGATGTTAGGATTGCCACTCGACCTGGTCGAAAAATGGAATTGTCAAAATGTGTGAAATGTGGTGTTACATCAGACAGGAAACCGCCCTTTTGATTGTGTCAAAAGGGTTTCAAAGGGTTCGGATCTTCAACACCTTTTTGCTAGTCGTGATGCTAAGATTCTTTTCACATGAATGTGGAGTCTCTTCACATGAATATTGAGATTCTTTTCACGATTCTAGAAATTTTTTATAAAAATTTTTCTACTTAAAGCGTACCCCATTTACTACTTTTGCTCGACTATACAAAGACTGAAATGATAACATTTGAACTCTTCTTTGAATAAATATTTCGTGTATTTTCAGGGTTTGATCTTTAGGCTCCCCCAAGTTATTTGTTTGCTCTTTTGCATTTACGATCTGTTGGTTAATTGCAGTTATGATCGGTTGCTTTATAAAAATACTATAAACTTAAACCAAGATGCATTCCATGTTTTTTTAAGCTATTTTTAAGTTGCAGCCAGATGACCAAGAATTCTTCTCACTTTTTTGGAATCGGAAAAGCAATGTAGGATTCATGAACCTTACTTTGCATCCGTGTTGGATTGTGAGTGTCCACATTATCCTCGAAATGCAATAGCAAGCTATGTATGCGAAGTTTTTAAAAAACTGGAGACATGATCCAAACACTTGGTCAGCCACCTCAAGTCCAGTAATAAAAGAGGAGATAAAACAAACATACAAGAAACATCAAAGATCATTCATTATTCAACAAACTCATTTCACCCAAAGTGAATGCTATGAACATAACATAGCCAACTTTATACCCAACACCTCGATCTTCCCCTCTCTAAGAAGAGGGATGCTGCGCACCGAACTGCTCTGCTGTCCTATCCTTCATCTCCATGGCAGCCCCAGTAATCCTCTGCCTGACACGGTCAAGCTGGTCAGCTCCGACCGGGTGTTTCCCAGCAACATAGTTGTACAGCCAATACAAAACGAAAGATGCTGTGGTCATGAACCCGCCCGATGCCAGGAACCCAGTGACGATCAGGCATAGAGCGATCGCCGCTGGGACCAGCACAGGACTGAATATGACGAGAAGTGGCGTCACCAACACCAGGCCGATGACGGTTGCTGCCAATGTTAGCCCTGATAGTACCACCAAGGAGCCGCCCACGGTCACGGCGGTAGTGGTCTTCACTACCTGCAGAGGCGAATCCAGAAACTATGAATGGGGTGCCAAATTAACTTTAAAAAAGACTGTTAAAAGTGAGGGAAAATATCATGAGTGGAAAACACTACTTTCGGTAAACTAGATAAGAGTAAAAATACATGAAACATTTTTTTTTTAAAAATGACTTCACTTCATCTTATAGTGATACAAAATTTGAAAAATATATGATTCACTTTAACTTATAGTAAAAATACATGCTTGATACACAATTTAAAAAATGCATGATTCACAACTTCCTCTTGATAATTAATTACCTGCTTAGACAACTGCTGCTGGGTTTGAGACATTGGTTTTGACTTAAATTTGAGTGTAATGTTTGTGTTTGGTGTGTGCTTATAAGGTTGTAAGGGAGGTGGGTTATAAAGAAGGGTTAAGAGGTGTCACGTGAGGAGAAAGGGGGGTGTCACATGATTTGACGTGTTTGGCTAACATGCAGAGGTTTTGCATGTAACGTTGAGGGTGTTGTTTGACACGTATTTTTGGCTTTTTAGGGTTCTTAAAACTTTTTTTGCTACTTTCGTTGAATGGATAAGGTGGTCATTACAATACTTTTGAGTTTCAAACTTTGAAATTATTATTTGCGGACAATTTTTACTTAGAAAAAGTTTAAACGCTGATGGCTAATATTTTGGTGTTAAACAACTTGCGGTTAATTTGGTGACATGAATGGTAACAGATTTTTTTTTTATTCTTGTCAAAACTAGCCATGGACATTTTAGAATCATAATATCAACATATTGTTTCTCAATGTTCTGACATTTTCTTATACTAAACACTATTTTAAGGTGAATGTGGTATTGTAACATACATTTCCATCTAGAACCTTAAAAAAGAAATGTATAATGAGTATGCATGTGTATAGACTCTTTAGCGTCAGAATAATAGCATATGGTGTCTCAATGTTTTGACATTTTCTTGTACTGACACTAATTTTAGACGAATGTGGATAAAAACTAGAGTGTTATTTTGTAACATTTTCATCTAGACCATTACAAGAGAAATGTGTAATGAGTATGCATGTGTATGTCCTATAGTCCTTATAGTGAAAGTTGTAACCGAAACAAATGGAGTGATTTTGAGTTGAAAATAGGCATATGACCTGGTACGAGTTTTACTGCAAAAAGTAAACAATTTGGTTGAAAAAAAGGGAGACGAAGTCGCTATATATTTTACTTCAAATAATACAATTTGGTGGAAGAAAAGTAAACGAAGTTCCTACAACTAAACTTGAGCTGCTAAAGTCATACGGTGGTCATTGGATTGAAAATTGTAGTCGTCCTTATGTGAGGGTTGGGTCCGTTTCGGTTCGGTTTTTAGCAAAACCGAAACCAAAACCGAGCATATTTTTCGGTTCGGTTTTTTTCGGTTCCGGTCTTTTTATTTTTTGGACCGGATCGGGTTTTTTCGGTCCAGTTTCGATTTTTTTCGGTTTTTCGGTCTTTTTCGGTTAGGTTTTATTAAAAACCGAAACCGACCCAATTTTTTTTTTGGTTTTCGGTTTCGGTCTTTTTCGGTTCGATTATCGATCCGGTTCGGTTTTTCCGGTTTTTGATCCGATCGATCATAGTAGATACACATAAATACTTGGGTCCATTTTCGTTTTTAATTAAATTTTAATCTAATCAAAATATAAACTAAACTTAAACGGCTAAAGTTAACTCCAAGGGGTGGACATAAAATTATACATACAACACAACTTGTACCAATTTATGGGAACCCAATGCAGCGTCGTATTTGTTGGTTTGAATGCAAAAAAGTTTGTAAGTTACAAATTTTTATATCCCCTCGCATGTGACATTAAATTAAAACATGCAACTTTGGGCAAATTTTTGGTATAAAACATATGTCATATGTGCATTAACATCTTTCATAAGAAAAAGGAATAAATGAAATAGATGCCACAAACACATATATTCACACGCAAATATAGATACATATATAGAGAATAGTGTTTAAGAGAATATGTTCTCTGGACTATAGTTCGCCATTTCGATATCAATCATTTTCATTCTCTTATTTTGTTACAGTTTGCATATAATTCCTATTTATTTGCTGAAATTATTTTTATTTGTTTCTCCATTTATTTTTCGTAAAAATTATTATATTTCATAACAGGTACCTAACAAAAGACAATACTTCGTTTTATTACGAAATTAATTCAGATTTTTATATAAAAAAAATATATTATCAAGCAAGATATTAATTCTTTCAATTCGGACAAAGATAGAAAAAGCGTCCATTTATTTTTATGGTTGAGGCATAAAAAGACGTATGTCCGACACTCATTAGATGACAAAATCATCCCCAAAATTCTAATTTGGGGTCAAACAATTGATGTCTCTGCTTTCTTTCCTCTTTTTAGTGAACGAGTACTACTCTCTATGATGATGATGACGACTTCGAACCCCGACGGGTCCGCTTCGCCATGACACGGACTGGACCAGGCTCGCCTGGATTTATCGTAAGCGGAAAATTAAGCACAGCTCGAGACCCACGCATCCTAAACGCCGCTTGGTCGTACGCTAGCGCAGCTTCCTCAGCAGTTTCGAATGTCCCTAGCCAGACACGGGGCCCACGGCCCCCACCTTTCGCTTGGTCCCGAATCTCTGCTGCAAACTTCCCCCAAGGCCGTTGCCTCACACCCCTGTAATGCTTCCCCTCTGACGCAACCACCGCCGGAACTTCCACTTTCAATGGCGGGGCGTTGAGAATCTCATGTAGAAGCGTGTTATCCGAGTCATTTTCGTCGCATGCCCCAAAATGTACAAAACTCGAGTCTGACTCGGTAAGAAGGTACCCAGTTATGGACTCGAGTAGAGCAAAATCGGAATCAAAATCACACATTGACATTGGTGCTAGTGTTCTTGTCTTTCAAAAGTGTATCTAAACGATTTATATAGTAGCTTTGGATTAGGTTATACTTGGTGGCAGGGGTTCATGCACCTTTTCTATGTAAACTTGAAAATGATTTGTTTGTACATATCAACTTGGATATGTGATATTATTATTTGGACCTATATAAACGTTAAAGATGATTTGTTTTGTACATCAACATGGAAATTGAATTATTAGTTGGAACTTTCTCTGGTTTTTTAAAAGGACGTAGTTTTTCTACAGCCTGTTTTGCAGGAATTTGCTAATCTAATTGGTCCATCTAAGAGTGCTATAAATCTAACATCCATCCAATTATATATCTCCCTTATTACTTTTTATTAGTGTTTTCTCCCAAGGCCACTCTATTTTAAAATACCAAAACAAAGTGTAAATTTACTTGAAGAAAATCTTATAAAAATGACAATATCGTGAAATCATGTTTCTTAGCACATCTTAATAAAAAATTATAACGTCAAAAGTGCACATCAATATCAAACTATGTTGTATTTTTTTTTAAATACTATAAAAATTACATGTAAGTAATTGGCTGACGTAATATAATTGACCAAAAAACTTAAACTAGATATATTTTTATAAACATTTATTTTAGAAAAAAGAAGTACTACCATTACATTTTTAAATATTCAAATCTTTCTTATTTTGTTTGGACCATTTTTCTGGAATTATAAAGAGATGAAATTTAAAAAATAATAAATATATATACAAGGGGATGCTTTTTTCTATTAACAAAAATAAATGAAATTGATGTTTTTTTTATATATGGATAGAGATACATACAAATGAAAAGAAACAAAAGGAAATATCTAAACCGAATTAAATTTTTTTGTATTCTCTGTCACATGTACCAATTAGATCTTGACACCTAGCATTTTTTTTTTTTAGTAAACGAGCTCCTATGTTAAGAAACAAAAGAAATGTATTCATGATAGAACAAAGCCTCCATGATGACTTACAATTCAAAAACACTATAAGTATCCTGTTTACAAACTAAAATACAGTAATATGAGTTTAAGAAAGCAAATAAGGAGAAAAAAAATAATACACAACAAAACTTGACTTTATCAACCTCAGTGACATTTTGCTTTGACGACTTTAGTCTTACTCCTTATTTTCTCTATTCTTATGACTCCGCTACTCCTATATCAAATCGATCTTAAAACTAAACTTAAAGGCGTAATATCACTGACCTCAATAAAGAACAGTAAGTCAAATACATTAGTCAAAAACCCCATCTTGTTTCTAAAAGAGAAGTATAAAATTTCAAATATAATAAATCAAACCCCTAAAGTTTAAGTAGTCAAATGACCAAGACCAACATGAGAAGCATAGTAAAAATACGTCTATTCGTACATCAACCTTCATGCTATCTTCAACACACATACAATTAAACTGAAAACCAGAGTATTAGAATGCAAATCCAACAATAGATCACTTCTCAAGTCACGATAAATTAACAACAAGCACATGAATAAATTCAATATTTGGTCAACTATAAGTCAATCATAAAATTGAGAAAAAGGAAAAAAAATCCACTTTCTCCGGTAGGTAGGAAAACCCCAGTAGGTAATAAATTCCTACTAACTAGTTTGTATAAAAACTTTGTCCTTTTTAAAATTGTTAAACTGTATTGCTGGTTGAAAGTAACATTACACATTTTCCAAAACACGTGGTAAATTGACCAATTTGGAAGGAAAGGGGCAACTGACTGCGTAAAACACAGTCATCACAGTCAGCATGACTGCGTTTTTTCTGAACCGTCTGATCTTTATTTAAAAGATCAGACGGCACTGAGTAAAACACAGTCATGAATCCTAACTGAAACACAGTCAGATGCCACCTTTCCGATTTGGAACGAGATAAGACGGAGTGACCGACAGTGGTCTCTTTCTACTTTTTATATTTTATATTTATATATATATATTAAAATAAATCAGAATTTATCATACGTTGCTCCCAAAAGGTTGATTATTTTCATTTTGGTATTAATAGGTTCAATAGGAGCTCTAGTGTAATACACTTCGTGAATGTTGACAGAATTTCGAAAAAACAAGTCACTTTGTGCACTTTCCGAATTGAAAATAATAAGAACACCATCAGTAACACAAACAACAACTTTGATTGCTTGCAAATTGATATTAATACAAACAAGTAATTGGCGAGTCCAATTATGTCACACAATAAACAACTTACAATTCTGGTTTTACAATGATACTATTACAAGAACATATTTCTAAATATATAGTGCTTAGGTGGTTACATTACACGCTTATGGGCTGAAAGAGCTATTGCATTGTTCAATTGAAACTTTACCAGAGCAATACTATAATATTTATTTTAAAGTAAATGTGTGCTAGGTGGAACCCTTGAAAAATAAAAAGTTATTATGAAGACTTACTATTCTGTTTTTTATTTCAAATTGGGATGACTACTGTTTTAATACTTTTAGTCTTTCATCTTCTAACAAAACAAACTATTTTTTTTAACCAAATCATACTCACTTTCATATTTCAATCGAAATGAGTATTGATATATCGGTTCCTTATGGGCAAAAGATGAGACAAGTGGTAATTTCACTGTGAGATTACTATTTTGCTTCCATAGTGCCGTGGTGTCGGGACGACACTAAGTCAAGTGAAGACCATCGGAGCCACAAACTCCCAAAACATAAAAAAATTGACTTTTTTTTATAAATTTTTATCATGTATTTTTACTAAGATTTGTTAAAAATATGATTTGTCATCGCTTATATCTATAATTTCACTTATCATTAGTGTTTATGAGAATTCGACACCCCTCAACCCCATTTGTTATTTCTGACTTCGCATGTGTCTCTTCATTTTATACAACACACAAATATGGTTACATTTTTAGCAAACCGGTCCACCATGTTTTTACAGCTAATCCGCAAAAAAAAATTAGACGCTTTTTTTAAGTTTGTCCGAAAAAATTCATATCATGCTTTAAAAAAAATCCTTGAAAAATTACGAAATCCGAAATATTTTGTTACAAAAACAAAGAATGATCATCAAATAATACAGGCTCTTCTTGTAATGTATCAGGGGTAAAAACGACATCGTTCTGTAAAAAGAAATAAAAAAAAGTTTTTACAAAATAGATTTCGTGATTTTTCAGAGACCGGCGTCAAAGTTCACCGGCTTACTTGCCCAAGACCGGCCCTGATTTTCAGAAAAGGAGAGACAAAAAAAAGGAGAAATATTTTCAGATGATTCCGATTGGTGGCGAAAAATAAAACTCATCCTTGTGGAAGCAAAAAGAGAGCCAAAAGTAAGATGGATGCATAAAGCTAAGCTTTAGAAATTACTTAGGCTTAGTTGATCGAGTATAGTTATACGGCATTGATATAAAATCATGTTATCTGCGGATATAGACTAGGAGTCTAGGACCACTAGGTTCAAGGACAATATTTTATTGCTTCTTTTCATGAACAACCACTTTCCTAGAGTCTAACGAGGTTTAGTTTGGACCTTTCTATTACTCTATAGTTTTTCTTTTAATCAATACTAGCAAACTTTTATTGAAACAAAGAGTAGTATCTCTTGAGCTAAGCCCTCGCGATGACTAATTCGTCCTAAGTCTTTCAACATTAAAATCTAAAAACACAAACAAGGCATAGTTACCTACTTTTACTAGGAAACAGAGCTTTTAAAGGAGAGAAGGAAACAAAATTCCGCACAATTCAGCAAACTTTTCTCTTATAAAAAAACTATACAGTACTTTCATATCATCAGAACCATTACTTAAGATTTCGAAAGAGAACAACAGCCAAGGGATGTATCAAACACTTCAAGGCCTGTCTCTTGATTAAGCAAAAAACCTTCATTCTTCTAGGACAGTAATTAAGGATATAGAGGTTACAAAACAAGCTTTTAAGACAGAAAATTATTCTTTGACATGAAGGATCACAAAAGTGTTCAGTAATTAAGGATAGGAGTAATAAAAAGGAAATTTATAGTTTCGATAATTTGCAAAAGTCACATGCATAAATAAATCTCAACAAGAAAGCACAAATTGTAATCCCTTCAAATTATGAAAGAAAACAAATTACTCTTTGATACAAATGAAATATTATAGTATTGTGAGCAAGTAAACAATTGATTGGGGAGTAGATTGAGGGTACGAGGGACTGTTCCATAGATTTGCTGGCTTTAGGCCAGGACTTCAAGACTTATGCCTATAACCAACACTGAAGGGTAATTTACGATCCTACGAAATGTTCATGAAGTTCTTTCGGCCTTACAGTGCACCATCTTTGCACTATATTGTTATACCCTTAGCCTGATAGATGGAACATACAGTCTGGACTATAGTCAAGATCAGGAGTACAGACGCAGCAATGAATGAAATGATGGTCCAAGGGGAGTTGAAATAATCGCGCTTTAGGCTTAGCTTTGACTTGTACCACCATGCCTTAAACCTATGCCACAAATCTCTCCTATATATAATCGTGCAACCCACGAGATATTTCAGTATAGATGTAGCGTCTCCCCCTGGCTATCACTTCCTTTTGAAGATTGTTGAATATCTCACTTACCTTTTGTGGGTCATTAAAATCATCCTGGATAATATCTTTAGCAGTGAGTATGCTGACATCTTCTGGTGTGTCTATTAAGCCATCCATGAAGATAAGGTAATGGCTCACATACCTAGGGAACACTAAGTGGCACTGTTCAAAAGCCACGAGGTTACGGAACAAGGTCTCAGTCCACTCGTTAATCTTTACTTGCGAGATTGTTAAGATCCCCTCCTTTTTTTGGAATTCTATATCCACGAGTGCTGTGGTATTGCCCTTCTGAAATTTGACCGTATTCGAAAAGCTTTGACGCTGTAGAGACTTTGAAGTTCCAGGGAAGGTTCAGTTCACGGTTTAACAGTTCGGAATTTGCATCGGTCCACGAGGAGCTTAGTTCCTCGAATCGTTCTATGCCAACGTGGGCTGCCATAAAAAAATGAACAAAGTGGACATATTTCCAATATCTTGTAGTAACAAGGGATACATCCAGGACGTCCTTCACGAATTGACATACCAGATCGGTAAAGTTATTGTCATTGGCAATATCGCCCAAAAGGGAATAAATCTTCTGGGTAATGACGAGGGGAATCTGATTTTCAATCAGGAGGATGTCGTGAAGGAAATCACAGAACAACCAGCGGTTCGCAAACATGTGGTGTCTTTCCTCTTTCTTGAGGAGGAGTTCGAGGATGAACACGCTGTCTAACATGATCATCTGGCAGAAATCCTCACTGTTGAGGTTGATCTTTTCCTGGTAGTAGCATCGGATATCACTTTCTTGATTCTGTAGGAAATTGGAGATGTCCGTCAGAAAACACATGTAGTCTGATGGTATCCTATTGATTAAGTCCTGGTACAACCTGAGCTTGAGGTCTTCCTTGGGTTTGAGCGCAGGGTTGTCACGGTGGAAAGGGCCAATTGCCACCATCCGAGAGGTGAAAGATGAAGCGTTCAATCTGCGGAGACTATCAGGGACCCTGTAAATGTAGGGGCTGGGGATCTTTTCAGGCAGATTTCTTAGCATTTTACCGATGGAAAACGGCTGGTCTTCTGGTTGTTCCTCAGTTAGCGGTATATTGAAATTTGACTCTTGCGGTTGCTGGCCATGTGGCTGACCTTCTATCTCGTTACCTAGCCGAGGATTCAATTCGGGGTCCTACACCATCAACAAAAGGACACTCGTTACAATTTGATCCTTAAAACTGTGTGAGGCTATTAAGCTTGTTCTGCCATTAAAGTAAGTCTGCTTCGACTATAATTAGACTTCGGATTCCGATGACTGTGCAATCGTAAACACATTTGAATACTCGAATTGTACTATTTAATTTGATTGGAACTAAGATATTTTCTTTGTTACATTAGACACGGATCCTTGGTCTATATTTGGATCCCAAGCACTAAAACCTCTGTATGTACCGTTATACTGTTGCGATTATGAGAAATTATTACTAGTGAACTTATTTTTAAGTGAAGATTAGATATAAAATATATATATTTTTAAAATAAATTTATAAACATAATGTAAGATATATGTACCATAATAAAATAAACAAAATGTCAAATGTACATAATTTTAGTTTAAATGTTCTTATAAAAGAAAACAAATACGTATATATATAGATCTGAAAGATATGTGCATATATACGAGCTATTACGTATATACATGTTATAAATTGTAGTAGTAACGCAAACATTAAGTTATCGTCATAAAAACCTTAACATAAGTATTTTAAATTATTTTATACTTAATGTATATATAATATATATTTTTAATATGAAATGCCAATTTATTACTATAAAAATGTGAATTTATTGCTAATGGGACCCCAAAAATTTACAAAATATGAAAATAAAGAGTTTATTGTTATTTATAACTGTACCGAGTTGAGATCGCGATTTTTTATTACTATAGAGAGGTACTATATAGAGTATTGTTATAGATAAGTTTTAGGGTATTCTAATTTTTGCCTTTTCTATAGTTTTGGATTGGATGTGCCAGACCCCTCCCAGAGGAGTCCAACTCCAATAGATGTTTTTGTAAAAAATCAAAAGGCTTATATTCGAAAAGGCATGTTCCAAAAGGCTGAGATGCAAGATTCAACTCATTATTACCCAATATGTTTGTTTAATTAAGTTACTGAACATATGGCAAATCTAGTAACAAAATTTAAATAAAAAATTTACATAATTATCAACGATTGAGCCTTCATTCATTTAATATTTTGCATCTGTGGGTAACCAAAATCTATTTATATAAATTTTTGATAACATTTTGCTAACATCCATTCAATACATATATACAAAGCTTGTGTTGTGTTTGATCTAACAATAATGATATTATCAAACGAACATAAGTATAGAAACACAAACGGAAAAACTACTACATAATCTAACCCTTTCGGTATCTTTAACATGATCCGACAAGGTAAGAGACTGTAAGACTGTGGTACATTAAATACTCTTTAAATTCCAACCTTATTAGGATAGTAACTATCCACCGAAATCTTGCCCTAGTCATCACATCATACTAGATGTGTATTGGGGAAAAATATATAATTTTTTCAACTTATATGTGAATCAACCTGTTCCCAAACTTTCAATTTTTTATTAGAAACTTTTTAAATGAGTTATGAATAAAATTTATCATAAATATTCATATATACTCCTGTCACAATGATATAATTTTCATAATTTACTTCTAAGCTAAAATGTATTTCAAGTGAAATCACTACAAAATAATGTTTGATTTAGTGAGAGTCAAAAGCTGTCACAAGCCTGTCGCTAATTTAAAAAGCTGTCACAAGCCTGTCGCAAATTGACTAAACTGTCACAAACCCGTCACAAAAACCGTCGTTAATAAGCTCGTAACAAAAAATACCGTCACTAATCCTGTCGCTATTTGAGTATTTTTTTGTAGTGAATGTTGTGTTACGTTTTGTAACCAAATATTATTACGCATTGCATAGGACTTAAAAAATAAATAATAGCCACAACAATTAGTTAACATGGTCTTCACCCATTAAGTGAGAAAAAGCCGGTAATTCGGTCTTATCAAGCAGGGGCGGCACATGCCTAAATCCAATAAACCTTAACCTTGGGGTAAAAAAATATTTTTTTTTCTTTGATAATGGGCTTTGGGCAAAATAAAATAAAATTTGGACTGCGCTTGGGGGGCAACCAGTACGGTTGGGCCGCCCCCCTGCTATCAAGTATATATGTGGATTACATTTCAATCTTATAAAACAGCAATACAGGGTTATGTAACGCAATACATATGGGATACTAATCGACCTTTACTTAATTTCATGGCTTGGCAGAAGTACAGAAGTCAAAACATTAGCTAACAAAACTTGTTACTTAAATTGTTCAGTGGAGATTTAATGACTTCTTTTATTTATCATGTTGTGTTTCCAATATGTAACTTAAAAGATAATAACAAACAAGCATATGCTATACTAGCACATGATATACTCATACATATTAATTGTTCCTTTATCATAAAACTAAACACAGACTTTCTTGAGATCACGTTAACATGCAACAAAAAATAAGCATCATTATCCGGTTTTATACGTTTTATATACCAAATTATGTACTTTTGACGATTTGGATACACACCTTTCAATTTTTTCAATTTAGATACCATACTATAAGAACTTTTCAATTTAGGTATCATCGTCTAAATTAATTACGGAATCATGTCATATGATAACACGTGCTTGACAAATTATAACGTGAGAGGATAATTTTGTCATTCTGCACCAAAATATATCATCATAGAAAAACGTTTTTCCCCAATTTCACAAATAACAAAAATCAGCACATAGTCCAAATTGGGGAAAAAATGTTGTTTTATGATGATATATTTTGATACAGAATGACAAAATTATCCTATTACGTCTAAGTTTATCAAGCACGTGCTGTCATGTGACATTATTACGTGATTAATTTAGACAATAGTACCTAAATTGGACAGTTTCTCATAGTGTGGTATCAAAATTAGAAAAGTTAAAAAGTGGGTAACCAAATCGTTAACAACAATATAGTTTGGTGTACTAAACGTATTTTCCTCCGTCATTAAGTAAGCATCCTTTTGATAATTAAACCAATTCGTTTCACACAAAAACAAAACCAACTTACTAGACAAGTATAAAACTTATAATAGCCTAAACATATTATTTATCACTGAAGTCATGTTCCTAATATATATATACAATCTAAACATTCCTTGTTTTATACCTACAAAATATAAAATAGCGATCATTTGAAATATGTGTATGTAACAGAAAGTCTTGTCGTAAATATTACACTCTTTATATTTTAATTTTTTAGTTATACATCTCATTTAACTATTTTCATTTTATTACGTATGCAATTAATTAGTATATCATGATACAATATGCTATATGCATTTCCATACACATAACTAAAATACGTGTAACATCACAAGATAAAATTAATCTAGTCTCTTTATACCAAATGTAAGTTTATTACAACTTATATTATTATGTTATACACGTTATTAACATAAGTATTTATGATTTTTTTTCTACATGTTATTTTTTAATCCTTATTAAATAGGATCAAGTTATCCATTTAACAATACTCGAACTATGTATCTAAATTATTTATAGCATGTTCTTGTCCACTAGACTATTCCTAGTGGGTTCCCTACATGATGATCATACATTATAAACTATAATGAGTATGTCGAAACAAATATCCCGATCCATGAAAATGACGGTGAGCTCGGTACTTGAATACGGAACTTGAGACCTATTATATCTTTATATATTTTGGTGTGTATCAAAGTGATGAGTTTGAATCCTTTATATAGTTGGGGAGAGAATCCAAACTCATGAAAAGTACGTATTTCGATCTCAACCACTCATCAATGTAGGATAAATTTTAACCATCCATAATATCAAAACATGAAATGTTGTAACTCACAATTCATTATAGGGGTCGGAAAAAACCCCTCTCCCCGACCCGATCCCGAAGCCTGACCCTTAAAAAATCCCAACCCGACCTTGTTGGGTATTCTCCCGACCCGAAACTTTCGGGATCGGGATCGGGATCGAGTGCAGTGTTTGATACCCGTCGGGTGCCCGATCCCGATCCGAAACTAAAAACAATAATTTTAATTTTTTTCATATATTATATAGTCTCATGTATTAATATTAACTTTTAAGATATTTTTTAGTAAGAGGTTTTAGGAAAATATTTATGAATATTATATGTAAAATGAGGTTATAAAACTAATTTGAAATAAATCTTATCTTTTGCTATTTTTTAGTAAACAGATTTAACCTAAGTTATTATTTAAAGTTAATCCATAAGATTAAAAATTAGAGATAAAAGCACCATTTGTGCTAGGGTTATTTTTATTATAATACTTATATTCAAATGTTGTAGTTTTATGAAATTTATAATAGTTTGTTTTAGGAAAAAATAAATTTTTAGTGCATTTTTTTTTCGCATTTTTGAACCTTAAATATTTTCATAATTTTTCCATCCCGACCTGTCGGGTATCCAAAATATCGGGTACCCGAAACGTCGGAACCCGACATATTTTGGGTCGGGATCGAGAGAAAAAATCATTTCCCAAAACTTATCGGGTCGGGATCGGGTACGAGTATTTCGGGTCGGGATCCGACCTGATGTCACCCCTAATTCATTGTCACTAAGTTAGAAATCATTTTAACTTATGAACGTCAAATGATCACACTAATGATCAAGAATTGATGTGTTGTAATTCTTGAGGACATGAGATTATTTCTTACATCATGTTCTCAGACATCTATATTTTGTAGCAAACGATGAGGAATAGCTACAAAAGAGTTGCTAAATTCTAGTTTTGCTTATTATCATTTTAGATTAGTTTGATTTCAATACTTTTAGACGGAGATAATAATATTTCGTTACGTATACTTCAAAGATGTGACGAGGCAAGGTGCTTACTGTGTTCACGCCACATGCTCTTCACACTACAAAAAAAATATCAAAATAACGACGGGATTAATGATGATATTTTTTGTTACGAGCTTATTAACGACGGTTTTCATGACGGATTTGTGACAGTTTAGTCAATTTGTGACAGATTTGTGATAGTTTTTTAAATTAGCGATAAACTTATGACAGCTTTTGACTCTAATTAAATCAAACATTATTTTGTAGTGATCAACATCAAGTATCGAATTGGGCTGCTTCTGTGTGTGTGTTTGTACGCCTCTCTCCTGATCAGTTGGTTGTGTATTCTTTGCCATTCTTATTCGCTTAGACAGCTAACTACCAATTACTACAAAAAAACAATGCCTCTTTGAAAGGAGAAGGACAAATGATGTGGGCAAAGTCCTCCTGTGGGACCTAGTTTTAAATATAGGCAATGCATTTCAGATTAGTTTGGTAAATACACTATTACTCTTTTACTGATCATGACTAGAACAAAGCGTCTACTACTTTATTGATCATGACTAGAACAAAGCACCTACTATGTACACATGGTGTATTTTATTGATCATTTGACTTTTAAATATGTATTCTTCGATCATTCTCAACGATCAACTCTATATCTATACATTTATATAATAACTTGACAAAATGCTACTCATCAATGCATATATAGTTTTAAAATTTTTAGAAATATATAATTATATGGGATTTCTCTCTACATGTAGAGAAGTTTTGAATAAAATTATTAGACTTTTATTATTATTTTATTTATCGAAATAAGTGCATCTCTTCCCATCTGCTCACTTTTCCCTTTACTCTCTCTCACTAAAAGTTAATATACAGTTTCATCATTTTTTTTATATCTTCCACTTACATGATGCATGACCCTTCCCTATCCTCTCTGTAACTGTACCCATGCCGGGTTCGTCACCCTCTCTCCTCTCCCCTCGTTCGAGTTTTTTCGAGTTTATTCTCTGGCCTCCTCTATTCATACATATATACATACACATATTATATATTTTTATATATGCAGGTATGAAATTATTCAGTTGAAAGCCAAATCGAATTAGACGATCATTAGCATAGAATCGAAAGTTAGAGAAAACCAAGAAGGGTTTGAGATGAGACTTCAATTGGTGATGAATCCAAGTGCAGAATCATTAGGGATTTGAGACTTAGATGATGGTGATGGGAAGAACAGTTTGAGAATTCCAAAATAATAATATTATTCTAATGTAATAATATTATTCTAATACCAAACTTATAATGACCACTGTGCAACATTTTTGAATAGTCTTATATAGCTATATAAGTTTAAAAATATAGAGAAAAGTTATATACACAGATGAGAATGCTCTTAGTGGTAACCTTAAATTATAGACCACTTGCATTAACCTTAAATTATACCCCACTTGCATCCAATCACGGTTAGGATGGAGGAGAGTATTGCAAAAAATCAAATCGCGTGTGATTAACCAACTTTCCATTTAATTAGTTAGTGGTAAATTAAAATATATACCTTTAGCAACAAAAAAATAAGATACACCAACAACAAAACGAGATACAAAAGAACAGTTTAAAGAGGAAGATAGCTAAACAAGAAACTTGTCTCGTCTTATTGCTCTAATTTTTACACTGAATTATGTACCAAATGACTAAAATGTGACTGGCTCAATTAAATTTGAAAAAGTATGGGGGTTTCCCACCAATTATATATAAAATAAAGACAAAAATGTGTTTATTGTATATACATTTGAGTCCCTTCCGATCACAGGACGACTAAAATATTAGTTACTGATTTACATTTTAGCTCTTCGTCTATATATCCGGTGTAAAATCCCGGGACTTATATCCATGCTCTTCTTTTACAAAATGAATTGCAAAATGATGATATATACTTCTAGTATTCACAAGGAACTAGTGTTAGGTCCATGTTAAGTAACTTAAGTTAATTAACGGACCTAGCTATTTAATTGTCACTAGTATACATGGAAACATTTTCAACTTAAAATATTATTAGTATATATAATGGTTGTGAATAAAAAATTAATTAACTATTTGAATTTTGGAAAAAGAAAACAACCCATGAAGGGTTAACTATTGAAATAAGTAAATCACTTGACATTTGGAATACGCTACTAAAGTCCAACAAGCAATGTTAATGTTTTCACTACACTTCAATTCTTAACTAATCGGATGTCCCCGTTAATTCTTAACTAAGAAAATGACCCCCCCCCCAAAAAAAAACTTAACTAAGAAAACATTCATGTATATCTTTAATAAATTTGTGGCCCTCATTATTAAGAGGCCCCAGCAATTGGCTCTGCAAGTTGGCCATGATCAGGCTCTGAAAGTGAGGGTTTTTTACCGTTCGATGTTGAGGGGACTTCATGGTTTGACAGTGGACGGTTTCTAGACCTCAGTGCTGTGCATTTTTTTGCGTCAAGCGAGTATGCATCTTCAGCAACGTGGGCTGCCATCAAATATTCAACGAAGTGCCTCTCTCCCCAGGTTGTGACATAAGAAATTAAACCGGTCTCAGATCAAGGGAGTCGGGTACTTCTTTTACGTCCTTGATAAAATTACGAACCAGAGCGGCAAAGCTATTGAGTTCGCGGTTCCAGAGGTGGTACAATTGGAAGATGGCATCTGGAACAAAGAGAGGGATCTGGTTTTCGATCAGGATGATATCGTGGAGCAAATCACCAAACAACCATGGGCTATTAAATATTCCGTCTCCCTCCTTTTTCTTCACCATGAGTTTGACAATGAACACGGCGTCTAACAGGATCATCCGGCAGAAATCTTTCGAGCCCAACTTGATCTCTTCCAGGTAATGGCAGCGGATTTCTTTCTCGGAATCCTCTATCACAGTGGTGATCCAGGATACACTATTATCCCAATACATAAGCTCTCTGCACAAGAAATTAACTCTGGAAGGGTTGCCATGGTAGAGGGGGCCGATCGCGACCAACGGAGGGGTGAAAGAATCCGGATTCACTATTCGGAGACTGTCCGTGACCCTATAGATGCAAGGGTCGTAACTGCCTTCAGGCACTGACAAAGCCATAACTTTGGTCGGTGGCGTTAGCCTTTTCAACAATAATATATAATGAATTGACAATAAAAGATAACACCTCTTGATCTTTATTATTATTCGGCGAATGCCTTTGTTCGAACTACAACTCTTATTACTATATTTATGCTCGGATTCGCTGTTTGACCCGGAATGTGATCTTTCTCTTCTCTTCGATGCTCGATTTTCTATCTTGCTCGGTTAGGCTCTTGATGTGATACGTTCTGACTACTTTTTATCTTTTCTCTCCTTCTCTCTATATTTTTGAGATGTGTTTTTTAGTCCCTTTCTCAGGGGGGATACTTGGCTATTTATAGGCAATTATGTCTCCTATGATGTTGTCTCCATCTCATGGGATTTTTCAGACATAGGTCCCTTGTTAAGTAGGCTTGGGCTTTTAGTGATATCCACTCTTATTCTCAAAGAAAGGCATGTGATAGTCCATTCAAGCGTTGGATACCACTCTATGATGGGTGGGTCGATTCGTACCCGAATAGATATATTCGGGTTCAATTTTTATGTTCTATCAAGTGCTCCCTGACTTCCTCGGTGTGGTCTCCACGTCGAGGGAGTCATGATCGGTATGTCGGGGATGTGACTTCGGTATTGCTATTCCCAATGTTTTATCGAAAAACGTAAATAGATTTCTGACTATCACGTGGCCCTTTAAAGGTTATTCAATAAGTCCTATCTCGATATCTTTCTTCGAGAAAACCCTTAACCTTCCTAAAATTCGTTTTATTATAAAAAGGGAGCACCCTTCCCACAATAATCTATTCCATTACCACCTTGCTTGTGATGCAATGGCTTCTTCCCATGGTTCTACTGGAGATAACTCTTCAGATTATGTCGCTTACTTGGAGAATGAGGTCAAGAAGGCTCGCGGCATGAAAAAGAAACTGGCGGACGTGACAAAAAGGCTGTCTGATATGGACGCGGCTCATCACCGGACGATGGCCGACCTGGATTGGGCCTTTGAACGTATAAAGCGGCTCGAGGCTTCCCTGGCTAAGGAAAAGGCAGCGAAGAGGGCCTATAAGCTTGCTTTTAAGGAGTTGCATGATCGGTCCAAGCCAGGATCGGATGATGACGAAGCAGGCTCTTCCTCGGAATAATTAGTTTTTATGATTTATTTTGTATTTGGATATCATCACCAAGTTGTAATCGCATTATTGAAAATATTAATAAAAATATTTCCTATTTTCATTCCTGTCTGTTTATTTTCTTGATACCTCATTGGACGACTTTAATTGAACTTGGAACTGTAATGTCTTTTTGTCGAGTAACATCTTGTAATAAATTTACCGATGATTAATGAAAACTCTTCTTTCTCTTGTTCTTATGTGATTTATTTTCCCAATGCAATTTTCCCTTTACTGCGCATGCGTGTGTCTTCATTAATGATTTTCTTGGGTCTTGTGCTTGACCTTATCCACTAAATCTTCTTAGACTCTGCATTTGGGAAGTAATGGGATTTCTTGAGCCCTATGCACAAATCTTATCCTTTAAATTTTGGCACTGTTGCACTTCCCTATTTGAATGCTGGCGCAACTGACACGTGTAGGAGGTTTTTAGGGATTTACCCTCTTTAAATACTGGCCTGAACCCAAACGTTTCTTCTCAACAGACGCACCTTTTCAATTTCCCATGTTTTCTAGCGTCTTTTGACGAACGGTTGCAATTCCCCACATTAATCCTTCCTTAATTTATCTATAAATACCTTCTTAAGATATGGATTTCTTCACAATCTCCCCCTTATCTCTCTTCATTATATACAGAATTTTATCTTATAATTTCCTAAAAATGGAAGGTTCTTCAACCAAATCTGCATTAGTTTTGCAAGTGGATGCTTTCGAAGCCTCCTATGGCCATGCACTAAAGCTGTTGAAGGATGCTGAAGAGGAGTTAAAGGTGATGCGTTATCACCATACCGAGATGGTTCGGGAATTGACTTGGCTAAGGTCCGAGCTGGATTATTGCCGACGTGCTCGTCGGGCTCTAGTCGAAGAGAATGAGGTGTTGAGGGGAAACCCGACACTTCGAGACAGGGATGTCTCTGCCGGGACCCTCTCATCGATACCGATCGACTTCCCCCTAATAATTTCTTTTTGCTTTATTCTCTTGCACTCTTCTTCTTTTCCTCTTTTTCTGTTTCTCTTTTTCCACATTTTTTTCCTTTTTCTCTTTCTCTTTTTTTTTCCTTTTTCTTCATTTCTTCATCAAGTTTTTCTCTCTTTTTATTTTTCTTCATCTTCTTTACACCACTACAATGTAACAATCAACCCCGAGTTCCTCAGGTCTTTTGTTATTTTCGTTTTTCTTCGTTTTCCTGCAGCCTTCTTCTTTTCTGTTTTATACTTTGTTCTCTCTATTTGAGCAGGACTCTTTTTTTTTTTTTATGTTTCTTTTCTCCGTATTTTTCACTTCTTCTTTATGTTCCTCTTCATCTTTTTCTTCCTCTTCCCCATCGTCGCCTGTTCGCTCCTCCTGTCGGCTGGATTTGCTGATATAGTCGATCTTCTTTGTATGATCTTTTGTAATAGATTTTCTCGGATGTAATAGATATTTTTCTCGGATGCAATTGATTTCCTTTTTGATGTAGTCCTCTGATGTAATGAACAGTGATGTATCCCATCTTATTAATGAAAATTATATTTGCCCCTTTATCTTGCACTTCTTTTGTCTTTGCTCTTCTTTTTATGTTGCACTTATGGTTTGTCTTTTTCTAGAATGTAGGCTTACTCGATTGTCTTCTTTCTTTTATTTCTTATTGTACCGGTGCCATGTGATATCTGAGGCATGGCAGGCTGGTCAAACATGCATGTTTCCAAGCATTGTCAGACAATACCATATTATCTTTGCTCTATAAATACTCTTCAACCTTTCTTCAGAATATATCTTTTCTCATACTATGTTTGCTTCTCTTTCATCTCTCATCTCCTTCCGTATAAGAATTAACTTTTCCTAATGTCTGGGCCCGTGATGAGATATCATGCTCAGATGAAGGACTTGGATGCTGAGGTATCTCGGGTCCATCATAGAATGGTTAAGCTTGAGAAGGAGTATGGTGTCCTGGCTTTGAGTTTGTATAACTCACACCCCGAGGAGACAATTAAATGGACCGAGATTTCGGCCTTGGGTCGTGAACTTGACCACCTATTGGTGCGTAGGAACGCACTGGCCAACTCCTGGTATGAAGCCGAGGATATTTGGGATCATGCTCAGAATGAGTTTGATAATTCCCCTCAAGGCCTCGCTAGTATGACTGTTAAAAATGCTCGGCTTAAAGAACAAGTTACTGCCCTTATTGGCGAGAATGCATACCTTGCCCGGGAGAATGAATGCTTGGTCGTTATGAACGACTCATATGAAGCTCGGTTAGCTAGCTCTGCTCGGGCGACTGCCTCTCGGTCTGGCAATTCCGTTGTCCCACCCACTGATCCTTGATTAGATTAGTGTATTTTTCTTATTTTCCGTTTTGGAGCTTGTATTTGAACAGTTGTATCTTTTCGTATTTCGTGCCTTTGTCTTGCGAATCGTTGCAACGCCTCGTAGTTTGTGCCTTTTCGTTTTTTATACCCTTGAATTTCTTTATAAATGCTCCCTATTGCCTGTGCTTCATTATCCAATCTCCTTTTCTCTCTCTTGTCTCTTCTAACTTGCTTTTGTTTGAGATGGCTCCCATTACTAGATCTGCCTCCTAAAAGAAAGCCCTTCTAGAAGAGGAGCCTACCTTCTTGCTACCCCGTCCCCCTGGTTTTGGGGAAGAGGATTTAACTCCTCTTCAGTTAAAAGAAATAGAGATGTCGTGGCTGAAACACCATCTTAAGTGTGCTCAGACCGAAATGAGGCGGTTCAAACAGTACTGGCAGGAAGAGAGCGCTGCTCGTTTTGAAGCCGATCAAAAGTGCAAGTCTCAATCTCATGCTTTAAAACAATTGGAGATTGGCATTTCTCATCTGATTAGGGAAAAAGAGCGTCTGGAAGAGCTCTTGGCGAAGAAGGATGCCGAGGAAAGTGGTAGTTCTAGGGCTCAGAAATAGAGAAGTATTTTAGTAATGTTGTAATTTTTATTTTTCCCGTTGTAACTGGTTGTTTTCCCCTTTGTGGATGAATAAAACTTGTGTTTTGCAACTCGATCCTGTCTATTTTATTTGCTTTGCCTTTATGTTGATCTCATTCGAAAGATCAGTATCGGACACCGAGCACGGTGCACCGTGGTTATCCCCCTGGAGAGCGTTGCTAGACTTGATGCTTAAATGTCGTCGAGTTAGGAACGGTCTCCGTCCACCTTGTTCGGTGTGATTTTCGGGTAAGACACTATTTTGCGTCGAGGAATTGAGTCGGAGGACATCCTCGGTTTGGTAATATTGGTAGCGTATGTTGGAAGCTTTTCGTGGTAGGGTCCACTGGCCGTTTATTTATATGTAATGATGTGAACTTCCTTGGGTAGTGGGATACCCTATCTGACGTGGCAAGATCTAGAGCATTGGTTTGTTGGAAATAGCAGCAGTTGGAGATTTTTCTGTGGGTGGGAAAAAGGTAAACCTCTGTCACACGAAAGGACGGTTATTATTTTATTCTTTCTGTGGCTTCACTTCTTTTAACTGTGCTAAGCAATCCCTTTGGTTCTTATCTCATAATTTGCTGAAAAAAGATCTCTTATTTTCTCTCTCTAGGGTTTGTTCTTCCCGCCAAAAAATTTTCTGCCGCTCTATCTAAGGTTTCTCCTAACTATTGAGAGATTTGCTGTTGCTTTCCCCTTCGTGCTCTCGAATATGACTGTAAGTGTTTTCGAAATATCTGTATTTGATTTGCTGTTGTGGTCATGTATGTGGCATTGATATATGGTCGTGTTTGCCTATATATGTTTATTTAGGAGGTTGATTAGTAGTTTGTCTTCATGTATAGGATTTTTGTTGCACCGAAAAACTTTTGGGTTTCTGGTAATTGAGGGGGGGGGGATGTGGAGGCCGTAACATCGGAGGTTGCTGCTCTGAAAGTAGAGCGAGCAGATAAACGGAAAAAGTTTGCAATGATGGCTAACTTTTCTGTCTTTTGCGCTCATGTCCGAGCTCTAAACTTTGCTAAGGTACCCCTGTCGGACCGGGCGTGGTCGGAATTGGTGTTCCCTGTCCGCAAGGTGCTCCTCCTAAGCCTCTAGATTGGGCCAATCTTCGGGATGAGGAGCTCCCACGGCTACCGGGGCATACTACATCAACGGCGCTCCGTCCCCATTCCGGGTCGGTTCCATCGACTCCTCGGTCTGCTGCTGCTACTGTGACTCCCCCATCCGCATCCCCTCAGGTGGAGCCTTGACCATCAGCGTAAAATCTTTGGGTAGCCGAATTGTAGGTCTCTTTTGTAACTAGAAAGATAATTCTTTTGGGAAAGGATAATATAGGTACTTCGTTTACTTTCTGTTTGGCTTTCCTTGTTAATTTCCTTGTTTGTGGGTCATCGTCTTTTGAAGGATGTAAAAAACAAAATCTTGTCAGGTACATGTTAACCCCCTTGCCATGGTGGTATGGACCTCGCCTAGTCGTAGTGTAGGCGATGTTATAGATGGTCTTGAAAGATATAAGGCGTCACTAACTTCTGAACTGAATTCTGCTCGTCGTGAAATCGAGGGTCTGAATATTCATATTTCAAACTTGTCGATTCGATTACGTGACTTGGGAGAGAAGTTCAGCAAGAAGACCGCCCATTATACGGCAAACAAGGGAAAGGCTAAAGAGCTTCTTGGTGCGTTTCGGCGCTCTAGTGATGAAGCCCGAGGACGGGTGACGAGCTTGAACTTGGTTCTTGGGGCCGTTTTCGAGGACGCGGACCTGTTGCTATCCTTCGCCAAAGCGTATTGGGCCCGAAGTCGCGCATTAGAGGTGCTCGATCATGTAAAAGGGATGCGTGGTGTTGCCCGGGCAGAGCGCATAGTTGATGCTATGGCCGGGGTAACTGAGACCACGGCTGCCTTGAACCGAGTGGACGCGGTCGTGCAGAAACGTTTAGGGACGCAAATTGTCTCGTTGCGAGAGATTCATTTCGCTGATTCCGTAGAGACCTCAGCGTCTGCTGATGGGTTATCAGATTAATGATTGAGTAGCTTGTTTTGTCATTTACTTGTAGCTTGTATAAAAAATCTTCGTTCTTCTACTTTCTTTATTTGCGGATGAATATTCATCTCTTCCCTTCTTCCCCATTTTTTTTTTAGGCACATGCTACTATGTCGCACCAGGCTGGTTCTCCATTCCTAGTTAGTCCGGGGTTAGAACCTACTGGTGTTGCCTGGGACGAGGTCTCATCTGTTGCGGCTAGTGAAGAGCATGCCAAGTGGTCTTACATCGTTTTAATGGGAAAAAACATCACGTTGCTCGATCAGTGTGCCCGACTTAGGGCCAAGTTGAAAATGCAGGCGTCCTCTTTTTGTGAATATGTTCGTCGTGCCGAGCATGTTGTTGAGGTTCAGGAACGTCGTTTAGATCGATATTGGCGGGTGAAGGAAAAATACCTCGGTAAGCTAAAATCGTTGGTACCCCAAGCCAATATGTTGGTGAAGTATTTCCGTCTGTCCCGGTCCCGATACGATGCTTCTGCGGCTATGATCGAAGCTCGTAAGCTTCCCTTCGACGATGCTCGCCATAAAGCGGCCTCGGATGCTCACGAGGTCGCTAAAGTAGCCGAATTCTCCGCGCGGCTTCAAACGCTGACATGCGTTGGTTCTTATACGACCAACTTTGATGCCCTCATTTCTGAGGAGCGTTTTGATGGCGAGGAGACCGATGGGGATACGGCGACGGATGACGAAGAGGTAGATCTCGGTCAATTGCCGTCGTGCTCCTCATGTAGTAGTAGTTCTTAGATCAACTTCGTTATGGTTAGTTGTTACCTTGTTGCCTAAGGTGGGCGATGACTATTTGTTTTATTTCTTTCTTCTTGTGTTCGGATCTTCTTATTGTCGTACTGATATTTCATTGATTGGATTGATTTTCCTTTGCTGATTTCTTCGTTCGATGTTTTATTGCCTCCGTAATGTGGGCTAGGACTATTTGCTTTATTTCTTTCTTCTTGTGTTCGGATCTTCTTATTGTCGTACTGATATTTCATTGATTGGATTGATTTTCCTTTGCTGATTTCTTCGTTCGATGTTTTATTGCCTCCGTAATGTGGGCTAGGACTATTTGCTTTATTTCTTTCTTCTTGTGTTCGGATCTTCTTATTGTCGTACTGATATTTCATTGATTGGATTGATTTTCCTTTGCTGATTTCTTCGTTTGATGTTTTATTGCCTCCGTAATGTGGGCTAGGACTATTTGCTTTATTTCTTTCTTCTTGTGTTCGGATCTTCTTATTGTCGTACTAATATTTCATTGATTGGATTGATTTTCCTTTGCTGATTTCTTCGTTCGATGTTTTATTGCCTCCGTAATGTGGGCTAGGACTATTTGCTTTATTTCTTTCTTCTTGTGTTCCCTTTTTCCTTGATGGAGTTGGTACCTGCATAAGTGGGACTGAGCCATTATTTCATATGCCTCCGGTTACGTTGGAGGACTTTCAGTATTCCTAGGCAATAAGTCATACATGCCGTTTAGGAATTTTTTTATGCCCCCGGTTACATTGGGGGACTTTCAGTAGTCCTAGGCAATAAGTCATACATGCCGTTTAGGAATTTCTTATGCCCCCGGTTACGTTGGGGGACTTTCAGTATTCCTAGGCAATCAGTCATACATGCCGTTTAGGAATTTCTTATGCCCCCGGTTACGTTGGGGGACTTTCAGTGTTCCTAGGCAATAAGTCCTACATGCCGTTTAGGAATTTCTTATGCCCCCGGTTACGTTGGGGGACTTTTAGTATTCCTAGGCAATAAGTAATACATGCCGTTTAGGAATTTTTTATGCCCCCGGTTACGTTGGGGGACTTTCAGTATTCCTAGGCAATAAGTCATACATGCCGTTTAGGAATTTCTTATTCCCCCGGTTACGTTGGGGGACTTTCAGTGTTCCTCAACCCTGGTAAATAGCAAAATATCTTATGAATTCAGAAATAATGTTATGACAAAGTTGAGGTACGTTGTGACCTGTACTGGAAGCCAGTTCATACGTAGTACTTCTTGAGATTCGTCACGTTCCAAGAATTCTTTTCTCCTCGGCTATTTTCGAGCAGAACGCTCTTGATCTTGTAGGTCGCCGGGCTTGTTCTTTTGACGATTTCGTATGGGCCTTCCCAGGTAGGGCTCAGTTTGCCATGTATCACGTTTCGGGTATAGACCGTCACTCGCCGCAACACCAGCTCTCCTACCATAAATTCCTTGGTCCCTTTCACCCTTTTGTCATAGGCTTGCTTGATGCTTTGCTGGTACTTTGCTAGTGTAAGGGCTGCTATCTCCCGTTTCTCGTCCAGCATGTCGAGTTCTTCTCTCATCCTTTGTTCATTGTTTCCCTGCTCGACTAGAGTTGTTGGGAGTGTGGGTAGCCCGATTTCTGTTGGTATGACGGCCTTGACGCCGTACGCTAAACTGAATGGGGTTTCCTTGGTGCCCGTCTTTGGCGTAGTTCGACAAGACCATAAAAAGTTGAGCAGTCGTTCAGGCCATCTTCCCTTTGCCTGTTCGAGGGTCGTCTTGATACCATCCAGGACAGTTTGGTTCGTAACCTCAGCTTGTCCGTTACCTTGTGGGTATGTCGGGGTCGAATAGAATTTCCGGATACCGAGTTCTTCGTACCAAAGTTGCAACTTGGCGTCCTTGAACTGGGTGCCGTTGTCTGCAACAATGGCGTATGGTATGCCGAACCTAGTGATGATATACTCCCAAATGAATTGTTTAACGTTACTGGCTTTAATCTCTCGGAGCGGCTTAGCCTCGACCCATTTAGTAAAGTAGTCCGTCGCTACGATCAGATACTCCACGCTGCTGGGTGCTCTGGGAAGTTTCCCGACAATATCAATTGCCCATTGCGCGAATGGCCAGGGTGCCGATACTGGGGTCATCATCGATGATGGGAGACGAGGTATTTTGGCGAATCTTTGGCATTTGTCGCATCTTTGGACATAAACGTCTGCATCTCGTTTGATATAAGGCCACCAATATCCTTGAGTGATCGCCTTGTTGGCGAGGGATCGCCCTTTGATGTGTGCTCCGCAGGACCCTTCGTGGACCTCTTCTAAGACAGGCTGTTGCAGTTCGGGCCGAACGCACAGAAGGTGAGGTCCTCGGTAACTGGATTTATATAGTTTGTCGTCCTCAGATAGCCAGAACCGAGGGGCTTTTGTTGTGATTTTCAACGCTTTTATCTTGTCTGTCGGGAGTGTCCCATTTCGCAGATAGCGAATCATGTCGTCCATCTATCCTAGCTCGTATTGTACTGATGCCACTCGGTCTATTCTTTTGGTTATGCTCGGGGTTTCCAAAAGCTCCACTGTGATCTCCCGAGTGTCGGTCATTGTTAATGTCGAGGCTAGGGTGGACAAGGCATCGGCATGTGCGTTTTCGGTACGATTGATTCTTATTAGTTCGCATTGTGCGAACATGACCATTATGCTCTGGACTTTCTCTTGGTAGAAGATCATTCGGTCGTCCTTGGCTTGGTATTGACCAGTAGGCTGGTTGATGATTAGCATGGAATCGGAGCTAGCGATTAAGTGTGTGCATCCGAGGGATCGGGCTATGAGCATGCCATTGATCATGGCTTCGTATTCCGCCTCGTTGTTAGTAGCTCGGAAGCCCAACTTGATGCTTTTCTCGATGATCACCCCTTCTCTGGACTTCAGGACAATGCCTGCTCCCGATCCGTCCTTGGTGGACGATCCGTCGACATGTATCTCCCAGTGCGACTGTGGTGAAATGGTCAGGGGCTCGTCATAACCTTCGGTGAACTCAGCGACGAAATCAGCCAACACCTGTCCCTTTATGGCGTGTAGGGGTGCGAATTCGATATGAAATTGGGATAGCTCGACCCCCCATGCCGCCACCCGACCGCTGATATCCGTCCGTCGAAGGGACTCCTTGACGTGGAACTTCGTGTAGACTTGGACTTTGTGAGCTATGAAGTAGTGTGGTAGTTTCCGGGTAGCAACGACTAACGCCAAACACAACTTTTCCAATGGTAGGTAGCGTGTTTCGGCCTCGACCAAAGTTTTTCTGACGAAGTAGATCGGAAACTGCTCTCGTCCCTCTTCTCTTAGGATGACCGCGCTCACAGCTGTAGTGGAAACTGCTAGGTAGCAGGCCAGAATATCTCCTTTGTTCGGCCTCACTAGCAGTGGCAGCGTCCTAAGATACTCCTTGAGGCTGTTGAATGACTCTTCACATGCCGGGTCCCATACGAACTTTTTATCCTTCCTGAGGGTCTCAAAAAATGATCGTCCCTTATCTGCGGATCGACTGATGAACCTGCTTAGTGCGGCCATCATCCCTGTGAGCTCTTGCACATGCTTCTTGTTCTTTGGTGCTGCTAGGTTTTGCAAAGCCGTTATCTAGTCGGGGTTAGCCTCAATTCCTCTCTGGCTGACCATATGCCCCAAAAACTTCCCTTTGCTGATGCCGAACGCACACTTGCTAGCGTTAAGTTTTAGTTGGTGCTCGCTCAGTGTTTGGAAGATATCTTTAATGTCTTGGAGGTGGGAAGTGGCCCTTTCGCTCTTGACGACCATGTCGTCTATGTACACCTCCATTGTCTTCCCTATATGATTTTGGCATACTTTCGTTATCATCCTTTGGTATGTCGCTCCTGCATTTCGTAGGCCAAACGGCATAACCGTATAGCAGTCGTTTCCCAAAGGCGATATGAACGATGTCTTTTCTTGATCTTCGGGGGCGAGGGGGATTTGATGATATCCCGAGTATGCGTCGAGGAAGGTCATCCTTTCTGCCCCTGCCGTGGCGTCCACTAATTGATCAATCCTTGGCAGGGGGAATGGACAACCACTTCGGGTAGAACACTTCCCGTATAGCTCCGGCTGCCAACAACTTTTGTACTTCAGCAATTATAGCCGCTCTGTGCTGGACAGACACCTTTCGGCTCTTTTGAGCTACAGGCTTGTATTCGGCGTTTATGTTTAAGTAGTGGCATGCTGTTTTCGGGTCTAGCCCAGGCATGTCCTTTGGGCTCCAGGCGAATTTATCGATGTTGCTGAAGAGGAACCCTTCTAGCTCCTCGGATTCCTCTTTAGGAAGGCTATCTCCAATGAGGAAGTAGTGTTCCTCATCCGTATCCGAGATATACACCTTCCGGAGTGTTTCTCCGACTTGTTCTTCAACAACCCTCTCAGCTCGTGCTATTTGGTTGATCAGCTTCCTTGCGCTGGTGGGCTGTTCGACAACTACAAGTTGTCTTTTCAGAGTAGCGGTGATGTCTTCACAGCGTCTTGAATCCTCCTGACATCCTCGGGCTGTCTCGATTTCCCCCTTGGCATTTGGATATTTCACCTTCTGGTGGTATGTGGAAGGTATTGCCCGCATAGCATGAAGCCACGGTCGGCCCAAGATTGCATTGTGGCCGAAATTATCATTGACCACCAAGAATTCTACGGGGACAGATACGGATCCCGTGGTAACATTTAGGACTATCTTTCCCAAAGGCTTAGTCGTCTCAGAGATGAACCCGATCAGTGTGACGTCAGTGGGTTGTAGATCTTGCAGTTTGAGCTCCATCTTGTCAAAAAGTTCTTTGTACATGATATCACAAGAGGCTCCTTGGTCGACAAGCACTCTACTGACGGTGTCTATGCCGATCTGGACGCGTAGGTTAATGGCGTCCCCGTGAGGGTATATCACCCCTTCTTCATCGAGATCTGAGAAAGAAATGGGTGGGTGTCGCTGCGGCATGCATTGCCGCTTTGAGGTCGATGCCTGTGAAGCTTTAGCTACTTGCCCAAAGTGGGCGAGCTGCCGTTGTTGGGACTGATCCCCCCCGGTGTTCTTGGGCCTTGACAAGTGGACAACGTTGATCGTTTTCCCTTGTCGGTTTTCCGTTCCCTCGATGACGAGCTGCTTGCCTTTGTCCCTAGCGCCTTTGATGAATTTATTGAGCAATCCTGCGTCTCCCCACGCGTTCATCTTCCACCGCAGGTTTCGGCAATGCTCGGTGAGATGGCCGTGATCCTCATGATAGGCGCATAAGAGCTTTGTGTCTCTGGAATCAGGGGGGGAGTGGATTGGTTCGGGTCGGGAATACCAACTTTGTCTGCATATATCCTTTAGGATATCTTTGGTAGACAGATTGAAAGTGTACCTCAACTCGACCGGTTCATAACGCCTCTGGCGTTCCCTTTCTAGCCCACGACCTTGCTGAGATGGTTTGGGCTGCATTGGATAGGCGATTCGGAGCGGCTTGGGCTCGGGCTCTATGGGTCTGTATTCCCTTCGCTGAACCTCGGGACCCTTGTCCCATTTTGGATTGGGGGACTGGTTCCCCATGATTGTTCTTGGCTCTCTTACGGTCCACCTGTGATTCCCGGACCGTCTCTCTTCTTGGTGTAGCCCGGTTGAGGACTCGCATCTCTTCATTCTTATCGGTAAGGTGAGCACAATAGGCCAGAAGGGCGTCAGTGGTCGGAAAATTCTTGCCTATGAACTTCCTTCTCGCCCAATAGCCGCTTGGGATAGAGTTTATGAAGTTCTGGATGGCTATGTTATTGGCATACTGCGGTATTTGGTTCGCCACGTCGATGAAGCGTATGCAGTAGTCCTGGAGCCTCTCATTGGGCAACATAGCCATTTTTAGAAGGGTTTCAATGTTAACCTTCTTCTTCCTGTGAGCGGCATATCGGGTGGAATATGCTCGGAGGAGCTCAGCCTAGCTTCGTATGGATCCCCGTGGTAGATTATGATACCACGACGATGCCTCCTGACCCAAGTTGTTCTTAAAAAATTTGCACATTAGTGCACTGTCGTCACTCCACAACTCCATCCTCGTTTTGTAATGTCGGAGGTGATCGATGGGGCAGCTCCTTCCATCATATAGTCTGAATTCGGGGATGACAAACCTCGCAGGATTGCGGTACCGAGTTATCTGATCGGTACATGGAGTCTCTTGGCATACGTCCCAAGCCTGTTGGAACGCTTCATCCGGTGTCGGGTAGTGAGGGGCGTATCCCCCATATGTGTGTTGTGGATAGTAACCGACTATGACCCTATGGTCGCCGTTCCTCTCGTTGTTCGTATTTCTGTCGAGGTCAGGTAGAGGAGGAGCGTCTTGGTAACCGTAGACCGTCGGGGTAATCCTAGGGACGGGTTCTCCTTGTCTCGGTATCCTCGTATCATGAGGTCGGCCCGTCGCTGCCATTGTTGCTCGGTAAGCGGACTCTTCCGCTTCGCGTCGAGAGTCGGTTTGTGTGTTGGTCGGTTGGATGGGTGGTATCGTGATGCCGGCCGCTGCCATGGCCGACATGCATGCCTCTAGCTGGGCTTGTAGCAGGGCATTACGTTTTTCTACGGCCCGTGCCAGTGCGGCCGTAGTCCTATCTTGTCGAACAGGGGTTTGTAGTTCCATGGTGTACGGCGTAATTATCCGCGGTGGGAGGGGTGTATATGGGACTACCTGTTCTAGTATGGGGTCGTCGGTCATGCCACATCGGTGGGTTTCGTTCGTCTGAAAACGAACCCGTTGGGGACTGGAGTTGACCGAGGCTACTGACTGAGGGGCCTTTGAGCTTGGCCCTGCATTATTGGGATGGCGGTTGTCTAGCAAGAGTGTCCCCGCATGCCTAGTCGCGGATGGCGCTCGTTCTGCCCCTGTGTCCGTAGGATTTTCGTTGACAAGACCGTCGACCTGAGGGAGGTGGTCGGTTTGTTGTTCTGTTTGGACGTTAGAGACGGTACGTCGAGATCCAACCTGAAGCGCTTCGTAGCGGTCTCTGATGTTGAGGAGATGCGCTAACACGTCTTTGTGGACTGGGATTTCCTGGTTTGTCGATGTGCCTACTTCCTCTGGGCGAGTTTCTTCGTTGGTGTTTGCCATTCGTTGCTCGTCTGGTAGAACGTTGGTGTTCGATTTCGAAGCTAGTTGGGAACTAGATGATTCCCGGAGACGGCGCCATTTGACAAAGCCATAACTTTGGTCGGTGGAGTTAGACTTTTCAACAATAATATATAATGAATTGACAATAAAAGATAACACCTCTTGATCTTTATTATTATTCGGCGAATGCCTTTGTTCGAACTACAACTCTTATTACTATATTTATGCTCGGATTCGCTGTTTGACCCGGAATGTGATCTTTCTCTTCTCTTCGGTGCTCGATTTTCTATCTTGCTCGGTTAGGCTCTTGATGTGATACGTTCGGACTAGTTTTTATCTTTTCTCTCCTTCTCTCTATATTTTTGAGATGTGTTTTTTGGTCCCTTTCTCAGTGGGGATACTTGACTATTTATAGGCAATTATGTCTTTTATGATGTTGACAAATGTCTCCATCTCATGGGATTTTTCAGACATGGGTCGCTTGTTAAGTGTGATTGGTCTTTTAGTGATATCCACTCTTATTCTCAAAGAAAGGCATGTGATAGCCCATTAAAGCGTTGGATACCACTCTATGATGTCATTGATTCGGGTCCAATTTTTATGTTCTATCAGGCACTTTATCTAACATGTCACTGATTCCAAATGGCCATCGCTTAAAATTGGGCGTTCCTTGTTGCGGGCAATTCATTTCAGGGTACTACACCATCAACAAAAGGACATTCATAAGAGTTTGTTTGTGGAAATTAATACATGTCGCCTATGGGAAATCTTTTTTGAAAATAAATACGTACGTAACTCTACAATAATTTGTGTTCGTCATTTTTTGGTTATTTATTGGAACTATATGTTTTCTTTTTTACATATGTTTTTTTTTTGGAAAGTAAGAATTATATTCAAACAGAAAAGAAAAAAAAGATTCTTGCTTAGCACAAGCTCCCGATACATCATAAGTTCAGCAATTCGAATAAGTTATAGACCAAACTAAATCAAACAAAATTCTTCAGAGAGCATTTATTTTTACACAAAAGCTTAATGTAGTTTATGATAATCCTTTCTTCAGAATGAGCTTTTGAAGGCACTACTGTATTAAGATAAACAGAACTTAATGTCTAATATTGGTTATGGCACCTCATAAATTCTAATAATATTGCTCTTATTTTTCTCCCTTCTCAATGATTATGATCTAAATGGGGCTATGAACCGTTTACTATCCTATACTTTATCAAAAATTCAATTTTCTCTCATCTACTCTATTTTGTTCATTTTAGCGCCCAGTACAATATCAATCCATTCAATTTTGTACCTCATCTGTCAATTACTTCACAAAATGGACGACACTTGTCTGCACGTGACTAAATTCTATTAACGTCTTTTAACAACAAGGGTATTTTGGTCATTTGTAACATAAGTCCAATAAAAAAATAAAAAAAATAAATACAAGGGACAGAATAATACATTTTTCTATTTTCGGTTCATCTCAGCTCTTATCAAAAATAAATCTAACTCATAAAACCAACAAAAGTTAGTCACATGCAGGCATGCGTCGTCCATTTTGTGAAAGAATTGACGAATGAGGTACAAAATTGAGTGAATTAATATTGTACATGACACTAAAATAAACAAAATAGAGTAGAAGGGAGAAAATTGAATTTTTGATAAAATAGAGAGTAGTAAACTGTTCATATCCCGATCTAAATGCCTGCTTATGTAAGTAAAGTTTAAGTAAAACTCAATACTATCCGCATAAAGCAGAGGGATGATGGTCTTGAAACCGTGCGACTCATCAGCCAATCACGGATTCATTTTTACATCCGATCAGTTGGTTGTGTATTCATGGCCGTTCTTGTGCACTCGATCAGCCACAAAAATCAATGCCTCAATTAGTCCTCCCGCAGTGATTAGTTTTATAGGCAAATTATTAGTTTGGTAAAAAAAAGACTACTGAATTAAGGTGGTGGAGAGATAAGGTGATAGAGCTTTTTTTGGTCTTGAAGCTTATGTGAGATAATAACTTTACTTTTCATTCCTTTCTTTGGCTTTTTTGACTTTTGGTTGATTAGAATGCTCCTAGTAGGCTCTGGCCATATAATGCCGTTTCTTGTAATGTTTCAATGAGAGTTATCGGATTTTGATCGTACTCAGTTTGTACAATTATTGTAGCCACCATGAAGGCTTTGTTTCATGGGAGAATGCTTTGTTTTTTAATAAAAGTCCTGGAGCGGTTACTCAAAATAAATAAATATATATATATATATATATATATATATATATATATATATATATATATATTAGATTATTGTCTTACTTTGAGACCTTTCGTTAAGAGAAGGGTTTCTTGATTAGGATTATGGATTTATTTCTGAGAACCGGGATCAATGAGAAAGATGACATTTGGAAAAAAAAAGGAGAGTATGTAAAGTGACTACATGGATCCATAATATGGCAAGATTTGAGGCTTGCTGAGCTCGGAAGCATCCTATCGGATGTATCACATGAGCTTGATCCGATTAGGGTTTCTTATGAGAGTTTATTGAACAACACTAGGCTCTATTTAAAATTGTTCTGTAGCGTGTTAGGTCTAAGATGTATTTTTTTTTTTGCAGAATATTCCCCTCTTCAATGAGAGTTAAATATATTTCAGTTGGACACAGATCTAGATAATGTTTCTAACAATCCAAAAATCCTTTTCTATTTAGACGAGACCACTTCTTCACTCAATCGTCCAAGAGTAAAGCGGAAGAGAATCTATAAGGAAATCCCGGTAATAGTTGAGCAGCATGTTCGCAAAAACGCCCAAAAGTAAAGCGAAAGAGAAATCTCTCGGGAAATCCAGGTATTAATTTCCGTTCTAATAGTTTTCTTAATTTTAGTCAAATTGCGTGTGTTTGTTTGTTTATACGTTTAGTCTAGAATTTTTTTTTACATTTTCTATTTAAAGTTGCATCCTGGAGTAATACTGATCATATACACGAAGGTCTGACCATACAGTAAATTCTCCAGAGCTGGTTATATGGGTAAAGTTTTGAACGCCAATTTTAAAATGATTACGATATGAAACATCTTTGTTTTTTAAATAAATATTGATAGAACTCAATATAGGACTAACCGAAAGGAGTTTATGGGAAATTTTAGAACATAATACTCATCTATAACCGGAGATCACAGATCATTATTTTTGAAGAAAACAAATTTCAGACTAATCATATCATTATACAAGTTTCCTAGTTTTATTGGAACTATATATTGTCTTTTTTACATATTACATGAGCCCTTTTGTCTAAAATTATCATGATACCACATAAATGCTAGTTTATGTTTTCCCCTTTCTGAATGATTTTGATTTATATGCATGCCTTCTTATGTAAGCAATGTTCAGGTGTAATACTATCCATATAAAGCAGAGCGATGATGTTATTGAAACCGAGCGACTCATCAGCCAAACTCGGACTCATTTTCATGATTCCTTCCTCGTTAAAAAATTTAGACCTTCTTTAGTGGTGGTGTTCTTTTAGAGGCTTTTTATAACAACGTAGACTTAAGACTCGTAGCCTTTAATTCGTGCATTGCTGTAAAGGGGGAGTTTGATTTATAATCCGCTTCAGTGCGCAAAGGTCTTGTATACATGTTGTAAAATGTGGTGTAACCAAAAGTTGAAGGAAGTGAGAACCTGAAGTTTGTAGTCTTGTAGAATCTTACATACATGGTTGTTCATTTATGGATGCGGGTGCAATGTGTTGGTTTTGCTACTATTTCGAATACGATAAAGTAAAGGACAATAAATTAAAAGACAGGAACGCAATGGAAATAACACTTTATTTCTCACAATTGGAATATGAATTACAATTCCTGACTCGTACAGAATTAAAATAAACTGCTGGACTGGTTTCGCAAAAACCAAACTGCCGGACTGTTTTGGAAATAAAACAAACTGCCGGACTGTTTTCAACAAATAAAAAACTGCCGGACTGTTTTGTAAATAAAACAAACTGCCGGACTGTTTTAACAAAAAAAGAAACTGCCGGACTGTTTTAAACAAACTGCCGGACTGTTTTAACAAATAAAAAACTGCCGGACTGGTTTTAAACAAACTGCCGGACTGGTTTTAACAAATAAAAAACTGCCGGACTGTTTTTGTAAATAAACAAACTGGACTGGTTTTAACAAATAAAAAACTGCCCGGACTGTTATTAAATAAACTGCCCGGACTGTTATGTAAATACTGGAAATTAAATTACAGGAAAGTAAATTACAGAATAGGAAAGACTGAAATGTAAATTACAGAAACTAAAGGTACTGGAAAGAAAAATACAAAAGGGAAACAGTACTGAAATTAAATGGACAGAATAATAAAGGACTGAAAAGTAAATAACAGAAATTAGAAGAAGAGGCAACTGCTGAGCAGTTTCCCTTAAACAATATTTCCCGAACCACCTTTAAAGGTTTCTGGTTTCGGGATTTTGTTCCCAAGGTACAACTTCTATCTCAGAGTGGCTCGTATGGAAACCGGCACCGAACCACAGGTCGAGCTGTTGGTGGTGCGGTTCTCTCTCACTAAGTGTATGCTTATGCTGTGAGTTGTGTGTATGAAGGTCTGTTTTAATGAGAGGGGGAGGGCTGCCTTTTATAGGCTCTATAGAAACCGCAGCCATAATTGTGGTCATTAATTCCGGGAGTTACACCCATAGAATCCGTTCAATTTTAATTCTGAAACCGCAGCATTTAATATCATTCATTGCTGACGTTTCTCTTGCTGGAAACTCTAGGGACTCCTTTTGTATTTTATACAAAACTCCCTATTCGGGTTTGGACCCAAGACCCAAGACCCAAGACCCAAGACATTCCCCAAATCCCAAATCCCAAATCCCCACGCCCGCGCCCGCGCCCGCGCCCGCGCCCATGCCCGTGCCCGAGCCCGAGACCCGAGACCCGAGCGAGCGCGCGTGTGTGGTACACACTAATACTCTTAGGTGTATGTGGACATGTTAGTTTAATAACTACATGGGTTGGTATGGTATATATATTGTAAAATTAACTCTTAATCTTCCAATATGGGATTATACTAAATGGTTT